>JAYRCB010000741.1:325091-358277 GCA_036026315.1 Trachelus stipa | reverse complement strand
AAGCCTGGGACCCATATGCAAGATAGCCGCTTTCAAGGGTCGCTATGTGATAGAAACCAGACTCCACTGTTTAGTCTTCCGATAGTTATTGACCACGTATGTAGAGTCTGATTTTTCACGCGGACGTAACAGTACTATGATCGAAAACTAAACCCTAGAGAATTTAATCAAGGCCAACTCGTGATTTTGCTTAAATGAAATGTTATAGGCAAATACGACGATTGATATGCAGGGCAGTATGAAATTGTAGAAGTATTAGAAAACGGAAATATCAAACTAAAATATCACGAACTAGAACAAAGATAGTTCGTCCTAATTTAATTAAAATTGCCTATCAGGCAAATGATTAAATTCAAAATATGAAATTACATGCCCACTTCTCTTACCAGGTTACACGGGAACCATGGGGACTTACGGAAGTGAAAACGAACGTAGAGAACACCTAGATGAACTTTATCTAGAAGCTCTAGATGATGTAAGAGACAAAATCTCTAAACTACGCATAGAGTCAATCAGGCTCGAAGATGGATTTCCAGTCGTTTCTCTACAAGTGCAGCGTATACTCTCACGTCAAAATTTCGAACTCCTGTGGTGGGAGGGATAGGATGATGCACCTCTCGAACTATTCTTCTTGCGCCGGCTCTTCAGAGAAGATAACGCTGAAATAGAGGAGTACGAAGAGGATGATGGGATAGGTTGGATAGACTGGTGGAGTTACCGAAGACAGTTGCAATGAAAACTAAAAATGAAATTAACAAACATAGACATATGAGTTAGTATATGATTTATTAAAAAAATATATATATTTTAAAATATGTGAAAATTATATACAAAGGGAATTAAAAGTGCCCTAATCGCCTCCCGCGACCTCGGCCTCGCGGGATGGGCACCGACCCCCACAAGCCTCTCCGGTTCAGCGATGTGCGGGTCCTGGCCTCGGCCAAACTCCGGGAAATTGTTGTAGGACGGGGACTTCCACCACTCTGTAGATTTTTCTCAATCGATAGCATTTTCCATCAACCCCTGGGAAAACGTAATCAGGTTTCCCTTTCTTGGCCTCCTCCAGCTGTTGCACTAATCTGGCCATCCACATGGGGAAGAGATTGGCCCACGATGCAGGAATCATCACATCCCCAACGCAGTGCAACTGCTGTACAACAGAGAGATGTTGAATTAATATCACTTTCACAAAAATTATTAGAAATAGAATACCACCGGATAATCACTATTTTCACTATATAAAAGAAAGGGTACTTACTGCTTTAGATCCGTCCATGTTTTTTTTCTTTCTTTATTCTTCTCTTCACTTGTTTAAAATCCTGCGTTCACAGTTCACAGATGAATGAGCACTCGAATAAACTCGTGAACCATGGGACCATAGGTTCCATAGAAATTTAGTAGAGGGGATGCAACGTCACCACCCTCTTGACCAATCATCTTTCAGGAAGATGTTTAAAAATTCTGCAGACAAGGACAACCAACGTTTTGAAACTAAGATATCGGTACGTATACATAACTAATGCATTTGGTATCGCTCTATATCATATTCCACTCCGCATGGAATTCCACGAAGACATAACATATACATCACGAGATCCTTTTTGCAAGTACCGGTCTGACTTATCTTGAATCGTTGAAAGAAAAAGTTTCTCATTTTAGAAAAGAAATATATCAAATTATTTTAAAGGTTAAGGGGGTCGGCCGAATCGTATTATAAAATGGCACTATCAAAATGCATCATCTTCAAGATCATACTTTTTTCCATCGGGATTGCCCAGACTCTCAGCTTAATAATGATGGGACACCTTTACCTTTCTATACGGATGAAATGGTAACTGATGTAAACGTAGCAACACTTGTCGAAAACTATTTATAAAAAACCACCTTTGCACGTCCCTGCCATTCCCTCATGATGGATATTTTTAGAAATTTTTTTAATATAACTGTGATTAATCTGTCATAAATTCTTATTTCCAGATCCTCCATTTCCTCGAAACCGTCCAGCACGAACCCATTCGTACATTCTTTACTTGGTTCCGTCATTTTTCAAACTGACGCTGTAGCATGGACGTATTCTGCAGATCGATTCTTTTATTCTTCTTCTAACACAGCTTACATGCTATAATATCTCCTGCATCGTAAGTCGGTAAGAAAAAGATTTCAAACTTAGGATGGTCCAGCTTCTTACGGATCGTCGATTACTATTGATGGACTTGAATTATCGTCGAGTGTCATTATCGATCCGTTATCAAAAGTGTAGCGCTCAATAATATTTCAACGCTGGACCAATTGTGAAACCTTACATGGGTCGCTGGACTGTTCTGCGCACTACGAATTAGTTGATACGTTAATGCGTCAAAGGCTCTTTCCGTTCGTCATTAATCGACGCTAGTGTGTCGATCAACCGAAGATCCTCGTCAGTGAGTTCTATGTTCTGTAAGAGGCTGCATTAGTGTCCCACTTGGAAAAAGTCAACATAAGTGAAATCCCCTCGAAGAATCGGTCGTCGTATTTCGTAGCTACCTCCATCGTCGCTGGTTCGGTATTTCAATCGTCTCTCTTGGTTCTTTCCTTATACAATTTGGAGGTCCTCGGCGGTGCGTTCGATGTTCTGGAAAAAGCGGTATTAGAGTTGAATTCGAAAAATGTTTACGTTACTTGTACATAGTAGGCGGAAAGAGAAAAGATTTACTTACCGCAACGTTGGTTTCACGAGGACGGACCCGGTCTCTTTTTAAGTTTATCCCTTCGCCTCAGAGCGCAAGAGAAAAGGGGCCCCGATTTTCACAGCTCTCTAAGAAAATACGTGGACGATTTCACTGGCCGTATCTACAAAACGATGTCCAAAACTTTATTCGGCGTTGCAAAGGCTGTCAGTAACAGAAACTTGTCCGCTTGTTCGAGGTCTTGTTCAAAAAAAGTCTTGGCTAATCGGATGTACTTCACAGAGATGCCATCTCCCTTGATTGAATCTAGAGTCACGCGGTAACTCTGGGCAATGGCTCTTCCGACGTATTTATAAGCCGAGAAGGTTTCTTTGTTGTTCTTAATCCATTCTGATTCCCATATGCCTTCTCCTACAAAAGATTTTGCAATTCCATCTAAGATTCCTGCCAATTCCATGTTTTCTTTAGGGGCTAGTTCTCTTAAATATCCGTAGTTTATGATTCTAGTCCAGTTATATCCATGTTGGATATTTCCGCTTCTTAAATTGACAGAAACAAATTTTTTGATTTCCTCCCAGGCGGTTTGTGTTCCTTTTAGAAAGCTCTCTTTCATGATTTCTTTCCCTCCTAAACCCATTGAATGGCTTGTAGTAGACTTAGGATTCCTAATCCATTTCTAGCTGTATGTGTCAGTACGGATGCTGATAGATAACCTAATTTTGCGGGATCAGATGCGAGGCTTCTGTGAATGGTGATCATCGCTCCAGTTAATATTAAGAACATTTTCCCCGTCTTCGGTATGGCCTTCCGTAAACAAATTACGATTTTGGTGATGCAGGGTTCACATGGAGGTGCGAAAGGTTCTTCTGCTGGCCATCCAGCAATTGCTTAAAGGTTCCTTACATATTGTTCTTTCTTAAAGGCATTGTCCATCTGGGTAGCGTTTTTGGTTGCTGCTCTCCAGAAGATAAGGGCTAAGAAACCCGTAAATTGCAGAAAAATCTTGTTCATTTCACTACTCGCACCAGTTGGGACAAAATCCTGCAATAAGGTTAGAGATTCTTGTTCTGAATCTCTCTACATCAGTAACGTTGTACTCGTGCATGAGAGCTCTATAAGCCTCTTCTTCTTCAGGAGTTCGATGGGACGCGTTCCGTTCGAATGGCTCGATAAATATCGAAGAGATGAAAAGGCATAATTCGGGTCATTTCTTTTAATCAGGGGGTAAATGGTAAAGTTTACCGCCTAAAAAGGTTATACACAGTAGAGGAATACTTTCCCCTGCATCAGAGACTTCGCCCTGCTCCACGTCGACTTCTCCTCCTGAGCAGATGTGCCAGCCAGGAGCCATGACTCCTTCGTCGGTACGAGATACGATTAAACCCCTCCTGGTTCTGTTGTTGGAATCTACGCGCTGAACGGCTGCAATAAGGATCGCGATGAGTCCCACGACGCGTAGGACTGGAATTTTGATCCAGCACGGGACGCGTAGTCCATGCCTCGAGGCAGCACTGTACGCAACCTGGCGACTGTAGACCCGACCTTCAAAAGTGGGTTGGTGATCCATGCTACGACGCCAGCTAATGGTGGTACGTCCGTGATAACTGAAGACAACGCCTTCGTCCGACTCTGAGTCTGTTCTGTTTGCGCCATTGTTGTATGTCAATGGTTTCATTGACTGGATGGGCCCACGTAGTTTATATAGCGCTTTGTTTTTGGCACTTAGACTCTTGAGCTCTGCTTCTCACTTTCAATCTCGTCAACAGTCTCTCTGTTGTGTTGTTTATACAACGGTTTAAGAACTCACAGAAGGAAGAGGTTAGGAGGTACGTACTAGCGTGCAATAGTTGTCAGAAGAAAAAACTAATGCGTGAGAAAAAATTAATGCGTAATAAGATGCGCCAGCCGATGATAATCCCTGACACACCTCTCAACACATTCGATAAGGTTCCTCTAGATCTCGTAGGTCCTTTACCATTCATTGCTTCCGGAAAGCACTATATTATTACTATTCAAGATGATCTCTCAAAATATTCAATCGCTGTACCGATAGGTGAAATGGATTCTAGTACAATAGCTGAGGCATTTACTAAAAATTTTATTTGCCAATTCGGTGTCCCCCAGACAATTCTAACGAATCGAGGTCACTTTTTTCATGCGAGAATTTACTAAACGATTTCAAATCAAATAACTGCGAACCACTGCTTTCCGACCACAATCCAACGGATCGCTTGAACGTTCACACCACGTCCTAGCAGATTATCTAAAACATTATACAACAGGCAAAGTCGACTGGGACCAGTGTGACCGTTTTTCCGTTTGACAATAATAAGGATCTCCTCTTACAGATATCCACGATGAAACAGAAGTAAGTCAATCTTTTCCTATTCTGGTTTTTGTGGAATTCGAAATTACGCATCAGAATCTTTCTAGATTGTTTTTATCCGGTTTTAATTGGCTCGGCAGTTAACAACCTTGTTCAATGAATAATTATTCCTGACATTTCATCTTTATATGTCTTTATACTTGTTACAGTAAATATTTTGTGAAAACAATAAAGTTGATACCTTATCAATAAAACATTACTGTTAAGCCTCAGCTAATAAATCTGATTATAATAAATTGAACCATTAATTAAACTTAAATCATTCTAGTTATTATGTTGTATGGTAATACTTGTGACAATTATTTTTTTGTGTCACTTATACTAGTACAAAGTTTAATACTTAACTTTAATCAGTTAATAAAATGAGATATTGTTACGTTTCGACTCCGCGTTGAGAAGAAGGACGTAAAGACTTGGATACTGCTCGCCCGCTTCCTGTCTCCGCCGCCCCTTACACGCTGGGTTCTTCGATTTAGGCTAGGTCAAGTTACACAAACACCTGATCTTAGAAGCAAATAGATGAACAATTTACTTTATTACACACTCGTACCTTCACTCTTTCTTTCGCGCTTGCTCTCACACTCTCTCTCTCTCATACACACGTCACTCACTCTCACTCGTACGTTACTTATAGTCGTTCTTATTCTATCGAAATGTGCGAAGATGTTCCTTTTCAGAAAAGATACAGATTTAGCAAAGGAGCCGTGGTCCTTTGCTAAATGCTGGGGTAAACTTTTGCTCATTGAACAGCCGGGCCCCATGTTATCTGTAAACGTAAAAAATGTATTTTTTTAGTAGCATAGAAGAAAGAATTATTTATTTATATAGTAATTATATTCTCTTTCGAATGCAGCTATGCTGCCAAATAGGAAATTGATTTTCACATCTATGTTTTGAGTTGCTGTAGCATGTGTCGCCGAATTAAGGCCTCCCCTTCCCGTTATAAGTGAACGCGTGCAGGAGCCTTTAACATGAATTGTATAATACAAAAAGAATGGCAGTGAATTTTGAATTATAGCAAAATTATGCAATAACTCGATTAACTATGAACAAGGTAGTCATTACTTACTTTTATTTGGGATTGTCCCAGCACTTCTTTAATTGTTTGCTAGTACGTGCTGTACACCCTTCACTCACGAACTTTTTCGTGATCCATTCCCAGGCGTCGGCTTTTTCTTTTAAATCAACAGCAGCAGTTCTCTCGCAATCAGTGACACTTTCTTCTGATATTAGCTGAGCTAATAGCAGTCTTTCACGGTCAGTGTAGTGAATGCTTTTTTCCTGATCCGTTATTCGTAACGCTATTTTTTTCTTGACTGTTTGATTGGGTGGTACAAATCTATGCCTTGTAATTTTGATCTGATATTGCTCCAGGATTTCTTTGGATATTTAATGAGATGATTTTCCCTCGATGATAATCTGTCTCGTTTCCAAGGTATCCACCTATACAGGTTCTACACCGAATTGCTGCAGTGTTCTGTAATAATTTCAGATCGCACCTGTAACACAGTGGAGAGATCAGCATATTATTCTTTCCTAAATAATGTCATTCCTCGATGGGATCTTAGTGTTAATGATTTTCATATATTTCTTCCCAACAGCCTCTGCATAGTAATCGTAGATTGAAGCTGATATATGCTGTTCTAATTAATTGTTTTACGCAAACTTCAAAAATTAGAACGCGATATCTGTCAGGGTATTCTTCTGGACATAAGACGTACCATTTTTGAATTACGATTGAGTCAGTGTTAGATATGCGCATCATGCGATATGAAGAATAGTTAAGATCTGCATCTACTGGTACAGTGAATCATAGTTGGACGTCACAAAGATAGAAGTTTTCCAAGAAGCTTATTGAGTAAGGGAGAATAAACCTTTTTGGAAATTTTGGAGTCATTGTTTGGGTATTTGACACAAACACGAGGTTCTTCATGGTAAACTTTCTAGAAATATATAACCACACGTGTGATTTCATTGGTCTAGCATAAAGAAATTATACTTTGCAGGAGAGTACTTCTATGGCTTCACCATATAGCATTGCCTCAGAATGGATCCAAAACTTGTTCAATCTTTCAAAATTAACTAGGTCACCATCCTTAGCTACTCTTCCCAATGGGATATTGTCAAAGATCTCCCTTGCGGCGTCTCCCAGGAATTCCTGCAGGTTGTTTTCACCTTTTATACGCCTCTGCATTCAAAATTTTTAGATTTTCCGGTGGGTTTAGACCACTAATCCCTATAGCTTGTTGCGGATGATTGCAGTGATCAGCGGCTGAAATAGAGTTAACCAATCAAGTTAACTTATTCCGCTCAAATTTCGTCTATTTCAACCATACACGGTGGAAACATATACGACGTTACGAGCATAGTTGTATGTATGTACATATCTGGTTGTATCTTATCCTATTGAATGCTGCAGGTAACGAAAGATACCGTGATATTCTTAAATATTGAGGGTACATTCCGAAATTCACTGTCAGTACTACAAGTATCGTTATGTCCCTATTTACCTATACGCAATAGAGCGAGACACTAATATGTTCGCAATAGTGGCTGAAAAAGAACTCAAAATTGCCGTTTCAAAGTCATCTCTTAGTGCGCCAAGTATTTCAAAAGTAGTTTTACTGTATTACAGGTAACTAGATTTCTTATGAATGTCTGAGATGCAAAAAAAGGAACCGCGCAGAGGGAGAGTAGGCGACGGAGCGGATGGGCCCTTCTTTGAGGGGGTTGAAGATTGGGATGGAGAGGATATTTTTTCGCCGAGACATCTCTCTGGAATGCCTAAATCCGCGTTTCCAAACTGGTACATATTAATCAATTCTATTTATACATATTTATGGTGTTTTGAAATTATTTCCAGATGATGATGATTATTTCAATCGTGGAGATGATAAAAATGCGGAGCGTGTGACGCCAAAGTAGACGCTGGAGCGAATGGGCGCCGTTTGAGGAACATGACTGAGGCGGCGAAAATATTTTTTCATTAATCGAGGGATACACCGTTTTGGCCGGAAGCTCCTATCCATCGAAGATATATGCCGAACACCTTATCTGGCCTTTGAGGACTCTTATATTTCCGGTACTCCGAAGCCGTTGATTATCTCGCCGCAGGTGACGATACGTGGAAAGACTTGACGCCGTTATTCACTATGCATAAACACTGGCACCCTATAAGGACTATGGTGAGATTGCAGCTTACTTTACATTTCACTGCCGTTGGAGTGTGGAGTTCGAAGAGTCAGAGTTCAACAAGGATATTAAATTTTAAGGTGAGTTCACTTTATTTTGAATCTAATAATGAAAAATAATAAATAAAAAAATGTGATTTTTTTTATTATAGATTGGATTATGGGCAAATGGGATTACGATGTGATGGGTGGAGCTCTCCGGGCTAGATTCATCTGGACCTAGCCTTGCAGTAACCTTCCCTCCTGTTGGTGTAAGCAGGAGCGGCTGGGCGAAGGTAATTCCCATCAACCTAGACAAGGGTTGGGTGGTGGCACTCCACACCTACGTTGACCACAGTCAAAATGGAGCTAATTATAATTTCTTATCCACTTTCCAGGGTTCTCGATCCTAGCCTTGGGGAAGACCCGGATGACCGTAAAGCCGGATCAGGAACAGCAACACGGTGCCAACGGGTCACGGCTCCTATATACCTTTAAGTAGGTAATATATTTATGGATTTCTTCTAATACGAAGAGGTTGCTTGTACGGAAGTTCTCCGAAAGTATCCAAGAAAGTATCCAAATTCGGGTTCCCTCAAGAACGGACTAGCGGTTTGAAGATCATCTGAACAGTCACCGGGGATGGTCACTAGCTTAATGAGACGATAAGGAGCAACAGCAAACCAGGATGAAACTGTACCGCGTTTCACAGGTGAGCGCCAGTAGACCGGGATCGGATACTGAGCCAGATTAGTAGTAATAGTAATTCTTGTCGACTTTAAGGGAGGAAGTCGATCTTCACAAGTTCCCCCGGAGTGCACAGCGAACCGAGGGGAAGCTGGACCGAAACTTACGACGAGTCAGCCGTCCATGTTGGAAAGAACTGCTCAGATGTTGGAATTGAGTTGCCCTCTCGTCTTGGATCACGCCTTCGGCCGAACCTCTGTATCTTAAGTTGGATTACAGTAAGTTTTCTAAGCACGCAAAGTTAATCAATCAGAACGCGTGTATCCCGTTTGGGGGTTTTAAGCAGACTGTTTATTTTACTTTCCATGGTTGCCCTGGAAGTTTCGTAGCTCTCACTTACTTTTCCACCTTCTTCGGTGGAAAAGCTTCTAGAAGGTTTTAAGCAAATTTTACATGGTCGATCGTATAACTATATGGTCGTCTCGATACATAATAAGGTGGAGCTTAATTCTAATTGGATGGCAATATTTCTTATACATGTTTACTTGCTTACAGGTGGCGTCAAAAGGTTTGATCGAAGATGATCCGAGTGCGTACGGTCGTCAGATTACCTAAACTCGGATGCCGTCACGCGCGCTTGACGGAGAGCCCCTCGTTGGTCGAGATTAATACTAGGATTAATTACTCACTGCGGTGTACGGTAAACAAACGCGTTTCATTAACCGATAAATGATCCTTATTATACTTTATTGATAACGGATCGCAATGACGAAATCTATTTAGTTCACAGGTTTAATTGTGAACTAACACACGGAAGGAAGACAAGGAGGAGAAAAGGGATAGCCGGCAATTGATACGACGAAGGTGCCGATCTACCGCGAAAATCTAAGAAAGAGGGATGTACGTTTCTGATGAGCGTTCGAGACTAAACGAACTCAAAAAGTTCTCTGAACGTAACAAGGTAAGTTTAACATGTTAAAACAAGGAATGGTCCTGACAATTAGGACCTAGTAAAAATATTAAAGATTAGTTCCAATAAATTTGGAAACGCTAAGTGACTAAATAACTTCTCGGCTAACGTCTTTCACCTTCTTCAGATGGGGTGAAGCTTTGGATGACTAGAGTGCGGGTCAGCCCGTATCTAAGAGAACCCACATCTACAAGGATCTAGTGGAAGAACACTATGTCGGGCTAGAAGGCGTATCGTCAGCTGCGGAGGAGATTCCCTACCCGTTGCAGCAAAACATACGAATTTTGATCCCTGTCAAAGGGACGCAAAGGGGTACGGCTATTAAAGAGGCTATGGCTGTAAGCCTAATAATCTACCGAGCCGAGGATTTTGGAAACTGACGCTGTAGCACGGACGTAGTCTGCAGATCAATTCTTTTATTCTTCTAGCACAACTTCCATGCTCTAATATCTTCTGTGAACAATTCGGCATCCACTGCGACAGTCGACTGTCTCATTGCACGTGTGTGCGTGCGTGCGTTATGACGTTCGGGTGAAGGCGCAGAGCTAAGGTTCATTCTGCTACGTGCTCTCAGAGAATGAAGACACATCTTCAAAAATGGTCGACTCACGAATTCTTCTAGTTTGTAAGTATGGGTTTCCAATGCGTGCTGGTTAAGGTGATCGTGAATGAAGGGTCTTCATTTATTTTCCTCGCTTTATTTCAGTCCACGGAAATGAAATATCAGATATTTTCATTTTCTTTCAATGGCTTTTATTTTTGCCAGTAGCACGTCAGACTTCAGCATTAACCATAACTTTATGACCTTTGTCCTTTTCAGTTGTTTCGTTCCCACTGCTAGGCTCCCAGGCTCAACACGGAAACCATAACGAATGGGACGAATGATTGATATTAATCGCAGATGATTACGAATAAATGACCTTGAAACATTCCGCTGATTAATCGTACCTGGTGACATAGAGTAAATGAAAAATGAGCACGGAAGAGGAAAGGGAAGAAGGGAATTTTGGTCAGTTGGTCTTTTGCTCAAAGAATGGATTCGTTATAATTTCTAACGATAACTCGAGCTTTTTTTGGTAATACAGCTCCACTTCGGTAATATCCTAAAGCCAAGGACATCGATGGCACTGTTCGTGAACTTCAGTAGACCAAAAGAGGCATCAAAGAAACATGCGGCTCCCTCTTGAAAATACGATTTGCCAGCCGTGCTTAAGCAATGCAATCTTCTACATAAAGGAATGGATGGCTTTTGCGAGGAACTTAGACAATCTAATCGACATTAACAAGACCCCGAAGAGCAGTAACGTCCTTTTGTTTTACAGAGGTATGGCGGGTGCGCCAATCGTTGCTGCTGTAGCCTCGACGTCGGATGCTCTTGTCGCCGCTTGAACCGGTGGGCGCGCCTAGACCGATTCGGATTCAACCCGGAACATCTCCGAGCTACCCATCTGACCTCCCACTGACGAATTCGGTCAATGACAAACTCAGAAGGGACTCGTCGGGCCGGATGCCTGCCGGCGTAACATCAGTTACCTTTCCGCGTTCAGCCAAGCAGGAGGCTCTCTTTATTATGCTTCTTCACCCCTAGTGAAGTTGGGCAAACAATTGGATGATTATAACTTGCTGGTGCTTTTGAAAATAAAACGATCATACGCTAACGAGTTAGTAATTCCTTTTTCGTCACCTAATCCATTACGAAGGAACACTGGTCGGAGCGGGACAATGCTCCGGGACGCCGGTATGGGCAGCAGAAGATGCCTCGATCCGGCTATAGGTCGGTCGAGGCGACCGGTGACCTTGGCCATGCTGTGCCGGTAGGGTCGGAGCCCGATCGAGGATGGGGATTTCCTGCGACCGATGCTATTCCGATTGAGATAACAGGGTGACGTTGCCAGTACCCTATTGCGCTCAGCAAATTAAAAAAAAACATTTAAGAGTGCGTGCCCGGTCGGGCACATATTCCTATTAACCTATCAGTACCAGCATCGTGTAATTAAATTATTTAATATTATTTTCATCGTTAAAATATACACCTAAAGACTGAATATAAAATTGCAGACAGAATTTTGCCATTTGCCAGGCGCTCAAGTAACGACTTCAAGGGACTCAATTATAAGATAATAGTTTCAACTCGATTAAAATTTATATTTTATTTTCTTGACGATACAAGAAACTGAATTAAGATAAGAATATAAGTTGCGATTCCCCCAACAACCTATGAATAAAAATGTTTTTTTTTACTTTCACATCTAACAATATTAAAACAAAAATCTATCTAGCCGATTAAGAATAACCTTAAGAAATACTTACAGCCTTAAGAAGCGTAGCGTCAATGGCGATTCCTCTGGCGTAAAAAGTATTGCTTCTGTGAAGCAATTGTAACGAAAAGAGCTGCAGCTGCAATCAAACCCACACAGTTTATCGGAAAGTCCAAAAACCGTGATTATGCTTACTAATATGCTAATAATGCGATTAGAATACCTCTTGCTTAACGTCAAAATCAGCAATGCGAATGAGCATCTCGTGAATAAGGTTTCCTGTCCGTAGGGATTCGTTTTTCGTCGTCTCGCACGTAAATATTATTACAAGGAATTTTATGAATTCATAAGTTATGGTCTTGAAGAAGTGCCAGTACCAAATTTGATTCTTGAATTCAAGATTCTCGTTATTTATTTCTCGAAGAATTAAAAAGTATATACTAAATGTGACCTCGGTAAACGTTAGTACGACAGTGATGCCAATGTGAAAGCCAAAAACATTATTTAATTCCTGAACACTTTCGCTCAAGTCGTGGTCATTTTCCTTGAGTGATTTTAATTCTGACAAAATTATATGATTGTGGTACCGGTGGTAATGTCTCCGAAGAAGATGAGGTTTCTCGGTTGTTATGTACTTTCGAAGATCCTCAAGATTCTTGTTGACCTTTTTAAATCCGGCATAAATCACGTAGACGCAGTCGACATAAATCATGTCCAATGTGTACACCATTATTGATAAGTATAATCCAAAGGCGTTTTTCAAAGTCTCTCTACAGTCCTCTTTACGAACACTTATTACTTGCGCGAACAGAAAGAGAAATCCCAAAATATCCTTAGCATGGACCACCCGAGATAATTTTATGAAAGTTTTTTCCGAAATCTTTGAAGATATGACATTGAGCTGCTGAAGGAATTTTAATTTGGAATTTATATAGAACATAGAAAAAATACTTATAAGCAATGTAAGGATCATATAGCAATTGGCTTGCAATAGTACGGGAACGTTTATTTTTTCTTGTTCGTCGGTGAAATTGAACTTATACAGGACATATGCTAGAGTCAGAATGATCGCTAGAATTATAATTAACGAACAAATAAATCTCCAGTTTGAATGTACGATTTGTCGTCTGTCCGATGTTATCTTGTAAGGAAAAAGTCCGTAGAAACGACACATCAAGAAGCAGGGACTCAGCAAAGACACGAAATCCCTTGCTTGAAAAAGTCGACACTCTTTGAACATCCTTTTGATCTTGTTTTCTCTACGCTGCGTTTTTTCTTGTTTTTATTAATTATCAATTCGCATGTTCACGCCTTGTCGACGACAAGTGCTAAGTTGAGACTGAGTCGATGTGCCTGATCGTTTGTTAGCGATGTAGTAACCATGGCGATAAATCGATCAATTTTTATCACCCCGCGGGATGCACTTTGTATATTAATAAGGTATATGCAGTAGATTAGCAAACTACACTTATTTTTTTTAATTGACTAATCTCGTTCTACAGGCTAATTTCATTTTTCATTGATCGCATTTCATGCATGATCATTTTTCCATTTTTTGTTTCTGTATTTTTAAGCGAAGGAATTTTGAAATATATAACTATGAATAGGTAATTGAACAAAATTTCGTTTAGGCGAGTTTAAACGATTTACAAATTTTTTATTTCTCCAGATTCTCGCGACACGTTTAATAGGTGCCTCTA
This sequence comes from Trachelus stipa, assembly GCA_036026315.1. Taxonomy (NCBI): domain Eukaryota; kingdom Metazoa; phylum Arthropoda; class Insecta; order Hymenoptera; family Cephidae; genus Trachelus; species Trachelus stipa. Next base: position 344,440 of record JAYRCB010000741.1, on the reverse strand, counting down.
AATTCAATTAAAAATGAAGCTAGCTTGTAAAACGCAATTAGTCAATTAAGCTAGAAAAATAAGGGCAACTTGCTCGTCTAGCTACTATGAATGTAAGATCGATATGCTCGATAGCCTTCGAGGTTCCTACTAATTATGAATATGACAAGACTATCACTATACTTTTCTTTATTGAATATTTAACGCAGTCTCGTTCTAGGTACTATGCGATGGCCGCACGCGATATCCGAATGAACCTATCGTCACCTTAAGATATTCTTGTCAGTCGCTCACCAGGAAATCACGAGTGTCACCGAGGCCATGAAAAACCCAGAGAGCCCTGCTGAACAGTGGATAGGTGCGGATACCTAAGAAGATGTAAGAACTATTAAAGTTGACTAAAAAGTGTTACGTATTAGAGAAATGCCATTCGTCTGCTCCAATAATAATAATATTAATAATAAAATCTAAAATGCAACAAGAAAAAATAGGTCTGACACTTCTGCGAGTTTTGATATTCAGCTACAAACTGCTAGGACTGGCTACGTTCTCGGTACGGTCCAAAGGCTTCAAGATTTTAAAAGACCCTAAGGTAGACACAGAAAACCATAACGGAGCAGATGAAGAAGAATCCCTTGATATTTCAACACGATTTGCTTATTCGAGATTGGGTACCATGTATAACGTGTTACTTACCTGTTTCTTATTGGGGATGAATTATCTAGGCTTTCCGTCCATCTACTCTGAATCATATCAAAACAGGACGCCACTGATTAGAGTCATTGTAGCGGCGCAAGCAGTTGGCGGTATCGTTGTGATGATCACAGCCATCTTGGTCTACATTGTCAAGCAGAAGACTGCATTGCGAATTGCTGGAAAGATCAGAGAGATGGATCATGTCTTGCTGAAGATGAATGATATATTTTGGAACGACTTCAACATTTGGCTCTTTCTCTTGTTTCTGGGAAGCATTGCTCTTTGGATAAATCATTTGGCCTTGGAGGTAATGGCCTTCGATGAGGACACGATACCCTTGTTCAGCGTGACAATTCCTACCTTCATTGTCTATTGGCTGGTGCTTCAGTACACCTTCGTCTTGATTCTTATCGAACGCAGGTTCAGGATCATCAATCAAGCGCTACGTGCTCTGATCCCCAAGAACAACCTCATAATTGATTTTTATCCAGGAATTCCATTGAATCTACCTGGATATATATTAGCCAATAATTCAATAATCAGAAGTATAAAGAAACTGCACCTCGTTTACACGACACTTTGCGAAGTCTGTCTCGAGGTCTCCGAATATTATGGAGTTTCTATCCTACTCGCAATTTCTTATTATTTTTATTCTTTGGTCTACAACGCTTATTCCATTTTGGGTCCATTCATCGTGTCCAGGGAGCAGATAAAACTTTTTATTCTACTAGACTCTATCTCCTGGCTTATCATCCTTGTATTTCCTATCGCCGTTCTTACCTGGAGCGTTACCAAGACCGTGAGTGAGGTAATGGACGAATACTTGGATTAAAAGTCTAAACAATGAAATTCCTGAGATTTTAATTCTTTTAATTTTCCTTTCAGGCAAAACGAACCAGCGACATTGTTCACGAGTTGTTACACAGCGTGCTGAACCGGGAAGCTAAAATTGAGGTTAGAAAGGTCCATTAGGTCCATTACTTGAATTGATATTTTCATTTTTTTTATATTTAATTATTTCATGAAATATACGTTAATACGAAATTAATAAAATATCCGGAATTTTTGTTCCAGCTCAAATATTTCTCTCTTCAACTGCTTCACAAGAACGTTTCCTTTACTGCATTCGAATTCTTTACTCTGGACTTCACTCTGCTTCGTTCGGTGAGAAACAACGAGATGATGACAACTTTCTATATTTTCATGAAATTCACGACTGTTGTAGATACTCAGTGCGACAGCCACTTACCTCATAATTCTTATTCAGTTCCGAATGAACGATCCTTGACATCGCAAAGAAATCGCAACTCTTCTGCTTGATCTACGAGTCATTGACAAATTCAAATATGACATGTGTATGTACTTCATTATATAAAAACATATGGGTTCTTCAAAATTTAATTGACAATTATCCTTTAATATTAATAGTCTTTTATTAATAACATATTAGGGCTAATTTATAGACTGACTTATATATTTACACAGTGGTACAGGGTATTAAAACGTGGTTGTATCACGTTTAATGCATAGATCATATACATAAATTTTAAAAAAGTGTAAATTTGAATATAAAGCATATAGGAAAATAAAACAGAAATCTAATATCTAAGTTCAAAATTACATAGATATATTAGCTTAGCAATGGGTTCGATAACGTTTGTTAAAGGCTTCCCCTGAAATGTCCTTCCAAAGTCTTAATTTTCCTAAATTTTATTCCCATTCCTTCTTATTCACAATGATTGCGACTGATCAACTAACTAACCACAACCAAACGATACTACAACAACTACAGCATCTCATTCAGCAGTGCATTCCATTTTTTAGTACATTCTTCTACCTACAGAAATAATAAAGATCTTCATCATCTGTAGCAAACAATCTTGAACGAGTGATAACGTCAGACTACACGTGTGAAACATATCCTCGAATAATTGTATCGCGAAAAAAGTTCATCAGCAGCTTCATTTCAATGTCAACGTTTTAACTCTTAACCCAAGAAACGAGTGGGGAGCGGAATTGATTATTTTAAAATAGTACTACACCTGTGATAACGCAGAGGAATGACTTTCCATTGAAAAATATGTCTTAAGGACAAGTCTAGTTTAAGGAGTAAAAAATTAATTTTTCGAAAATATTTTGTTACAATTGAACATTTTAAGAATATGTTCGAAAACCAATTCTTTGAAATTCATTAAATTGGCGAATGTACATTAAATTTATTTTTAAGTCTCACAGGTAAAAATCGGTACAGCTAAACCGTGTTGAGCCGTACAAACTCACACATGAGTGATGTTTGAGATACTTATTTTTAAAGTAAGCATAATGTATAAAGAGAGACACATGGACATATAATGTTTCTTATACCAATAATTTGGTGTATGACAAACGAGTATTTTTAAATGTTCTTTTTCCTACTAGGATCTGCGGCTGATAATACTAATAAATATTTATAAATACACTTACACAAATATTTGTTAATTCTTTTTAATTCAATAAAAACGAATGGGAAATTTGACAGCGATTGGCTTAACAGTTTCTTTAAAATAAATCCTAAAATTTCTTCGTGCTCTAGATCAGACTCTTCCCTTAAGGGGGGTAGGTTACTTTTGATAGCCACAAAACAGGTCTTTTTTTAAACGTCTTTTCTACACGAGTGAACAAGGACAGAGACATCATTTCAATTTGCTTTTAATTGTCATTTTATTAGTTGTATCTCGAAAAATGCACAGCTTGAAAAGATAGAAAATTATTAATAAAAATCTAGAATTATGCCCGGGGTGCGCCGTTGAGTGGGAGGCGTTGAGTTCTGGACATCTTGAACATAAAGACTCAGCATTATGGGCCATGGAGGGAAAGGGAATGATCGAATAACATACAATTGTTAGATATAAATGTATTCCAACTTAACTTGCAAGATTTTGATTTATTATTGAGTTCGTCGTTCCACAATGACTATATTTATCTTGATATTTAACTTCGGGATTGTTAATACAGAAGGCATAAATAAATATGTTTTTTATGTCAGATCCGTTTCTCGCGTTCATATCCTACAGTAATTTTTAAAATCATGATATGGCATATAACGGACATAGAAAAGTTTGATATCGAGTATAGACAAAATGAAAGAAGAGAAATGTTGTGATAACTCTTGACATTAAAGACTCTGATAAAGCAGCGGTACATTTCGAGAAAGTGTAATATAGATCATTTCTACGCGAGTTATGTACATTAACATAGTATACAGTAACCGCTTAAAATAGAGGGCCATTTTTTGTGTGTGCAAAATTAAACTATTAAAAAAATTTTCAGTTCAGCTTATTGGATACATTCATTTTTTGACGTTTATCGAGTTTACATAGTTTAGTGACTGATAGTTGAATAATATGTGTTTCCGTAAAGACTAATCTCTCGTCTATTTTTTTTATAATTATCATAAATTTATTTCTATTGAAAAAATAACGACGTTAAGAATGGCTTATTCGATTATGAAGGCTTCAGGTGCAATAAAATTATTGAGTTTAAATTTAATATTATTTTTTATAAATAAAATAGTAAAAGTGATTAGTAACATTAAACATCAGTCAGTTTGAGTGTTGCAAATATTCGCTATTTGATATTTAAAAATTATTATTTACAAATCATATTACAAACAATTCAGTATTATTTTTGATTTTTGAAAGTTGAGATGATATATACACGTGAATTAATTATATAATTTTATTATTTTTCAGAATTGTTTGTCGTTGATAACTTCATGGTATTACGATTAGAGGATGAAGAGGAAATGAAAATCGATCTAGAGTGGCTGCGTGATCACTGCAGGTAAATAATATTAATTGCATTAATAATAATCTTTAAATAAGCGTGCGAATTTTGTATCACTATCTAGGGCTTTCGATAAACTTAGATTTATTCCCTGATAAAACCTTAGAAAGTGAAAAGTAGAGGTGCAGTCATGTATTTCCAACGAAATGCAGGCAACTCGTGGTAAAGTTTAATTTAATTTAATTTAATAATTATTATGATTCAAATGCTTAATACTCTAATACTCTTTTTATAAATTGGTTAATTACAAAATTAAGTGACCATCGATTATACAAGTTATACTCAAATGTATTAAATATATTGTCTAATGAAAAATTTTATTTAAGGTGCAGCTTATGCTTCAACACAATAACACATCAACGGAAACTGACTCTTCTGGATTTTCCCTCAACTATACGACCGGACAGTTTCACAGTTTCTAATGGAAACCTCGATGTTACATGTAAGTTGCAATATTTTTTTTGAGAATCTTAGACTCTACTATTATTATGTTGCTAAAAAGAACTGACCAATACAAGTTTTTAGTCTCTAAGTTGTCTCGATCTGTCTTCTTAGTTGTCAATTTTCAATGTATTTATGATCTCTCTGGTCTCTGACCTGATAAATGTCTTAAAAGTCCATATCAGTCTCAGTGCAGAGACCGGACAAATATGATTGAAACTAAATTGTAGACTTTATGGTCTTTTCAAAGTCTAATATGTCTATAGCGTCTTTACAAAATTTCCATACAAACCAGTGTAAGATTAAACATTTTTATTATTAATATTAGCTACTCTTTATTCTTAACCTTATCTGTATGCTTTACCAAGAAAACATTATACAGGGTGGACCAATAACTTTGTCCACTTGGAATATTTCTGTTATTTGTAATAATTTCAAAAAATGTTTCATACAAACCTTGACATAATGTGATGTTATTATTTTTTTTGCGGGAGTTGAGGCATAAGGGAGTTTTCAAGATCATTTTAAGTTTTTTAAATTGGATGCTAAATTTTTTTTGTCGCTATATGATAACCTGTGTTGAGGCGATTTCAGCAAGCTACTATCAATGTCATTTAAGTTCAAATATGCTGAACATTCGCCAAACAATGTAGTTTCGGCAAGATGGATGCCCAGCACATTATGCTCGACGAGCAAGACAGACACTTAATGATCTTTACTCAAATCGATCGATAGGTCGTGGAGGATCGATTTCGTGGCCAGCTCGTTCTCTGGATTTAATCCTGTTAGATTTTTTCTCTGGGGAACATTAAAAAATGTTTTTCAAGAAATGCCAACTACACCAGAAAATAAGACACAACGAATTACTGTAGCATGTGCTAGAATAGATGTCGATATGAAGATATTTGCACGAGATTCAGCGATACAAAGATTGCAGCTGTGCATTGACGCAAATGGTCGACACTTTGAACATCTCATGTAATGTAAGTTTATTTTACTAACATATTTGAACTTAAATGACATTAATAGTAGCTTGCTGAAATCGCCTCAACACTGGTTATCACATAGCAACGAAAAAAATGATAACAAATAACAGAAATATTCCAGGTGGACAAAGTTATTGGTCCACCCTGTATATGGCATTAAACCAATATCTTGAATTTTAATTTTACTTATGATTTTTTAATCGTTAGGGAATGACGGCCATGACTCAATCTATAATATTAACTGGCTCAAAAGAAATATCAGATATGAGGGTGATGATACAAATGATACACGAATCCCATGGACCGATCCACCCAACATGGAAATAATTGACTACGAACGCTTCATGAATGATGAAAATGGTGTAATTGACATTTTGAAGTCTATATTAAAGTACGGAATTGCAATGATTGTTGGAGTATGTTTCTTTTTCATATAACTTATCATATAATTTTTATGCTCATTGTAGGTTTCCTCCTTGAAAATGTATAAATTAAAAACTAATTTGTATTACAGGCAAAACCTAGTCTGGAAGCGACTGAAGAAGTCAGCAAGAAGATAGCACCCGTTCAAAAAACATTATTTGGAGAAATGTGGGAACTTAATCACGACCTTACTGTCGTATCTCATAAAGATAGTGCTTATACTCATGACGGTCTTGATGTCCACACTGATAATACTTATTGGAGTGACGCAGCCGGGTATGATAACAATTATTGCAGGCTCAGTCGCATTTTCAATTATATTTATGAAGATGAAATAAATAGAAATCAATTTCTATTATTATAATGTATTCTATTAAATGCTTTAACAGAAAACAAGAATTTTCAGAATTCTGATTAGAAAAAAAGTTAAGAAAAAGAATTAATTCGAAGAAAGGTTTTTAATTAAAAACCGTCGATCAAACGGTTTTGGCCAAACGTCCGTAACCCACTAATAAAAATTATAATATTATTTGAGTTTTTTTATGAACGATGTACGTAAATTTACAAATCCAGAAATTAAAATGCTAGGCTGAGAACTTTATATTATAATATTTTAAAACAAAATTCTTAAGTTTGCAGATATTCCACTGTTACAAACCAGCTGACAGTGGTGGAGAAACACTTTTAATAGATGGTTTACAAGTTGTTGAGAATTTGAAACTGAAACATCAAGCCTGTTACGAAAGGCTATGTAAAACTCCTGTTTCAGCAACATATATCGAGGATGGACAATGTCACGAACACGTTGATCCAATAATTAAACTTCATCCAGTTACAAAAAAACTTTTGCAAATACGGTAAGGTTTTTAAAGAGACATTATTTCGATACGATCTTAAAATAAATATAGATTTTTCACAAAGCCATATTCAATATACTGCATCTGACACAATTGCCTATGCACATGCAATCGCAAATGTTTTTTCTGTTTTCAATGCTACAATCATTTAAATTTTTTAGTTTTTGTACTGTAAATGGTCAATTAAATCTTTTACCAGTTTTCTCCTAATTTTTTTGTCTACCCTTTTGCACTTGCATATGTGCTCTAGAATTTCTTTCATTTTCCTTTCCACTTTGGAAATTTTTTTTCCTAACTCCTACATTCTGTCCTCCCGTTGCCCTAACTTTCTTACATTTTTTCATTGCCAGTTTCAGTACACCCACTTGCAGTCTTTATTTAATGAACTAAGTACTTTCGCTTTGTCTTTTCTTTCCAACCACGTTTTTTCAAGTACTATGATATCAAATATCCACACGTCATTTGTTTTTCATCCCCGCGATCTTCCATGACACTGCATTAATGATCTTTTTCTTGGTAGCTTCTATTTTCTTCGTAATGAATTTGCTCTTCCCGAACCACTTTGCCTCATCTCGCACCACTCACATTGTTCCCTGCTCTCTTCATCATAATCCTTCATCATTCTTTTCACCTTCGTCTTCCATCATTGTTTAATTTCCTTTTCTAACTCTGCTATCCTGACCCTCAACGTTCTTAGTCTGATCTTTTCTTCGTGAATCCCTTCCTTACATTAGTACACAGCGTTATGCTCTGTAACGTTGTTTCCGTCTCACTCGTTGTTATAGTCACTCGCTTCCATCTGTTTTGGTTCCCCCTGTATTTCTTTTCCAACTATTTTAATTTCCTTCTGCTTACTCACTATCGTGATTAAATCCCCTTCCTCTCCCCCCCCCCCCTTTTAATTGGAGTATCATTTCCACTTTTCATACTCTCTGTGTCGTCTATTCCCTCCCCTTCTTCTTCCTCCCACAAAGAAATAATTGCCCATGACTTTGTTGACGATAAAACGCTGGTTTTAATAATACTTATTTTTCTTGCGCAGATTCAACTTATACGATCGATCAATTGTGCGAAGCGTTCGACAAACTGATATCGCTACACATTATAAGGATTTACGAACCCTTGAATCTCTTGTCAAAGAGCCGGAGAGAAAATTGTGTCTTGGATTGAAAACCGGCGAGATAGTTATTATGGACAACTGGCGTGTGCTTCATGGCAGAAATTCGTATAATGGCACAAGACACCTTGGTGGTTGTTATATTTCACGGACTGATTGGCGTAGTAAAGCGGCAACTCTTGGCTTGCTTAATTAAATATTAAATAAAAAGACAACAGACAATGAAAAATCCTGTTTTATATTCTGAAAATGTTATTTCACTTATGTGAGAACACTGTTTCAAAAAGCCGTTCAAAACAGATCCAATAAAATGTATTGGAATAAATCATATTTGTGCATTGAAAATTTGTTTCTTCAACCCCTGTATATGTATATATATGTATCTACTGATAGAAATAAATATTTACATTACTCCCAATTAAAAATTTATTGTTGTATGATTTGTCATCAATAAAATACAATTGCATGCAATAGCCTATTCATTATGTATTGGGATGTTGGAAATGACGTCACTCGCATTAAGACTAGCGTTTCTATTGGGGCGTAACTGCCGCTCCGATGACAATTGCTACCACAGTCACAATTGCAATATAACGGGTAATAAACAGGATCGACTTATTAGCTATAATGTCGCTGTTACTGACGAGTATAGAAAAACAGCAAATTATTCGGAACTCATCATTTTACCGTTGCAACAAAGTCGCCTAGGAGGGCGACTAGAACGCGACATGCCAGAGGGACGTTTGCGGTACGCAAAAGTCTTAAATATTCCACAAATAGAAGGGAACATAAAATAATTTTCGACAATGATAACAAAATACGGCACAGATGCAATGATTCATAATGACATAAATGACATAAAATAAAAGAAATCGCACACACTAAACTAGAAAAAATCATGACAAGGCTAGAAATTGCACGTCAGAAAATCAGAGAAAGTCTTAGCGAAAAGAGAGAATCCAAATTATGTTCTAACAGTTTGATAAAAAAAGAAAGGAAATAAAATGTCAAGATAATTACAATAATAACAATAGATAAGAGATCGCAACAAAATTTAACGGAACTTATGACTCAAGAAATCTCAAAATAGAGTAAAGTCTCTAAATTTAGTAATATTACGGTAAACGATGTCTTACGTATATAGTAATCGGAAAATGATTATGCAAAGGCGGCGGGAGACTGTGGCTGTGGAAAAATCCAAGCCGATCACCCTGGGGTCAAACGTTCTGGCAGGCAGATTCCGACGCGTACACTAGGCGAAGATTCCAAAAAGTTCATTAATTAAAAGAATATAAATCACAACTCATACATATAAGAAAGCGCAAAATCGGAAACTCAAGAATACAAAACTAGAACGGCACTATAGTTCTTTATTCTATAATAGGAGGAAACACATTGGCCCGATAACGAAAAAGGCAAGAACGCAAATAAACGCAGAATATATTAAAGAAAAACGAAAGAACTCGTATAAAAGAAAAGCAATAAATCCCAAAAAAAGGTAGCTAAAGGCGGCAAAGCTGCAAAAGCAGCCAAAGATAACACGAAGGCAACAGGACTTCTATATCGTCAATTTTTTGTTTCTCTGTCTCAGAAAACGAGCACGTTGATTTGCGGCAAAGCTTCACACGACAATAATTATTCGTAAGGCGATCGTAGGCGAAGGGGCCCAGGTGAAGCAAGAACGGCACCGGCACGGGACGAATCTTGACGGAGATGACCGAACGTCGATATGCAGCGACGGAATCGGCCGAGTGGAGACGAGTGGCGGTCCTGCAGGCACGTCTCTCGAAAGCGCTGGGCCTTGCGCTTTTGTTGAGGTTCCTCAGGTGGGCGGCTTCTTGGACGAACGGAGGGGGCTGTCGTTGTGGGCGATCGGCGGACCAGGGAGGAAAACTACATCTCCCTGCCGGCCATATCGGCGGCAAATAGGCACAGAGGACAGTCTTCACCGGCAGACGGAAACGGAGGAGTCCCTTCCCGGATGCTCCAGAGCTTCTTGGACCTGAGAGCAACGGTAAGCTTAACGGAGAAAGCACTTTTAAAGCAAGTTCCGGCTGGCTGAAGAATTTTAAACGTCGTCATCTACTCGAAATCCAATCCAAGATAAAATTTTTTGAAGTAACATAAAAGCAATTTCAACGTTCACTCAGAAATTTCAGACTATTCTCGAGGAAGGTTCGTACAAATTGGATAACGTCCATAACGTAGATGAGACAAGCCTTGCATAGAAATCGTTGCCTCAGAAAACATTAATTGAGCAAAATGAGTCACGAACTACCGGTCGAAAGATTCTAAAAGACTATTTGACAGTAATGACATGTGTCAATGCCACGGATTCTCATCGAATTCCATTACTAGTCATCGGAAAATCTAAGAAACCACGTAGCTTCAAGAATATTAAGACATTGTCCGTTAGTTATCAAGGACAGCGCAGTGCATGGATTGACAGAGAAATTTTCACGGACTGGTATACTACCGCCTTTTGAATGAAAATAAAAATTTTTGTACTGCTTATAGATAACGCTCCATCGCAACCATCGGCAGAAAGTCCCAATGTGATCGATAGTTGCTACACTGTAATATTATCGCCTCTACGCTTGACAGTGTTGATTCAGCCCATGGAGCAGGGAATAATACAAGCCATGAAAAAAATATATAAGAAGTCGTTACTTCGATGATTACTTTTACAAGAGGCTGAAGATGATATTGACTCCGTTGTATATTTCGTAAAGTAATGGACATTTTTGTGATGCTGTCAAGAGATTATAGTTTGACGCAAAATAGCTTGCGGAAAGGTTCGACAAATTTGCTTCGCGATAATGAAGCATCAGCGCAGTTGTTTGACTACAACGTCGGACTTGATTCCATGATATCGCTTTTGACCAATGTGCCTGAGCTCGCCGGTCACCAAAGAAGTCATCGAATGGCTACAAGAGGACTCTTCCTATCCGACTTCAAGTTTTAAATAATATGTTTCTTGAACTCAGCCCGCAATGTTCTTCGATCTCTGACCAAATTAACGAAGAGCATGAAGACGGAGACGATGATTAAGACGAATAGGAGGAAATATCGCCTCGAAAATCATTAAAAGCATTAAACTCCTTTGGACAATGGTATCGCACATTTTGGAACAGTGAGCTTGATGATTTTGCGTCATTGAATAAGATGCGTTAAGTTGTAGAAGGAGACATACTTAATTATGGAAAGTTAGCGAGGATGTAATGTTATTGAATGAGAACTGTATTGTGATATGGGAAGAAATTTTCTTATACAACTACTTATTTTATTTATAACGTATTTATTTAAAAATGATATTAAATAAATATTAAGGTCAGCTTTATATACATAAGTCTGGAAGGAAAAAGATTTTACATTAAACGAGGCAAACTTGAAATCCATATTTTTGGAGTTCCCCTCAATCTTATACAGAAATAACCTGGCCAGCGGTATGGCAGAATCATCGACAGGCAGAATGTATAAGTATGTAACGCTAAATAGTTAAGAAAAATAATCTGACATAACCCCAAGCGCGACAAGCATACCGCGTTCGACCAAATAGTTAACGTACGCCGTTCAGTGTTCCGTCGACCACCCCCTATTCTTTGGTAAGCGCTGTAAAATGGCGCGGTGTTCACTTCCATAAGAATCCGACTGGACGGCTTGGCGATGTTGGGCGGTTAGGGCTTATAGGTAAATTGAAATAAGTAATGGGAAATTCTTGAAATAAATGATGCTGGACTGTATAATGTAAAATAATTTTTTTATAAAATATAAATTTATTTTTCAAATAGTTTTATTATTTTATGTTTGATACCCAAAAAGCCAAGACACCGCTATAGCAAATAAGATTTAGAAAAGGGTATGATCAAAGTAAAAAGGGGCATGTCTGTTAGAACTGCTGCAAGGTGAGCGAGGATTATTCGACAATGCAGATTTTTCAAATAATGGACATGTTTCAGTCGTCAGGAATTTGCATCACTTCTAAGGAAGGTCTTGGAATAACTTACACAATAAATAGATTCTTGAAGATAATATGAATATTATTTTCAGTTGATCTAATAAATTATATTAATTATTTTAAAAATTCTCAAATCACTAAAGTTACTTTTTCTGAGGTCTCGATAGATGAGGTGAAAGTCAAATTGATGATTAATTGTTAAAAATTTTCAATAGTCTTGAAGGAGCAATCCAGTGGACTAGGCCACCACAACGCAAAAGTTTATTTAAATTTTGACAAAAAATAATGAAAATGGTGAGTTCCAATGATTCTCGTTCAAATACTGTTACTAAAAAGGACCCAGAAACTTACACACCTTTTAGATTAAATGTTAAAATGGTGAGATTTGTGAATTTCATATTTATTGTAAATCACATTTAGTTTAATCATGGTGGTGATAGACTGTAGGCCCTCGTAAAAATGACATTGATAAGAATGTTTTAATATAAAAATGGTAAAAGACTTTATTGATATGTATATAATACATCTTAAATAAAAATTAACCGCAAGATTGATCTTTCAAAGATAAAAACAGTCAAGTGAATAAGACATGATAAAGAACGAACACTAGGTATATAATACGAAAGCAAATAATCGTGCTGTCATAATATGCATATGTACTGTCATAATGCGCAATGGAAATGAATAGCAATGTCAAAAATATATTTATTTACTTTTTGTCTTTATTTTCGACAATCCAGAAATGTTTCTTCACACCAGCCAAAGAAATCCTGTCCGAACTCTTACGTTTTATAAGCTGTAATTAAAATAATTTTATTTTTATTTCAAAATTCAATCAATTAAATAAAATATATTTTCCAATCTGATTAAGCTTAGCAATAACCTATGCAAATTCACTCATGGATAATTAACTTTATTGTACTGTAATAAAATGGATTTTTACCAATACTTTCTGATTAGAATTATGTAACTTAATTCCTACCAGACTCTGTTACTGACATAGACTGCCATGGCGCGACTTTGAAATTATATATAACAAAAATAAAACCTACAGTACAAAAACCTAAAAAAAATAAAACTGTACATATGTATAAATACCTTAGAAATAAGATCTTTTGCGCCTGCTGTGATATATATGGGCCATTCAATGTTGACCTGCTTTATCTTTGAGTACGTTTCTTGATGTGAATCACTAAGAAATGGGGGGCATCCAACAAGAAATTCATAACACAGAATACCCAAACACCAATGATCAACGTATACGTCGTACGAATCTCCAGTTACCATTTCTGGTGGTAAATAATCCAACGTTCCACAAAGAGTATTTCGTCTAAAATGATCATTAAAATCAATGTGCAGGAGAACAGTAATTTTTAAATTGAAATCAGTATATATCATTACAAATTAGAAGTATAAAATACGTGTTTTTACTAACTTTGAAGAAGGCGCATGAACGGACCATCCAAAATCTGCTAATTTTATGTCACCTTGATAAGTGAGCAATAAGTTTTCCGGTTTAAGATCTCGGTGTATAACATTATTACTATGACAATATTGCAATGCATCTGCAACCTGGTATGTATACTTGGCAGATCTGCAAACATATGTTATCATTCATATTAATATAAAATCACTTGTATGCAACCAGCCTCATAATAGTAAATTATTTACAGTTATTCGTATTCTAATTTTAACATTTCTGTTTGCTTTAAAAAAATTATTATTTGGGTAAGAATAAATTTTTGTTTTATATCCTTCATCCGTGCCATTTTATTTCTACTACGGAATACTTTGGCTTTAGCGTACAAAGGGTTTACAGCTTGTATGCAGTAAATACATCTAAACGTTAATATATCCATGAGCATCATCAATAATGAATAACAAGAAATAAAAATATAAAAAAGTAATGTCTATTTCAAAGCAACGAAAAATCATATATGCATGTAACCGCTGAAAATAATGATTGCCGAATTACATTCATCATCTTCTTGATATTTTATCTTGTATTAGTATAGCATCTTTACGAAACTTTTGCTTCTGCATACGAAAATTGTATCTCTTTTCAAAGCATACTTTAATTATTAAATATTGCTACAATCGAATTTGAATAAAACATACTGAATTCGACTATTTGCTTATTTACTATTCTCCTTTCATTCTGCTCTACCAATTGTAGTTGGTCTGCGCAGACAAATGCGCTGTGATTAAATTTTAACAATTGATATTAAGGATTGATGTCGGTTACTTTACTCTTAATTGTAATTGGTCGGGCACGATAAAAGAGTAATAGTGGTTGAGCGACATATGAGGACAGCCAAGAAATTAAAAGCTGTAAAGTTACTTGATTCCAATAAATTGTATGTATGTAAGTTCAATTGTACTTTAATAAGTTGATTTGATGATGAAGATACTTTTAATGCCAATGCTGAAGTTAACAGTGATATTTATTCGTCACTAAATATGATTGTAACTTTAAATGCAATATGTTATTTAAAGTGCTTTCTACATCTTGACTTTACATATATTAAAATAACGTTTAGTATAATATATTATATATTAAAAAAATACATACAAGTGTTCGCTGAATCGTTCTCCAGGTTGACGCTTTAATTCCCTATAAAGTTCGCCCTTAGCTGCGAATTCAAGTACCATATAGATTCGCTTTTCGTCGTGAAAATATGTAAATAACTGAAGAATGTATGGGTGCCTGTATTATAAAAATTAATCATAATTATGTATTATTAGTAAATTAAACTTAATATGCAATCCTAAGAGGCAACCGTAGTTTATTTGTATGCGCACACTGCTTAAATACAGCAATTATCCCGTGGTAAGATTTTTATATACAAATTGTTGTCTTTAAATCTGATAGAATTTTAATGCATACATAGTTTGATTAAAAATGCATATACAATACAATGACATTAGAAGCGAAGAATACTTTAACATTTATGTTCTGCATTTTTAATTGTACTTTACTATTTCTTGAGTGTGAACTGATTTTTAGTTTCAACTAAGCTGGAGATAATTAGAAATGGGGATTAATTAGGGGCCTCGGATATCAATAAGTGTATTACTGCCTGAAAGTAAGTAATATTGTTAAACATTATTAACCCTTTAAGTGCAGAAATCTTTAGATTTAAACTTTCGTTGGACAAATATATGCGTCCATAGCACTCAAAGGATTAATGCTATCATAATACACTCTTGCACTTTTTATATCCTCAAAGCGACTCATATCGATATTATTGGTGACAAAGTGAAACACTCTCGTGTTTCAAATATGATAAAAACGAATTAATTCATATTATAAAGAGAAATTAGGAAGAAAAAATTTACATTATATCCCCTCTCCGCCTGCATTATTTTATGAAACGAAGAATGCGGGAGTAACCAATATTTTTTTCAAAATATAAAATAAAACTGAAAAGTGATGCAAAACTATTCTTAGCTTTGGATGTTATTGCACCTTCTATAAGTATAGTCGTCGTGCAACATCCTCATTTCAGAAAAATGATATACAATTGAGATTAATAACATTCATGTGAATATTATTTTATTACCACTACTCGATTGGGCCTTGTAAGCTTAATAATACAGTAGACTCTATAACTGCATGCCGTAAGGAAAGACTCCTTTACAGTTGTCTTTTTTTCAAGAATTCTTGCGCTTCTATAGACCTCAGATCATGCAAATATAAAAGATCTCCTGTAGTAATTCCTAAATAGTAATTGTATTTGTCGATGTTTATAACTAAATTTTCACGTACATAGCTCTGTTAATCTCAAATATCATGTACATTTATGAACTACGGTTGCTCACCTGTAGCCTTGTCATTGAAGACAATTTTACATGCCTGGAGTTCTATGTGAGAGTAAATATAATAACTTGTTAATTTAATAAAAAAACCATATCAGTGTAAAATATTACCTTAAATGTGATTGTATCTCAATTTCACGCAATGCTTGTTTTTCGACGCGACTTTTTGTTAATTCAATTTTGTATAGCGTTTTCAAAGCAACCATATATCCAGTTGATCTTTCTCTTGCCAAGTAAACTCGCCCAAATTTTCCACGACCTAATGGCGCACCAAGTTCGAAATCATTTAAACTCCAAGCATACCTGTAACACGAACATTCAATTTATAACATTATTATAAACTGTTAATTTATCGCAATAATGATTCTTGAATTGTACTTTTCACCACGTCCTTCAATATGATCCTTCATGTTATCAAGCATTCGCCGTACATCCTCATGATATTCTGCAGGAGTATCACGAGGAACGTTGAATTTGTTTGACATATCTAATCGGCTTTCCTCGTTGTTGAATATCTACAAATTTTTAGGACAAATACGTATTTTAATATAACTCATTTAGAACAGTAATTAATACAAAAATTTTGATTTTTATTATCATACTCTATTTGATCTATTAAAATTAGTATTTCCCATATTTAAAAACTATTGAATGCAACATTGGTAGGTCTTCGACTCATAAATAACACTTAGATACACTTGTTGAGTCGTGCACAGTAACGTTATTTACTTGATTTTCTATTCGTTTTTACTATTATAATATTGAATTATTCCTGAATTATTTTGAATGTAAGAAAATGTTTTATGCTATGTAGAAGTGTTTACAAATAAAGGGTGCATACTTCCAGCTTCTTTGAATGCGCAATTTTGTTCTCATGTTCTCTTTATTAGTTTAGCAATAAATACTACTATATTTGTGAATATTATTTTTGAGTTTTATCACTATGAACCACTGTAGCCCAAGCAATTAACATGCAATATATTTGACACATTCTAAAAAATTTCATGCATTCGTTCGATAACTTCAAAACTGTTTACCTCTATAAAACAAATTGGGGCTATTGCAGGGGGATAAAAGAGGAGAGAGCAAGCCTAAAATTTGAGGAAGGTGTATCCATGCCTACTGCCAGCAAAAACTATTGAATTTAGAAAATGTTTATATTTGTTATACACCATTTTTTATGAGGCAACAATGCATTCTTTTTTTAGAAAAGCATTACATAAAAATTCAATGTATGTGGCCCAAAAACATGAAATGTGTTTCAATTTTTATATTTCTTCATTAATTGTAAACGATTCTAGAGATCAGCCTATCCACCCCAAGAGAATGTCAGTTTACTCTATGATTTTGCTACATAGGTCAAGTTAATTGCATTTATAAATTAATCCTAATATTTCGATAAAGAAAATGATATTTACATAAAAATGGGATTCTTCCATAATACTATAACCATGGTGAAAAGAATGGCCTCGAAAGAAGATAAAAATTAAAAAGATCTACCATATACTAAAACAATTTTTGAAGACCGCAACTTTCCTAACATGTTCTTTACTATCTCATGTTGCAAATAAGCAATTACATCCACTTATAATACAATTATTCAGTAGTACTTGATTGTTTCTATTTATAACATTATTCTATTATATTCTAATTTTTTTTTATTCACATTTGGAAAGTAACATTTCTAATGTCAGAAAGTATTAGATAACTTTTAGAATGATTTTTTATGTTCTTTATATTTTGAGCAATAGAAAGTTGGTGGTGTAAAAAAAGAAATTCAATTAATATTCATAACTTATTTATTTGTTACTTTATTACAATTCTGTAATTAATTGAATTTCATTTATACAATGCTTAAAACATTTCCCAATTATTTCAAATACATCTTTGCAACTTTTCATAACTATAAAAATTTATGAAATTTAATTATACAAGTAATATGAAGCAAACTACGATCTAAGAACTACTTTTAAAACTGTATTAGTTATAACATAAAGAATATAGCACAAATATGAAGAAAAATAAAGTAGACAGAATATATTTCATAGAAATTGTATATTATAGAAAATGAAAAGTTTTCTCAATAATGAAGTATATATCATGTTAAAAATTGAATTCTATAAATATGATGACGATCATAGTTATGATATTAGAAAATGGCATAACGTTTTCCCATGTGCATTACAATATTGCTTTTTCTATATTACTTATATTTTTATAAGTTAATATTTTAAATGTTACATGTTCTTTTAAATATTGTGATAATACAAATATGAAAGTCAGAGTGAAATTCTATTTAAATGAACAATTAACAATCACAATGATTTATTTGACAAAATAATTGTCCCCAGACTAAAAAATGTCAGATTTTGACAAACTGTTTCATCCATAATAATAGTATACATACACTAAGTTAAGTCAAAACTTAATTATTTATTTGATATAGGGGTTATTATATATTTGTATTCCCAAGACACTTGTAAGATCGGTCCTACTTTGAGAGTCAATCTCCTTAAGCAATGCGCTATAGAAAAATTAACTGAATAAAAATTTACTCTTAGAGCCTAATCGCCTTTTAAACTTTACAAGTGCTCCAACAATTTGTACAAATTTGAATTTCATTATTGTTTACGATTACAAGGTAAAAGACTCAAACGTATTTTACTCACCACTCAACCAAGGTCCTACTCTACTCACTACTTTAAAATTCTTCTCCTTTTTCTTTGGGCTTCCTCTTCCTGAAGAACATGTACCAGTTATTTATCTTTTTCGCCTCTTTCCTTATGGATGACGCCTCTAAAGATGAAATGTACCACTGCCAGTTATTTTCAAATTTGAAAATTGTTTAATTATTAAACAGAGACAATACACTACAAAGGAAAGAAAATACATAACGCTATTGCTCTATTCCCAAAAGCTTATTTAGACCAAGGGCAACGGACAGCTAACAGCAGACAGCGACCAATGCACAAACAGCATTGTGCTGGGACGTTATAAAATAAACCCAAAGCATCTTGTCCATTGGCTGCCTGCTGTTCGTTGCTTGCCTCCACCATATTCCGCAATATAAGGATTCCCCATTGAAGTTTGTATTCTACAGTAATGATTTTTCTATGACTAATAGATGTCGCTTAAATCGCGTGCTTCGCATAACTGCACTCAACGGCAGTTTTACCGTTGAGTGTAGATAGGTATAGAGGTGCGGAGGACGTGGTGGGGGTATGTCAAACATATACTATAGTAAAATT
>JAYRCB010000741.1:301735-324991 GCA_036026315.1 Trachelus stipa | reverse complement strand
AGAATTTTACTATAGTATATGTTTGACATACCCCCACCACGTCCTCCGCACCTCTATACCTATCTACACTCAACGGTTTTACTATTTCCGACAAAATTAATTTTATGTTCTGTGTATCATCGTTTACACTTTGTTTCGTACATTGTGAGAGTTATAAACATTCCTACGTTCAATATCATACTCTGTATTTTCAAAAAGGTAAGTATCTTATTTTTATGTACGGTCGTATTGATTATAACCACGAAGTGTTCGTTGGCGGCTTAACTTCATTTGTGTATAGCTTATGAAACATAACATAACCTCACTAATTAATTATACTGCGTACATCACTTCGTAAATGCGGATTATTCATCACTTTGTATTAAAGGTTCCAATATCTCAACGGATGAATACCTACATATTTATATTTTATAAAATTTATGTTCATACCTTAGATCTCTTCTTTTGTAGTTGAGAAATCTTCAATTTTCGCCTTTTATAGTTATAAAGTATTTTTTATCTTCAAGTTTGAATTTCTATATCTCTGATCACTCCGATGCATTCATTTTGAGCTAAACTATAGAATATGATTTCTTCTTTAAGTTAGCAGTGAATTGTTTAGGTTTTTTTTATATACAATATATATAGTGCTTGGAGAAGGAGTCGTATTTTTCAGTTTTACCCAAATTTAACCTGCAGATAAATCTCCAGCTAACCCATCATATCTATGGTTTATGAGTTTATGCACAGGTTAAATTCCAAATCCAAAGGTAAAGAAACTGACCATATGAGATAAAGAATAAGCATGATGACATATTCTGAATTATAATATGTAATATATTTGTATTTTGCTTTCTAAGGTATATTTTAAATGGTAATGTTAAATAGCAATATTTTATCAGTATGAAGTACGGGATATCAATAAATGCTGAGTCTTTAGCCCGTATGCAGAACTCACTTTTAGTGCTAATAGCATGCATCTTAAATTATTTGTTAGTGACTTTTAACTAAAAGCGACGCTGTTAGTGACTTTAAGAGCGAATTTTGAATACGGGCTTTCATCTGTAACTTCATGATTTTATGAGTAATGCTTAACGATTTTATATTTGATATCATTTCAATCTGATAAGAAAAAGCAATCAATTATTACAAGTCTGACTTTTTAATCAACGCATCTTGATAGTACGTAGCCAGTTGATGAAATGATCATTTGAATTCATCTTTTTGGATATTAAAAAAAAGTTCTTCTCAAAACATTATTTTTTAGTATAGTAATATTAAATCAGCACTATCACTATAAAGAGATTATTAATTTATCAATTATAGCTATTGAACTATAAAAACAGGCTTATTATAATCATGCACATTACTTACAAATATTTGTTAAGTACAGATTCTGTTATCTCTAATTTCTTTAAGAGTTTGAATTACTCAATTCTCTGTGTCACATTGACCATGTTTTTTATCTTTATCTATCTTCTTTATATATTCATCACTTTAAATTAATAATTCTGTTTATATTACAAATACAAAAAAGTTATATTTCTGTTTTATATGTTCCAGTAATTGTGTTGCGCTATGAATGCTGAAGGTCTAGAATACTGAAATCAATATGTTTGGACAAACAGGAAATCCTCCTTTTGGTAAGTTTTGTTCATATGTATAATTGACACTATGAAAGTTTTAGAGTATTAAAAATATTTGTAACTTATTTTATATAAGATTTAGTACAAAATAAAGATACAAAAGAAATTACCATGAGAAACGACTACGTATCATTGCAAGGTTATATCTTTTGCACTCGTGGTATAGAATATGAACTTTATATGGGCAGTTTTTAAAATTTGATACTTCTGAAGATAGATTAATATTATTGATACATTTGTAACCGATGATTCGTAGAGCAACTTTGGAGAAAGAGAATGAGCTATGGAACTTTAAAATTGATAAAAAATTACGGTTTATTCATTGACAAAACTGTAAAATGTACCTTTATGGAAATTAGCATTGATCAATTAATGCTTTAGCAAATACATTGTTATTAATATTTCTCTAGGTTGAAGACACGTGTTAATACAAATTGCTCTCCACTACAGTTAATTAATACATTTAACTGTAAAAATTCATTGAAAATTATAGCCCTCATTTGACTAGTGTGTAGTGCAGTATAGCTACCTTAAAAGTTCTATTTTCCCTTTCCTTTATCGACGTCGCTGTGAGAGGTTGATAGGAATTTTGAGGAATTCTAAAATGAGGAGTTCTATCAGATACTATTATGGACATCCATGGTGTGCTATGCACTCTTATGTGGTGAAAATTTGCAAATTTTTATGAACAAAATTGTACATGAATTGTTTATTCGATTAAATTAAAAGTACTGAATATTTGATACAGTCATGAAAAAGGTCAATTATACGAATTTGGCACACATTTTCTTTCTTCGCGCAGTTGACAACATAGTTACTAATAATTTTGACATGATTTTCAAAGCTGTAAGGTAACAAAAGCTCAACATGGAATTTTTCACACGGTCCAACATCAAAATTTTCCAACCAAATTTGTTA
Organism: Trachelus stipa; assembly: GCA_036026315.1. Classification (NCBI taxonomy): domain Eukaryota; kingdom Metazoa; phylum Arthropoda; class Insecta; order Hymenoptera; family Cephidae; genus Trachelus; species Trachelus stipa. The sequence continues at coordinate 322,448 of JAYRCB010000741.1, read as the reverse complement.
TTCATTTTGATATAATCATTATGCGAGTTATATCAAACTGATTATTAACTTTGTACTTCAACTGAATTTAAAAAGAAAATGTCTGTTTGTAATATTTTGAATTTTCACAATTTCATTGTTTGTACAAGTGGCCAGCCAGGACCCCAGCCTCCTTAATAATTTTCTCAATTTATATAAAATGGAAAGTATGGTATTTCATAATGAATTTAGCAAAAAATTATATTATAGGAGGGTTTAGTGCAACAACGCAAAGTAGTCCATTCGCAGCATCTGCTTTTGGGAAACCAAACGCCACTACAAGTTTTGGCACAGGATCTGTTCCTGTGTTTGGAAGTGGTAATGCTACTGTTTTTGGGTCAAAACCGGCAGTTTCTACAACCAGTCCCTTTTTTAATACTGCAACTACAACTCCTGCATTTGGACAACCTGCTACAACTCATTCTTCTTTTGGAGGTAATCTACCGTTTAATTTTGAATTGTTGCTAAATGAATATTTTTCATATTTGTTTCTGTTTCGCCTATTAGAGTAAATGAAATAAGACGGATGATTTAAGGAAATAATACTATTAGAGGAATTACAAAAAAATATAATTAACTCCCCTTCAACTAATTTTATGGGGTTAGCCGAAGTTGCCTCAACTTCCCTTACCATGTCGATTTAATTATAATGCGTATACAGATTGTTTATTTTTGACAATTTATCAATGTTTTTTATTGCAGGATTCAATACTACAAATACAAACACAAATTTATTCAACACCCAACAAAATGCAAATACTAATTTATTTGGAACTCGCAACACGGCACCTGCTTTCGGCCAGCCGGGTACTCCAAGTTTCGGTTTTCCATCTTCGACCAGCACCAGTCTTTTCGGCCAAACACAACAGCCAGCGCAACAAGTAACTCCTTTTGGGCAAAGCAACCCAGCTGGGAACACAAGTCTTTTCGGTTCTACGACAGGTAACATCCTCAATTGTTTTTTCACGACGTTAATCAGTGCAAAATTTGTAGAATTGATTTTACGTTTACTTTTTGATTGTTATATATGCAATTGTCATGAGAATTATTATTAGGCTTATAAGATATAATACGTAATTCTGTATTAAAAACTTCCGCGGTGTCTATTAAAAGGTGAATATGTGTAGTAAGTCCCGTGTTTAAACCGCTTTAGTCACAAATGTTTTAAAGGAAGTGAAGAGTTAAAGACATTTCTCGTTTCAGCGAATGTTTCTAATTTCTTTAGACCAGTCGTAGATATAATGATTAACGTAAAATATGCATATAAATATTTATAAATTTTGTTGACATAAAATTCTCTTTGGTTTTTCACGCACATTTCAGTATACTTACATACTTTTCCTTCGGCCATGTAATGTGAAATGTTTCGATATATTTTTCAGAACTCTAAATTTCCTACAAGTACCTACAAAAAATTGTTGCAAATATTTCTAATTTTTTTCCAACTATAATTAGAAAAATATGTTACTGATTATGGGACTACTAAGTAATAATATACATAGAATTTAGAAGAAAATTATTTCATAATCTTGCTCTTGGATCCAGTAAAAAATTTCATGAAAAAAAATTATCACACTATGGGTGTGAATCAAAGCTGATGTTGTTTTAGTACTAAAAAAATTCTGTACTTACATAGTGAGTTAGTTTTTACATTTTTAAATGCTTTGGAGATCATGAACACTGCCACGTTTATATGCTACAGCTTTTCAATGGTATCAGCCAAACGAAATTTATAATTTAAAATGAATGGACCAGCGTCGTTGATTAACATTGTTCAAGGCATTTAACCATATAAAAACGAGCATGTTTAATATTAATATGACGAGTTCACGTAGCAGAATACTGTTATTTGTAGGATTCGGAAGCAATACCGCCATGGGTGGTATGACTGGTACAGTAATCAAATTCACTGCTGTTACTAGTACGGATACTATGGTGAAAAATGGAGTTACTCAAAATATTTCAACAAGACATCATTGCATCACTTGCATGAAAGAATATGAAAACAAATCATTGGAAGAATTACGTCTAGAGGATTATACAGCTGGTCGTAAGGGAACTGCTCAAGGTATTTTGTCTAATTTCTGTTTATTAAATTTACTTTGTAGTTTAAAAATGTTACCTGCTACTTTAATACAAAATACAGTTTAATCTAATTTTTTTTAATCACTATCCATAACATTAATTACACATTCATATAAATATTTATTTGATTTCTGTTCCTAATAATTGAATTTTAGGGTTTCAAATTATTTTAATCATATTCATCTGTTTATATTGATATAATATTTGTTATCAACAGCTGGACAAACTACAGGTCTGTTTGGAGCCACTCCTCAAACTTCACCTTTCGCAAACACAGCTGCAGGAGCAAGCTCTTCAACTGGCGCAGGTACTTCATCACCCGCTAAATCCGTTTCTTTCAAGTATAATGGTATTATTTATATTTGAATATTTTCTATTTTGGTTTAGGTTTCGGATCTATGACGAGCGGATTCGGAGCTAACACGCAAACTGGTTCAACAAGTCTTTTTGGAAAACCAATGACTGGTTTTGGAACACCAGCAACGACAACTAGTGCTTTTGCCTTCAATCCAACAACAACGTCAAACCTTTTTGGCGCCAATCCTCAAGCAAAACCTTTTGGAAGTGCGCTGCTTCTTTTATATTTGTTAAACTAAATTAAGTATAAACATACCACAGTTTAATATATTTATCTTTTTATTTACTTATAGCTGTTGCTCCAACTTCTTTATTTTCGTCGACCAATACTGGTCAGACAACGGGCACTGGTTTTGGTGCTATCAGTGGTGCACAGACAGGTGGTTTCGGAGCTTTTGGATCAACACCAACTAATCAGGTATGATCATAAGCTAATTGTTATTTGCATTACCTACCTAACAGTCTCAGATTTAAAAAATTGGACGTCTAGTCACTCGTGGGTAGCAGTTTTCATCATAAAAAATTGAAAAAAAGCACGTATGTGTTGTTAATTTTTTTTGTTTAAATTTTCAAATATAATATTAAAGGCGCGAAAGAGACTGAATGGTTGCCGGCAATAACCTAACTCGTTATTTTACATCTATAAAAAAATGTTAATATTCATAGAACTTGTCTGTGCGGCTTCTGAAAATGTATTTTAATAATTGGCCCCTAATACTTTAGTCGACAATAAACAGGCGGGTTCTGTAGATGTTAATAAAGTTTAAAAAAAAACAAATAGAAATTCTTTTAAAAGAAATAAATATACGAATAACATTCATTTTAAGATCCGTGCCAAACTGAGCGTAATGTCATTGAAAATAAGTTGATCAGATTGTATGTTATATTTTGGACAATAAAATATCATTGTATGTTTAGGGGCTTGGATTGTTTAATCAAAACAAGCCAGCTTTCAATGCTGTGGCTTCAACCGTTAGTAATGGTTTTGGAGCATTTGGGCAAGCCGCACCTACAAATACTAATACTGGCTTCTTTGGCACTAAGCCGTCAAGTGCCACTGGATTTGGTACGACGTCAACCTTTGGATCTACAACGGCACCCACTTTCGGAACCACCACAGGTTTCGGTACAACACCAAACACTGGTACATCATTATTTAACACGTCTTTTAAATCCACAGGACAAAACCCGAGCTTTTCTTTTGGCTCAACACCTATATCTTCGAGTAACCTCGGTTTGTATCTTCAATATGTGTTTGTTATATAAATACTCTACTAATAAATTACGTATATTGCATTTCTTATGTCTCCTGATATTTTAGGTGGAAACACAGGTTTAACTCTAGGAGGCGGGTCCAGTCTTTTTGGGGCACCAAAGCCAGGTGGTCTTTTTGGAAATACCAATACAGGTGCTTCATTTAACAGCAGTGGCACATTTGGAGCCTCAACTGGCTTTGGGACGAATACAAATGCTACTCCTGGACTTGGCGGAGGCATTATTGGTGGAGGGTAAATATGTTTACGATTTTCAATATTTTATATTTACAGTTGTTACCATTCGCTTTCAAAAAGTATATATGTAAGTTGATGTCCGTACTATCCAGCTATCTTTTTAGGCGCATATAATAACATGTCTTTATTATTTTAGGTTAGGAACAAATCAGACTCAACAGAACAGTGGATCGGTATTGATGCATCAGCAAATTTTGGCGTTAGTATCTTCACCTTTTGGTGATTCGCCTCTGTTGAAAGATCTCCAGCCTGTAGGTATCACATGTCACATTTATTAGTGTAATTCTTCGTGTCAAATATTTTATTTTCGTTCTGAAATTTTTATTTAACTTTCATCGCGTTTATAAGTTAATGGGAAATGACACAATGGGGAACATGCTGAATGATATATAGTCATTGTTGTACTAGAAATCCTACTAGATAGTATTATCAAATTTCTTTTACTATAGTGTAGCAGCAGTTATTTTGTTTTTATTTTTTAAGGCATCTGGAAAAGCAGAAGAACTATTAAAACCTACAAACACGTCGTCTCGAACTCTAAACAATTCGCAGTATAAAGTGGCAACAAATAACAATTCACCAAAGGTTAAAGCTCGAGCTGTTACTTCAACACATTTATCTAAGGTAAACTTAATTATTGTATCATTCTGAGTAAATAGATTTCAAATACGAGCAGTCGGATACATTTTTTATATTTTAAGGAGGTTCGCTATGTAAGTGAGAATGGATGAATGTACTTTAGAATTACTTTAGGTATTTATCTGTACGTCATGCTTTCCGTGGAACCTCTAAAAGACGGAAAGCCGGTTTTTCATATGAATATTGTTTTTTTTTTTCAGAAATCTCTCTTCGAAGGACTTGAGGAAGAAGACCCGACATTGTTGGAAGCTTTTCAGCCTCGCACTAACACAAAACGGTTAGTGCTCCGAGCAAAACCAGTAGTAAGTCCGCAAACGCAGACAACGGAAGGTGCGAATTTGCATAATAATGATGAAGGAGGAAGAGATGAAAAGATGAAATCCCCATCTCAACTATACAATAATGATTCTGCCGACAAAGAGAATCATGAACAAGATCATCGATCCAATGATGATAGAAGATCATCAATATCATGGTAAAATTAACTAATCCTCTTTGGATTTACAAGTAATGTTGTAGGGTTGCATTATTATTTTTTTTTAATATTTTCTATCGCAACCTTATTTAATTTTAGACACTATATACTTGTGTAATTTGTTCGGTGTAGGTTAAAATCTAGTCTTACTCGAAAAAACAAAACTCCGGATGAAGATTTTGAAGGACAGAGGTCTCCATTTCGGAATATGGGCGGACTCGATGAAGCTCTTGAAAATACCGTTGCTGAATTAAGACCTCACAGTGCTGCACAAATTCCATCATTGAATAATACTGCTACACCCAATCAATCAAGTAGCTCAATCAACATTTCTAAAACTGGGATGGATTCTACTGGTCACAGTAGTGGTACGTATTTCAATTGATTTATTAGCACACAACATGCAACGTTCATTGTCACGATTAGTTAACGCTATATGACCATTAATTGCATTTGACAGTGAAAATATTTTATATGGAATTGATCTGATTGTAAAGAGATATGTTTCTTGTAAAAAGTCTTTTGATACTTTGTTAACTTTGAAACTAGTTTTTCAATGAACAGATTAATTATGCTCCTCTTATTATTAACGAATTTTTTAAAATCCTTTCTATCACAACATTTAAACACTCCTACATATTATCATAATTTGTGATATACGGTATGCAGAATGAATAAACTGTAATGAATTTGCCGATACTGTCACTTAACTGGTAAGGTACTATTTCCTTGTCTCGTGGTCCATTTCGATATATGATTCGTCGCGGCCGATAGACCCAATACAGTTGTTTAATTTACGATATGACATAGTAGGTCTGTTAGGGAACCCTCTGGAGTGTGGATCCTTTTCTGTAGAGCTAGTTATGCAATCCCGCGTACCATCGAAGCTTAAGAGGAGCAGAGACGCTCATCTCCTCATATCGTAGGTAATGCGAAAATCGGTATTTTAGCATTGTCAACCTATATTTACATTAACCCTTTGCGGTCGTATGTCTACTCTCAGCCACCAAAGCCTTTTTACCGTTCAGGTCGTATGTCTGCTGCCAGCCACCACAGCAAGAAAGCGTGCTAATATTATACTGAATTCATCCGTGTATCAGTTTACAATTTATCTGCACAAATATAAATATCTACTGGACCTATTCACGAACTCATGCGGCGCTCCTATCAATTGGAAATAACGAAATCCAGTGCGAACAAAAGCTGTTACCTCTCGCTCGTCGTGCAAGACGCCGAGGCGAGCCACTCGCCTCTTGTGCGTGAAGAAATTGATACGGGTCGAAGATACTTTGTAATATTCCAAATAATATTTCACAAATTGTATTTAACTGTAATTAGGCATTCTCACTTCTAAAAATATTTAAAAAATATTCCAACATGGTCAAAAGATAGTCTTGTTTATTCTTCATAATATTGCATGTTATGTATCACCGCTTTTTCAACGGAAATTAATTCCGACAAGTTCGACACCCATGCCCAAATTTAATACGTCCGAAAAGGGTTAAAAGCGCGATCGGTAAACAAACTAACGCTGTATGGCTGGCATAGAGGTATTATATGTTTCTGTTACCTCAACTGCTGCCAATGAGGTTTCAATAGTTCTTGTGGTCGCTCCTATGATGATCAACTGTTGCGATCATCCACGTCTCCTGGCATTTTCCTTCACGTAGTTGGCGACTATGGCTTAGATAAATGTACGACATAATAGACGTCAGACTAATGTTTAGAAATTAATGGGAGAAATAATAGATGTAATGTAATTAGTTGTTGCCAATATTAATATTAAGATAATTCTTGTTAACAATATACACGTTTTCTTTACAGATTCAAGTCATGAACTCGATGATACATCTAACTCAGTGTTTCAATCAGATTACAAACCAAATGCAGCACACGTAACTCTTCGACGTGTGGGTTATTATACAATTCCCGCTCTTGACCGATTGGAGGAGTATGTTAAGGGCGAAACATGTATTGTACCGAATTTCACAGTGGCCCGAAAGGGTTACGGTAATGTTTATTTTCCGGATTCATTTGATGTTTATGGATTGAACCTAGATGAAATTGGTAAATATAATTTAATTATAGTAAAATAAGTAACAAATTGAATGCGTATTTGTCTTTTTTTTTAATTATTTAATAACGTTTTTTTTTTAAATGTATTCAGTACATTTTCGACACAAGGAAGTCATAATTTATCCAGACGATGAGAAAAAGCCACCTGTTGGTCAGGGTTTAAATCGCAGGGCGCAAGTTACACTAGATAAAGTATGGCCACATGACAAAACTCTTCATGAGCCAATTACAAATCCAGAACGTCTCACCGCAATGAACTATGAAGCTAAGCTTCGCAGAGTCTGTGCGAAACATGATACTCGCTTTCTTGAATATCGTCCAGAAACAGGATCCTGGGTCTTTAAGGTATGATTCCATTACTTAAATAATTTATGAACACTAGATCGTTAAGGTTACTGTTCAGTTAGGAAAGGTGTGGGCGTTTGCAGCTCAAACTTTGACTGGTGATGAAAATGTAAAGCTTTCAGTAGACTTTGATAGGAAAGGTATGTCACAGTTTTGACACTCTGACACAGATTGTTGAGTAATGTTTTAGAATTGCAATCATCTTATTAATTAATAAATTAATGAATTAATGAAGCAAAGCTTATTCTTCATCGTGAGGAGTTTCGTTAGAAAATTAATAAAACGAAACATTTACTTATAATTCAAGTTCTTTATTTCGAACTATTATATTCACAATAATTTCATATGTTACATTAGCACTGTATAAAATTAACTTTTTTTTTTATTACAACGCTTCCAACCATACTGCTTTTTCATAACAATGTTAATGAAGAATCAAGGCTACCGAAGTATGTCGCTTGATATTAATCACTGAAGAATTTTGAATTGAAAAGTCCTTAACTTACATAACCTATTTTAAAATACACACTAAACATTGTAAATGGGGAAATACGTAGTAGTCCGTATCTACATATACTTAACAGTACCTTAATCAAGTACACCCATATTTAAAGTTGACATTCTCCAAAATAAAGCATCGTATAAAATTTGTTGTCGGTAATTATGACTTTTTTTCATGAGGAATCAACCCCTCACAACATGCTTATCCTTAAAAATAGTAGATTATATAAGCTTCTATGAGAAGCGGAACCCTACAGATTCTTCGAAAATATAATTTTGTTCACTTAAACTGATAATTTAATGTTTATTTAATGTATCATGTTATATTTATGATCTTTTATATTTCTAGGTTGATCATTTTTCAAAATACGGTCTTAGTGATTCAGATGATGAAGACAATGATGTTCCTGAAGATCCAGGAATGAAAAAATTTAAAAATTCCAACACTAAAATTCAAAAGCAACCTGGAACATTAAAACAGCAAATGAAACCGATTCACGAGTTTTTTAGCAACGGACATTCAGTACGTCGAGAAAATCTTCATTCAGACATTTGAAATTTTTAAAATTAATTAAATAATTGCTTAATTGCCATTGGAAATTAATTTTTGTATAATTTTTTTATCGAATACAATATTATGTATCTACGTGGTCTGTTTATTGCATTCTTATAGGATACAAATGGAATTAATAATGCACTAAATAAAGTAAAAGACATGGCTGACAAATCATTATCTCTTCAACCTGACGCTATAGAGGAAATGGAATTGCAATCTACCGAAAATTCTATCTGTAGTAAGTATAAAATTGTATTGATCTCTAGTACATTGTGATATTAACAATTTAATACATTGTGACGTTTCCTAACGTTACTTTATGATCGATGAAAGGTTGTAAGAGAACTAGAATTAATTGTATTTATTTACTAATTATTACAATGTATAAGGGGGATCTTCGATTTAAATCGGCGAACTTGGTTTTCTACGATTACGACCATAAAGAATGCTACTTTTTTCGTATCGTGGATAATGCTATTTGCATTGCAAGTCAATGGGTATGCATATGGAATCATATCGCCACTATGAAACCATTTTGGAATATCTTGCATATACAGACATATATAGTATATAACCTATGTAACAAATGAGTTCATTATTATTATTTTTGCAGAGGATAACATGAATGAAAGCCAACCAATATTAAGTCCAACTGCACTTTATGCTCGAATTGATTGCACAGATAGTCACAAACTACTGTTGATGAAGGCCAATTTTTTTGCAATGAATAACGAAGAAGTAGAAACTGGTACGTACCACCTAATATAGTATTTCGATGAACTTTTCATCGTTATGTATTCATTTTTTTTTAACAACAATTCTACAATTTAAACATTCCTTGATTTAGATAGGAAATTCTAAATCTGTATTTATTTATAGTATACCTTACTTGCGAAAGCATAATAATTGTGCTAAAATTAAAAAGTTTGTTATTGTCAAAATGTTGGGTACATACCTGCGATAAAGTCTCAATCCCATAGTTTATATATATAAAATAGTTCTGTTTAATTACGAGGCTTGGTAGCTTTTGGTAATTCATTATTTTCACTATTGCTAAAATTAATGAACTGCATCAGTGAACTCTGAATGAATTTAATTGAACTACTCAAATTTTACACATATATCGTACTTTCAGTTGGCGATTCTTTTACAAGAGGATCATTTAACAAAAATCAATTTGATGAAATTAATGAGCTTATGCAGGAGGATAAAACAATGTCTGTGGAATATATTTCAACACTACGTTCGAATACAAATCTTCAAGAGCGTTATACTTCACTGTTACCATCAAAACAACAGTTAAAAGGTACATTAAGGCCTGATTATGGATGACACATTTGATTACTTTTATAAATCATAACTGTAAATTATTGAGCAGTCGAAAAAAACAGGATGTTTTATTATAAAGAAATATTATTTTCTTCAGGTGAAAAAATCAGTACCATCGAGCCTTTGACAAAGAGCTCGACTAATATTTTGAAAATATTACCAGTCCCAGTGGTAACTCCTGTGACAGTTGTCTTGAAGTTTCCATCTGAAATCATTCCATTACACAAAACTATTGCCAGTAAACTACAATTTCACTGTATCGCCGACTGTGGTATGTATTCATGAAAATTTGCAATACTTTTTCTGTTATATTAATACGTTGATTTAAAAAGCTATTATCCTAAGAGTTTATAACAAGACTAAGTTTACTTTCTTTTCCGCGTATATATATTATATATTTGTAATGCAGTCTACAACAAGAGAGTTTTTCTTTGTAAGTTCAAAATGGAATACTGGTGACTTACTTGGTTTGCAATTACTCTAACATGCAGATAATTCATTCAAATGTATCTTTCGCGAGGAGTCATTTTCGACAAAGGTGATAGTTTTGCTTGTCGCATAGTCTTAGTTCGTAGTCCTAGCTTGTTCTTTTATAGCGGAATATTGAATATTGATATAAATCATTTTTACAATGACGCGTTTGTAGAACAAAATATCGACATTTAACTACTACAAGAATTTTACTTTACATTCCTTTAAAATTATGTGTCATTGTGTCTCTATTTATGTATTGTGACTTATATACCGACCGACCCTCCAAGATCCCAGGTCAGCTACAAAAATTCCATCAGCCTTCCGATGTGCTAAAACAAAACCGATATGGGAACAGGTATGGCTTCCTAATACCACTGATGTCCCCCATGTCTCTCCCCATGCCGATTTCCTGGTACCAGATGCTCAGTCTTAATTTTTTGATAAAGGTAGAAAGAAACGTGGGGGCAATTCCTACGTTATCCGCCAATACGGAGATTGTCATAAACGATGGCGAACGAAAAAGAGGATATCTCAGGTAAACATGCGGTATTTGCCAATCCGGCAGTCCTGGCCTTCGGGGATGTAGATGTGTGCAAGCCCTCGGGAATTTAATCTTGTTAATTTGAATTCCGAAGTTTTGCTGCACACATAAAAAATAAACCGTAAACTTTGCGTTTTTGTTGCAATATCTCAAGCGCTTCAATGACAGGTGCTACATGAATAAACACTGCGTTCTCTTAAATAAATTGTCTTTAAACCCCCTCTTTATAATTGTTTTTAAGATACGAATTACTTTGACTAATTTTTTACTAAATTTCGCATGGTATACTTGCAGTATATCGCAATATTTCAGTCACTTGTACCCTCGCATTATGCAGTGATTTAATTTTATGCTATGTCTGAAATGGAATTGACCTCATGATTCGATGATAATCTTTTATACGATCCTGCATGTAAATAAAGCCTGGCGCGTGTAGGAGCCTTTACATAATAGATGACAATGATTTCATGATTTCAAAATAGAAGAAATGACTGACCATAAAATTAATTGTACCGGAAAATGGTATATAAGCTATCAATGTCAAGAACTTGAAAGTTCAAGTTGTGATAACTATTCTCAGTTCAATACATAATATGAAATATCGTAAACATATATTGGATATAAGAAATCTAACAGGATTAAATGTTTATGGTTTTATCTTAGCAATTTTTAAATTCTTGTGCTAAAAGGCCATTCGGTAGGAATTATGTTTTACTTTATTTTTCTGCTAACTTATGAATTTCAAGGAAAATCTACTTGGATCCCTTCATAACTCATCCTTTCTGAATCATCCGATATATCCTAATTTCTCTAGGATTAATTAAACCAACATTGCTCTGATTATTCTATGTGGTCTCATTCGACTGTATCAGGTCGAATCAGTGCATTTTTAGATACTAATGAAACATACCAACAGACGGAGTAACCAGATCAATCTATTTATTTCTGGCATTTGAATTTCTAGGTATACAAATGGGACGCATGTTTAAACCGCGATGGGGTCCTGGTTTGCAATTGATTACTTTAAATACACAAAAGGAATGTGATAGAGTGGAAAGGCATGCACCATTGGAACAGCTTGGATCTTATGTATCGGGTCGCTCTATGGATGACATGACATCAAGTATTGTCCAACGCTTGCAAATTTTAGGTGGCTGTGAGAATGATAATGACTATGTCCAAATGTTCAAGGTAATGTAGCAGATTTACTCTTTAAAGGGGAGCTCAATTTAAAATTCATAATCCAAAATTAATGTGAGATACCGAAGCTGCGACTTTCCGCTTGGAGCAATCTGAATCATTTTCTGATTGTACGAGTCGTATGGGAGATTTAAAAATCGTATGATTTTTATCAGCACAGTCAATTTGGCGCATTTGTATCTTCGGCCGGATAAGGGTTAACAATAAGGAAAAATAATTATATGAAAAATTATTATATCAGCGTAGAACAGTGTATCTGTAGAATAATATCATGAGTATCACTATAATTCTTAGGAGAGTATAGAAGGGCATCTGCGTATCGAGTTAGATCATTGCATCATCGAACAAGAAGATGATTGTCTAACCGTGAGTACCGGAGAAAGTCTTGATGCTTTACATGCTCATTGTGCGTTGGCACAAGAACTGGCCAATCGATCAAAACCAGATCGTTTAGCTGTGTATACGCGGGACGTGTGGGATCTTTGCGTTGCTCTTTGGGGAGATCTTCCTGATTTAAAGCCACAGGAAGGTAAATATATTTTATTTATTATAGTCTGTCCACGAGTTCGATGTAGTTTTTTTAAATTATGCAGGCAACGCAGTTTTAACAAAATGACACGTAGTTTTTCATAGAAAACATGGTCAAATAGATATATTGGATTTATTGGAATTTATTCGAAAACCATGCATTTGCATACTTTATAACAAAGATTTATATCACAGACTGAATGATGACCTTAGAAATTCAAGAAATATTTATGAAAATAGAAATATGTTTACTGCATTTTCTTTATATTTTCGATGTAGTATTTGTTAAAGATCTGTGTTTTTAATTATCCCTTCACAGATAAGGCGGACTACCACAATTTGATGGTACGACGAGAAGCCTTGAGCGAGTGGTTCAAGAACGTAATTGACAGTAGTGTACAGGATGCTATTGCAAATACTACAAACAATGATCGCATCTTGTTACTTTTACTCTCTGGTACGTATGTTTCTGTAAACAATGCTTTTAAGAGGTCATACGTCATAATCAACTCATTATAATTTCATATCAAGAAACATTTCTTGCAATGTGCTCTAATGGTTTTATATCTTTTCAACAAAAGTTTTGAGACTATTGGTGCAGTAGTTTTTGTGAATTAGTGGAATTACGTCGAATCGCATTTATGAGATCTATTTCATTGAAAACTAGCCAGGCGTTAATATTGTAGTCATCAAAATAGGTTCAATCGTTTTCGAGTTTATTGCGCATTTGCAATGTTAGTAATACTTTTATAAGATGTAGAAATAATGATATTATAGATGTTAAGATAACGATTACTATTCAGTTATTTAATGCCAAAGCCACTTTTACTCAATATATCCATCGAATATACTTTTTTAAATTCAACCTTGCCTTTCTGACACCAGTGGTTAAAAGATTTCTTTTATTTCTTCAAATTTATTTGCTTATTAATCTGTTCTTTTAGAAATTAATCCAGATAAACTGATATTCAAATTCTTTAAATTTAATTAGATATTTTTACGTCGATTTGAGTGTTACGTAAGATGACGAAAAATTTCTAGTTTTGATTGTCTTATGTGAAGTTTATCATTGGTACTGAAAGTCATATTACATATGTAAAGCTGTAGTCGAATCAAAAAAATTTTGTGACTCATCCTGTATACTGTAACGTTTGTCTTACAAAGCCTATTTTTTCCTTTTTGTCTGAAATTTTGTGAAATATAAGTATACAAAGTACGAACGAGAAACACTATAATGGCAGTCATGACAGTTCCAACAATTTATTGTCCGTATCACTGAGTTGCCACAGATTCTTAAATCACTAATCAACACGGGTTATAATTCGCTTTTCCAAAACTGTATCAGTAAATTTAACCTAGGTTATATTCTTATGATGCTAAACTAATGCCGCAGAATTAAAAAGTAGACTTTTCAAAATAATTTTAACAGAAATCGCTAAAATCAACATGATCTTAAAATTTTCACCTGAGATATTTAGCAATTTTAAAGCGTTATTCAAACAATCTGTTTTTTATTATGACTATTGCTTCATATTGGTTTATATTGAGTTGAAAAGGTGTTATATATTATCTGTTCTGTTTCTTTATAATCATAACCCTTTTAATATTACAGCCAACAAATTGGAAGAGGCATGTAAGCTGGCACAAAAAGCAGGTGATTATTGCTTAGCGTTGATAATAGCGCAACTAGGCGGCTCCTCAGGCCCAAAGGAATTAATAAAACAGCAGATCGCTTTGTGGCAAGACAGTGAAGTTGATGCACATATTGGAATTGATCGTTTAAAACTGTTCATGCTCGCGGCGGGCATACCACTTATATTTAGCAAACAAGGAGTCATCAATATTTGTGAAGACTTCGACTGGAAGAGTGTTTTAGCTTTACATCTATGGTGAGTGATTTCATTTTTACTTATTTTTCCTGTAAATTTTTAACTTATTGGTTCAGAACATGGGATTTCTCGGTAAATTCAATTCTTACTCAGTTATTACTTTCAATAAAGCGAATAAAAGTGCTTAAAAGATATCAGATATCAATAAACGTAAATGTCCTGGAAATTGTAGAATTGTGTAATTACATGTAGATGACGAATATTTTTTTATTTTATAGGTACCTATCTCCTCCTATTTCATCGATTATGGATGCATTAGAACTTTATGAAACAGCATTCGACACAAGTTCTCCAGAACTTTGCGCATATGCACCAGAACCTCGCCCTGAATATAAACTTGAACACGAAGACGATTACGAAACGGAAGTGACAAGTGGAAAAAAAGTTTACGATCTCCGATACCATCTTTTGAAACTTTATTGTACTGGAAATCATTCTTTAGAAGAGCTGGTCAATCCAGCAACACACTCCGTTGACCCACTTGATTATAGACTAAGGTATGGATGCAAGTTTTTTTTATTATTTTAAAAAATCTTTGAATTTCACCAACAATGTATTTTATTCTCTGCATATTATTCTTATTGTATAATCCATGCATTATTTTTTTTAGTTGGTTGGTACAACAAGTTCTTTTATCGCTGGGATATTCTCACATTTCGGCACATGCAAATGCATTAACTCATATAAATTTTGCTGCACAACTGGAATCCTATGATTTATGGCATTGGGCTATTTTTGTGATTTTACACTTGAAAGATACCACAAAACGGCGGCTTGCCATAATTGATTTGTTGTCACGACACGTACAATTAGATGACGATCCAGAGTACGTCAAACGAGAAGAATTCTTGCGAGAAGAACTGGGTATACCATCGATCTGGATCAATAAAGCCAAATCTATAAAAAGTTGTATTGTAAAACGGTAACTATGATATAATTATTATATATTTTTTATGCAAGCATTTACTCCCCCAGCTTTCTCCATTCATCTCTTACTCTTCTTATAATCTTAGTTTATATTCTGTCCAGGTATGGAGAAGCAGCTTGGTACCTTATACAAGCAGAGCAATGGAATGAGGCGCATGAGGTTATCATACAGCACTTAGCAGCTGATGCAATAATTAATGGTAAGTGCTAAATTAAACGACTGGGAATTTTAATACTAAGCGGAATTGTAGGATGGACGATCAATTTGATACCACTTTTGTAACTGAAGGGGACATTCAATCAGAAAATTCGAATCTTACACTTGATACAGATGACAATTTTTGGGTCGGATGTCTCCAGGTTTGGATTCATCTTGCAATAATGATAATACAATGACCGTGAACATTACAAAATGTGTTATCAACATTGGTTAGGAAAAAAGTTCTTTGACATCCATTTACGACTCTCATTTTCATTTTACTTGACTTGTCTTTGATTGTTCAAATATTTTAGAAACTATTTATGTAGCAGTCTTATCAATATGATTGAATGGTGTACATATATTAACAAAATTTGTGTACACTTTTATAACACATTTGTAAATCACTGACTGAAATTGATTTGAGTTCTAGTTTCAATAAGTATGATATATGTTTCAGAAAACTACGAATATCTTAAGTCACTGTTGACTCCACTAGCGCAAACTGAATCTACTAACACAATCAGTGGATGGTCACACCAGGGCCAGTTACTCTGGGATTATATGTTAATTACAGAAGAAATGGAAACTCTTGTTCGCAGCTCTGACCGTTATGGAATCGGATACAAGTTAGAACTACTGCGTCCACAGTTAACTAGTCTCTGCGATAAAATCAATCAATTTCCATGTTATTCTTCAAAGCACAGGTATGTTCCATATTATTTAATATTATCTATATAGTATAATCTTATTTAAATTTCTGTTAACGATCATTAATTTGTACTCAACTATATTGATCAAATATGAATTTTACGGCAGTCCGTAATCAATAATTCTGAAATTATTCCTTGTGAAATATTTTTATTCGTTCGGAGATCAATAGTTTTGTTCCTATTTATCGGAATGGGACCAGCAGGATTGATTATAAATACTGTATTGATTATTAATACAGTATTTATATATAATATAAAAGAAATATTTAAATATTCCATTTAGAATTCTATATAGTATAACCAAATTTGAACACCCTCCTTATCTGTGATTTTAGGTATTAATCAAAATTCATGAAAATTTAATTATTGATCTCGAACTGCAGTATTGAAATATGTTATTCTCTACTGACTGTATGTAAATTGATTACAGATTATGCCAGGCAGAAATTGCGAAAAGAACTTCACATCTCGCAAGAAGTTTATTATTACTGGAATCAAAGGGATGCACATCAATGGTGAAAGTATTGTCGCATTTAGTTTCTGTTCTACCACTACCCGAAGATTATGCTCAGCAAGAATTACGTTGCATTACAAATATGTGTATTAATGAAGTAGCCACGCACTGAAAAGTATAGGACAGCAGATTGTCATTTATAGCTCCTGTGCCTTTTCATGAAACGCAAATCAATGTTTTATAAAATAGAAGTCAAAATTATTAACTGATTCCGATATGAAGTACCATTAAGTTTTCTCTTCTTCCCAATAAAAGTAAAAAATGAAATATACAATTCTAGACATAATTTGATTAAGAATGTATGTAAAGTAAAATTAATCGACGATACTTATTGATGTATTACTGTTATTTCTTATATGTAATTGTGTAAAATTAATGTAAAAACTGATTAAATGGACAGGAAGTATTTTCATTTCATTTAACCAATCTTTATACTTATTACGTGAAATTTTTATTATAATCTATTTGATCTATTATATCTGTTTTTTTATTCGTGGTGCAACTTCCACAGAAACTATAAAAAGCAGACTTACCCCTGACAAGTCTGTCGATCTTGCCCTAATTGACTAAAGAGCTTCACGAACCTCGCTTAATTCCTAGCAGCGGCGCACATATCTGTCATGCACTGACTATACCTGCCATTTCTGACCTCTACTCAAAATGTGGCCTGCCAGTAAAAGGGTTTTAGACTTGTAGTAATCTTGATCTTGAGCTTTGCTATAAAGAAGAAGGAATCAAGATTTGATCATTTTGATTCTACAAATAAGGGAATGATCTCGTATTGGTTAAATATACTGATAATTTTTCATCAGAAATGCGATCATTTATCTTAGACTAATGTCAAAATATGAAAACCGAAATCTTTCCTCCAATCCTAAAATCTGCCCCCTTCAGACTCTTATATTGGGATTGGTTAATGACAATTCATTTTTCACAAGTTAACTCTGAGATACATGAACGCACGTCAGGCAGTAATTCAGTCAATTTAAAGGTAGTACAAAATAAAAGCTAAAAAAGAAACGTGAAAGCCAAAATTAAATTAAATTATATTAAGCACAATATATTAAAACGCAAGTATATTAAGAATTGCCGAAATTTGTATCACATTATATAGCATAAACATTTTTTTATCCATTTATAAATGAAGGAATCATTTCACACCACATCTCAAAATCAATTTCGAAATACCACTAGTTGAAATTTTATTATGAAAGTCCAGGGCCTGTCGATTTCCTAGTAAAGCCCTGGAATTATACGGAAGAGGACTTTTAGTAGGAACCGTAGCAAATACGGATTAAATTACATAGCTTTTTTGAAATTTTATAACGTTTTGGATTTTTAACACATTGATAAATCCTTTGTATTGCGTTCCCGTAATAAATTTTTAATTTCAATAAATTCTTTACATATAAAATATCAAGATATTACAATATTTCGAATATAAGTAAAATTTAAAAAATCAAATCTAAAAAACATATTTTGTTGCTTATTACTGTTATTTCTATTATTAAATATTACCTATTTCCAATTGAAAACATGAAAAAATATTATAAATTTCCAATTCTTATAACGCCAATAACAGATACTACATTACAGACATTCTGCATATATACATACATATACATATATTTATATATTATATAAATATAAGTGCTTATTGCAAATTTATGCAATCGTACACAAGATTCATCTAAACAAATGTGTATAGGCCACCTCGAAACTGATAGCTGCTGGTTGTACAGGTCCAAATTCACATTAACTTCCTAAATTCTACAATTTAATCGGAAGAGTTTTTTCTTATCACTCGATGTCAAATTCTTTATTTAGCGTTCGCAGATCTCTGAAAAAATGAAAATGAAAAATAAGTGTTTAAATATTTTCAAACTAAATTATTTACGGTAATTACATCGCCATTCCATCGAGCCTTTTAAGTATCAGGTCATCCCATAAGTAATGCAGTTTCTTCCAATAGTGCACAAATGTCTGAAAATCACATTACTTATAGGATGACCTGATACTATGGCTTTTGATGTTATATTATAAACCTGATTACAAAAATCACATTATAAGCTTAGACAAATATAAAAATAAAAGCGTATATGAAAAGCTATTGGTCGAGCGTATAAAGTTCTTTGCAATTTAAATATTTTTATTCATATTTCTGTATTTTCTTTTTAGTACAGTCGCGGACCATCCAGCGAATATCTAACATTTTCGACACCTACACAAGAGGGTATGAATGGGAATGGAAATGATTTCCAGTATTCGGAATAAAAGCATTGTTTCTTTTAAGATAGAAACGACTGAACCTCGCAGAATGTATCAACATCTGCACTTAAAATCCAGTAAGACATCAACTCCGTGTCAATTATAATTATAACATAACTGAAAAGCTAAACGTGGCTACTGAAGATCCTTATAAAGGATTTAGCTACTGAGAAATAGCAAAGCATTTATTTTCAACATACCTCTGTTCTACAGCTTCATTCAGGTGATATTTATGCATCAAAGAAATAACTAGCCTAAGTGTGGACCATATTGTATCTGACATGGTCATGGGCATTCCACTTTTGCCATATGCATCATGACTTGCAGCTTGTTGATTGAGTGCAGTAAGAAGATGTTCCCCAGCTTCTCTAAAATATGAATAACAAAAAAACTGGCTATTAATATGAACTGTAACGACTAAGGCAGGAATTTATTTTTGAGGAAAATATAGAGATATCAATGAAGAATTTATTTGACATCATTTCATATAATTCATACTGTGCATCGGAAATACTTTTGTCGAATTTATCATTCATTTCTCAATTATTTGATATAATGATTTATGTAGTTTTATTTCTTATGTGATTTCCAAGATTTCATCCGTCGATTCATATTATGAACCCAGTGGTGTAACTGTCGTATGGATGAAATCTTTATAAACTTTGTTTGAACAGATGATAATTTCCTATTTCCATCTTTTCCCGATCTCCAGTAATCTATGGTTCTTTTTCTTATAGTCGTAATCTAATTCTTCTATGTCTTCTGTACATACATCTGGATTTAGTTCGGATTGCAGTTAGTATCGGGTTATAAGTACCATTTCTCTCGACTGTTATCTTCTACGATTTGTATTTCGTGAATTTCGTGCGATGCAAGAAAATCCAACCTCGTTTGAAATTCTGTTTCCTGCGGTTAACTCATATCTTCTAAGATCAGTTTTCGAGTTCAATGATTGACGTTTCAGACAAATTCATAGCAATTATTATTGTGGATAGAGGTTGAATAACGTTCACGGGGTTTATGCATATTTTTCTTGGATTGTACGCAAAATTCAGCACGCGTGCGTAAATTCTCTGTCAAAGACTCAGCATGCGAGAATAACGTAATAATACGTACAACTGTAAGAATGATCAGCGCACTTGGCAGAATGAAAGAGAAAAACAACTCATAATCAAATAAAATAATATACGAAAAGAAATAAAGTACCGAAATTTGGCTGTAAATACCACAAATTATCGTTTATAACGTTTCATCTGGCATTTTGCGTTTTGCAGAATATTAGTATGCGCAGTCGATTTATACATTTGGTAGCAATTATCGCTATCTCTGTTTGTGGCTTAGTTTTCTTTGGTTGAGCTAACAAATATGATGCATATAGGTATCTGTCTCCATAAGCTGATAAAACTTTCATTTTTAAATAGACAAAGCGTAAAATATGTCTTTCGTTGCTCTCGTTGTCAATATTTGCGTAGCTTGTTCTGACAAGGAACGTCACTTTAGTATCCCCCTCCGATTTTGATGAAACTCAACTATGTTGTAGCGCATGAAAATCTAAGAGACACGTGTTT
>JAYRCB010000741.1:264554-301635 GCA_036026315.1 Trachelus stipa | reverse complement strand
CGCCGATAAAAAAACACGTGTCTCTTAGATTTTCATGCGCTACAACATAGTTGAGTTTCATCAAAATCGGAGGGGGATACTAAAGTGATGTTCCTTGTAAGTAAACTTTTTTGGTGCTTGAATTCTTTTCTATCATCATGTCCTGTTCGTAAGTTTGACTAAGAACAAAAGAGGGAGAACTTTCTTGCAGATATGTAATTAAAAATTTATCATTAAAAGAAACAATGTGTAAATTGCATTCATTGAAGTATTTTTACTATAAATGTAGCGAATATTTTTGTCATTGACACTTTTTTCTGTCTCATCCCTTGTGGGAAGTTGTAGTTAAAAACACAAAAGCTAGAATATTATGGGATACTTTTCCCCATCTGGGGATGAATTCTTTTTTTGAAATGTTCAATAATGTTCGATTGTATAGAGAAACACGAAATAAACCAGATATCATACAATGGATTACACTTCGATGCACCAATACTAGGAAAAAAGTTAAAGGTGGTTTTCACCCAATAAATGTGAGGTATATGTGAGGCGATATCGATGAAACCAAAAAACATGTAATGGCTACTTTTACATCCTCAAGACTTTGCGCGGTTTCCTTTAAGTATATTGAAAAAATTATTTTGACAAAAAAACTTACTTATACGCTCCCAAGTTAATGCAAGAAATACCAAGATTGTAGCGAGCTCTAATAAAACCTGGAGAAAGTTTCAAAGCTTCGTGATATGCATCCACAGCTTCTTCAGAACTCTGGCCATTAGCAAGTGTAGCACCAAGTTTATTCCACAGTCTTGAATCCTGTAACACAAACAAATCAGTTGATATAAATAAGAACGTATAATGTGATATATATTTGTAAAAACGTGATCGGTATATGCCAAAAGTATACCACATAGGGAGATGAATTTGAGCAATATAGAAAACAAGGAATGATCATTCGTTTATTACTGTTCTCACCACCACAATTCTCTCATAAAATACTGAAAATCAGGGTAGATGAGGAGAGTATACCATACGTTATTATTTCACATGCAAGTGTTGTATCCCAAAGCGGATCTACTCAAGTAAATGCAATTTGCACATTCTTTTCGACACATCGAATTTTGCGATTGCTTCATGTAAGTCTTATAACGCTGAGTAGCAGGCCACGCGCTCACTCCACATGCCAGCGCAAGGTATGAAGCAAGACTCTTCCTTTGCAAGTTCATCAATATTGCGGTGCATTGTCCCCAAAATTAAAGCTAATGCACCTACGGTATTCAGAACCGATCATCAGTCTTTCGTGAATCCTGGCAACAGAAGGAACTCCTCTAGGAGTCACCGTCTAAATCATCGAGTCTAGCTTGTTCCTCCACTGATAATATTTTATGTGTCTTCGAGTCCTTGTGACCAAGCCTTCCCACCCGAGGGCCCACCAGTTCACCACGGTGAGCGTTTTTATCAACTATCGCGAGTGTAACAACAGACGACGGATTGCCACAGAAAGAACTCAGTGAAGTGCAATACCAATTATTTCAATCTTCTCAACAATTCTAAGCCAACTTATCTTATTATAATAAATAATTAATTTGTATACCTAAACCGTCGCCCTAATTCGCCAGCATTACACCCACCAATTCCACAGGAAACAGATACGCCTAGCGTTTTAATGGTAGACCACGTTAAAATATATCTACGCCCCAGCAGTTTCACTAGCCAAGGCTTAACACAAGTGTTAAAATTATACAAACGCTCCAAACAGTTATCCTGATAATTGCACTTATGACCTAGTTCTATTTAGACGTTACATAAAAAGTCTTATTTCCTCTCTCCAATTAAAATTGTTTAATCGTGCAATATTGTAGAAGTGTGGAGCAATCAGTTTGCAGAGTTTGAAAACTATCCAATAACTTTGTTAAGTAATAAAAAAATTTTAAACTATGTGTACTCACCTCAGGAATAACTTGCAATGCAGTACGAAAACAATCAGCAGCTTTGTCATATTCACTGGAGAGATTGAAGAGAACGCCAAGTCCACACTGAACATCAGGGTCAATTGTTTCATGAGGATTCATTCTTGCAGCTTCAATGAAAAGCTCACGCACTTCATTATGGATATCACTGTAATACAAACCATATCAATTTTTAGAAATCGTACTAAGGGCTGAATATTTCATAATGTTTTAAGGAGAAATAAATTGACTGCCCACCAGATAACACTGAGACTTTGCTGCCACGCATTATGGCAAATCGTGGAAATTAGCGTAACGCAGCTAACAATGATTGCTCCATATAGTAGCGAATTCAGAGACTCATGCATATCGTCGTGCCAGAAAGATACTCAAAAATACATATATACGAACAGCACGACTCAAAGAATAATCTTATCATCTAATACTTTCGGTAGCGATTTGCAACTCTTATCATATGTGCTATTACGTACGCCGTGAGGGCTAGCAAGGCCTTTAAATTTGTTCATAGAAATTTAAAAGTAACTAAGAAAAAGGAACGACAAGAGATAACTTGAATGAAAATGATTGAACTCCGAGTAGCAATAATGGGATCAGTGGTGGGTTCGCTGCTCGTATAGCCGTATAACAAGCCTTGTTATTGCAAAGAGGAATAATAAAGTTAAATTTTGAAATGGTTATTTTGTTGAATTTAAATAAATATATTTAGGTTCATGTCTCAGTTATTGACATTCTGAATAAACAGTCTCATTCTGAAGGTGTAAATTCAGAGGGACAGAAAGGGAGGACATTAGTATCCCTGTTACTGACCAGGCTAATACTGTTTACTGTTAGTCGATTTTTAAAGGCGATTTAAGTGCTCAAGTACAACAATGGGAAAGTTAAACCGAAGTGCAAATTCCTTAGTCTTAAATTATTTATCCTGCATGAATGTTATGAAACCAAAGTATGTTAATTTATAATTTGATACATACTGAAATAAAACGGTGGAGACTCCAGATTCCGTATGTCGAGTACCTTGTATCCTATTTTGCACAAGATGTTTGTATTTCTCGTTTTTTAATAACCATTCTTTGAGCGTAAGACAAGCCTGATTCTGATAAGATTCGTTGGTATAGGATACTGCCAAAGCCATAAGAGCCGCAGAGTTAGATGGGTCAAGTGTAAGGCATTCCTTTAGTGCTGATATGGCCAAAGGATCTTGTTCATTTTCTGCCTGGGTCTTTCCAAGTAATAACCAAGCATTAGCATTTTTCGGCTCTTGTTGCACTGCGACTTCAAAGCACAACACTGCACTCGGTAAATCTCCAGCTTCAAGCCTTCGTTTGCCTTCTTCTAACGGATCTGATATATCTTTCATTGGATTTTCATTATGGAAAGTGTATTCTTTAAACGGATCATAGTACTTTGCATATTCTGAAATCCAAGGATGTGGTGCTGAAACTTCTTCTGATGCTGTCACTTTTTCCCATTCCTCTTGCAGACGATTCCAAAAAGCTGATTCATAATTATCGCCATCTGTAGATTTTAAACATAAATTGTATTACTTGAATGTTACACGACCTGTAAATTTTTGGTATGTAACAAAAAACATAAATATTTTATGTATGAAATTATAAATAGATATGATAGTATAGATATGATTTCTTGAAAATAATTTTATAATAAAAAGGATTACGAATATTCTGAAAATAATAAGATGAGTATAAAAATATACTGAAGCTGAGTTAAATTTATAGAATTAAATTAAATTTTCTGTGCACAGTGTTTCCACTCTACTCTAATAGACGGAGTATTTGATAGAGAAAGAAGTATAAAACGAAAACGCATGACCTACAACGCATTCTAGCGCCTACGTTTTTTCATTCATAGCGATTCTGTAACCGTAATTACTTGATGGCACAGCGACCACAAAGCTATAATTCGTCTCTCGCAGGCATGTTCTGCTTAAAACCAAAATTATAATTAAAATTTAAATCTATAATGCCGTTTGTCGGCATAGCGACCGAATACTGGATATTATTAGTCAAACTATCTTGTAAAGTGAATCAAAAGAGAATTGATCCAGCTTTATACAAGAGGAATTAAAGATCAACAATCCAATAAACAACTATAGGACAGAGCAGCAACGCAAGACCGATATCAGAAGTAAGGCGACACTTCCGCTGACATCTGCAACTCCAACGGAAAGAATGCGTAACAGTGCGTTCCTATAAGCTAGATAATCTGGTTATATATCAGCAAACATTAAAAAAAAATTGTAAACCAAAACCTACCATTGCTACCAGGTTACCACATGAAACGTAATGTACCTGACAGCAATCTCGTGCGAGGACATGAGAATTCGCCTTCAGTAGAATCCTATATTGACCTTTATATGTCTCAGTCGTCATTGGGACTAGTAGGAAAGTATCTACGTTTAATGGAAAACTTTCTTAAGACAACGAAGACACTAATGCAATTACCTAAGAAAAATACGGCTTTAAATAGACTTCATTGGAACGAGAAGCTTTCTAGAATTTAAAGAAAACTAATGATTGCACTTCTGCTGAAGCATTCAGATTTCAATCGATTTTATTGTCCATTTAAAAATCAATGAGTTGGAATGACGTGATAACCCCATGCAAGCGATGCCTAGATAACCACAGATACCGCAGACTAGTAATTGTATGGTCTGTAAGCCATTAAGTGGTTTGTATTTAGTGGTTTGATGCGTATGTGCATTATACACAGTTCAAAATAATCATGACATAAATAATTAACATGGATCTTCGGTGTATAAGATACAAGCTCAAGATTGATTAGCTGGTAACTGAAACTAGAAGAATAAGATTACGAAATCAAAATATTTAAATGTTATATCTGATGGAAATGATGAAATAACATTCTCTTCTTCAACTTTAAACTCATTATTATTAAAGTTATAATTCTTATAATAGTATATTAATTTGTATATTAAACGAATGATATGCTATAACAAATACATTCATTGTAATAATTTTTCAGAATGAAACATTTCTGTACTTCATAAAAATTCATTTACCATTCTAAAAAACTCCTTACTTTCGTTTCCAAGGTGCTCCGCGTGCTAATAATAGTGATTTAATTGCACAACGGTCAAATATCCGGCATTCATATTTTTTGTATAACACAATGACACCTTATAAACTATGTATACTTAGATACTGTTTTGTACTTCAAATTTTTTATAAAAAATTCAGGCACTGTCAAGGGCTCTAAGAGATAGAACTCTTATTTCGTAAAGTATATTTTCGGTGTTGAAACTCGAGAACTTTCACGTAGGAAGATACTTCTTTCTTGTGATCAGAGCATGATTGTGGTAACTGATTAAAGAAGTGAGCTCCAAATCTGACTATTACATATCATCAAAGCTCTTAATTAGCTCTTAAACCATGTTACTTTTTTTAATTTGTTGTTCTACTGGTTTCAATTATATTGACGCAGGAAGTATGTTCAATTTCTCATTAATCTTTAGTATTGTCTTTATCTTCACGTTACACAAACTTCTGCATAAGATGTTCACATCTTCTTTCTCTTCGTTCTTTCTTGGGTTTATTCCTCATAACCTAGTTAGATACCAGATGTTCGTTTTAATGGCTGCAGTTAGAACAATACCTTCTTCTTGTTCATTAGATATTGTTGTCATGAATACCAGTACAGTTAGAGAAGGTAGACCTATATAATTCACTATTAGATTCATGCGCACTCTTCTATCATGGGGTTCTCGTATTATTGGAAAGCATGCATTGCATAACTTATTATAACTGTGGAGGAGTTCATTCCTCTTTCTTTTAGAGTCTAATTAAATTTCGTTTCCCTTCAGATCCGTTTACTTTTCACTCTTTGTTAGTTCGACCACAGACTTCTTGCCGTAATTTTCATGAAGAAATACAGCCTATTCGATGAAGTGGGCAATTTCATTCCTTATTCTTTTCTTAGATTTCTAGTTAGAAACACCTTTTTTTTTAAATGACCACTTATAGCACTATTAAATAATACAAATTGGCGTTAGTCATTAATAACGTTTAGTTATTCTAGAACGAATCTCATGGTGAATGTATTCGTTCCAGCAATTGAAACACATCTAGTTATATATTGTAATTCATCTTAAATAAATATTTTATATTGACATGCGCTATCGATGTGAGTACTAGTAAAAAACGTTCTCATTTCAAAAATGCGTTATTGCAATATTTTAAGGATTCATGAGTAGT
Source organism: Trachelus stipa (assembly GCA_036026315.1). NCBI lineage: Eukaryota > Metazoa > Arthropoda > Insecta > Hymenoptera > Cephidae > Trachelus > Trachelus stipa. The sequence goes on along the minus strand of JAYRCB010000741.1, from coordinate 295,454 downwards.
TTTTAGATTTTGTAAAAATTCTGGATAAATTTCATATTATTGTAGCATCATGAAAAAATTTTCATATGTGTATCTCATATAATCATCGTTATAAAAATCGTCTCCAATGTAGGTTAAACGATTTTTCTGCATCTCATTTTGCAGTTGTTGATACATGACGATATCAGGTAACGCGAAACTCAATAATATAATACATATAGAGAATTTAACATACTTGACACAAATTTTAGTGTATGCATCTCAAGCTCAATAGAAACCTGGTAAGGTAGAATTTAGTAAATCAGTTATGCTTCATTTGTCAAAATTCAGTACAGATATCATGGACCAATTATTCATAGATTCCACTTTGATAGTAATTATTAAGGAATGATTCATTATACAAGATTGCGCGTTATAAGCAATATTGGTATAATTTTCAGAATACATTATGCTCAAAATTAGTTTAGTATGACATATATAGTCGATCCACGAAAATCTTGTGGTTTTCCTTACAGTTAGCTAACAAAGCAATACTTAGCAATAATCGGTAGCTTTTGATAAAATCATGGAAATGTATAGTAAATTAGACAAATAAAATGTATTTTAATACAAAATCATGCACATCCATACTTTGTAACAGAAATTGTATGCTGAGCCACGCGTGGTTTACTAGAGACTTTATTGTTTTCGATCTGTCCAGAAAAAACACATTAAACTCGGGGATGACAATTAATGTGTACGATTAGCTATCCTTTTATATTTTTCACTGCAAGAATCCCCTAGACTTCACATTCTGCTTGTGAATCGATTATAGTTTTACGACTGATTGAATTAGTAACAGAATCTTCATTCCGGGTCATAGAGATAAGCACGTTATTTATTTTACTTTATTCAATTTACATATTCTTATATATAATTATAAATACTTATACACATAAAAATATGTAAATTGTTAAGAAATTAATGTTCACATTCCAAATATTTTCATACGTAATTTACACTTTTCTAGATACAACTTGTTAAAGAAATTGGCATCAAATTTCAATAAAATCCATCTTTTCAAATTATAACGATTACAGAATATTTTTCTGCCTGTTATCTCTTTTTATTAACCCCCCCCCCCCCTCAACATATTATAAATTTATACAATTTTACTAGGACGTTGTAACTACAAAAATAATATGAATAACGCATTTGTGTGTTTCTATAATATTATTTCTTTTATATTAAAAAAAACTAACCTTTAGTTTTAGAAGATTCTTTCGAAAACTCTTCAACCCACTTTCCAGCTACTCCCAATTCTTCTTCAACCTTATTAAGGACATCTTCCTTTGCAATAGATCTATCTTCGTTTTTCGTATCCTCCAAATACTCTTCACTCCATATATCGTCAGTTTGGCTTAAATCTTGGCTGGATTCAATCGGGATATCGCCTTCCTGTTTCATAAATTTCATGAATTTTGAATAAGCGACATTTGCATCTTCGCTTGAAGAATTATCGAGCCTTTGTGGGAAACAAGTTTTATCGTCATCATTTTCCAAGTTGTCGACACTATGCTCTAAATATTCCTCTGCCCATTTTGGTCCTAGCCCAAACTCGTGGGTTTCGTCAACAACTTGTCCTTGTGGAATAATTGAATCTACTTGAGAATTCCAAATATCATCTGCGTGATTCTCCTATAAATAAAAGAAAGTAGTTAATTATTTTTACATTTAAAGCATAATACGTAATACATAAAACATGAAGCTCAAACATAGGCTCCACAATAGGAAAACAATTTCTCAAACAAAAGTTTTCAAAAAAAATATTTTCATTAGTTAAATTTGTCAAAAATAATAGGAATTCGCATATTACTGAGATATGAAATATCACAAAAATTATAATGAGATACCATCTACAAAGTTTTGGCTTTAAATTTATGTTAGACTAACCAATGTGATTTTAAATTTATCTAATATACATATTTCGTCCACTACCAAGGCTAAATATGTTGCAACATTCTTTAAATAAACAACCGTGCTAGAATAAATTCAATAAAAAATATATAGTTAAATGACATGATAATATACGTTTTAATTTTACCGTAAAATTAGATACTGAATAATCCATTCATAAATCAAAGAGCCTATTGGAAAACTATCTTTTCACTTTTGATTGCATCTTTGCCAATTTAAGATAAAGGAGGGTAAATTGGCCATACACTTAGAGTTTAAAAACATACAATCCGACGTAATCCATGCTGCCGTACCTAAATTTTTTTTCATGAATCTCTTGCTATGTTTAGTACTCTCAACGGTAAAGTAATAGTCTCATTCTAAAACTACTTCGGATTATTATAAACTACTAAGATTATCTCATGACCCTCGGAATCTGTCGAAAGCTATGCCTTAACCACTCACTTTATAATTCCTTGATATGTTGCACTTTGATAAAAAAATTTCAATAAAACAATCTTTATAAATGCAGTATTTTTGCCATTCATAGTAAAACAAATTAAACTTCAATCAATTTTAGCTTTAATCAAACACACCAGATACAATTTCCTACGGCCCCAACAAGTATTCAAACTGCAGTTTAATAAAACCGAGATATTAACAAACGATCCATTACAGAATCTATGGAACAAATTTTACAACACTAAATCAGAATTGAGACAAATCACTCTTTCCATTTTCGAATGTTCAACATAAAATTGCAAATTCAAGAATTGTTAGGCTTGCTATAATGCGTGCCTGATCTGTGGATATGAAACTTTTGTTGCAAATTCAAGTGATTCGTGATTTTTATGATCTATAATACAAGTCGGTACTCAGGCCACTGTAAAATTCTTTTGTCTACAAAAATCGATAACTAGCATAGGCTACCCATATTTATCACTTTTAATTCTCTATTTCATCAAATTGTATTTAATAGCAATTGTGAAATGTGAGTGTTATAATTTTTTTTCATTTAATAATTTATTGTTGATATTTGTCAGTCATGAACCATATGACACTTAATCAAATAACACGAATTTTAAGGTGGCGCGGACCTTCTATCATTTCCGATATTGTTAGCGTTATTCCACGGTCGATTTCTTCGATTTTACATCACTTATCTATTACTGCTTTTAAATAAACAGTATTGTTTATAGCACATTCTGTAAAAAACATCTTTGAATGAATGAACTCAATTTTTCAAAAAGTAAATTTAAAAAAAACCAAAGATCTGGAAAAGACCAAAGTTTGGAATAATCTTCCGGATTTCATAGACACCTCGAAAAGAAACGATTATCAAGTATTTTGATGTAAAAACAAATTAAATTTATTCAACCAATCACGATTAAGGTATTTCTATACGATACCTTAATCAAGGAAATTATAGGAAAAATGCGACTAAGTATATTGAATAACTATCGCACTTCCTGTCAAATAAAGTCGCATTTCCCATGTTTTCCCTTAATGTAAATGAATTGCATATTAGATATTACATCAAAGTGGCGTCCAGATTCCAAATACTGATTTGCCCAAGCAGTATCTAATCCAGTAATCTCTCTAATGACACCAGGAGCAGAAACTGGAGGATTCACAGTGTGTTCAATCTCACACATTCCCTGGAGAAGATTATCCATACGAAAAGTCTGGGGATGTACAGCACTTTCTTCAAGAAACTGTTTAACTAGTTCTTCTGAATTGGTTGGTTCAAATTGTTCAGCATGTCCAAAAGTATGTTGAAAGCCTTCATCTTTGAAACCATGATCTTGTACAAAGTGTGTTGTGAGGCGTATCAATGAACTTGGCCCACCACACTGGCCTTCAGTTAAATCTTGAAAGGCCATTTTCTTCTCAGAGACCTAAATGATAATAAAACTTTATCGATCTAGGAGCAATGATTATTAATTATCATAATACATTAATATGTTCACTATATAAATGGTTTTTGAACACACGCAAAAGTAAAGATTACCCATTGACATTTCTTAATGAGAACCTTGATGCAATATTCAAAATCTATTCCATAATATTAATAATAAGTTGTAATTGATTATTTACGTACAGTAATCATTATTTTCCACTCTAAATAAAAATGAAATACTAATGAATGGTCCTGTCATGTTTTTAAGATATTCCAAACGATTTAGTGTGTTTAGTTAATAGTATAGAAAAGAGCATAACTACGAAATTTAGAATATATTGGGGTATACTATACAAATATAATTCTAGCATATATGTGATTATTCAGTTTAACCATACTAACTGGAATTAATTTATTGATTTGATTTGTATGGTAAAACCAACTTTGTCACTGCATTTGAACTGAATAGTAACTGTTCACAGGTCGTTCTATATCATTCAATTGAAACATGAAATACATAGTATATATATTTTAAATACTTCTATTTGAAAACAACCACAATAAACTAGCAATTTTTTAAAATTTATATCAACCTTCTATGTGTATATAAGCAATATCTATTACTCTTATATGTAGAATACAATAAAATTTAAATAAATTAACATACATAAGATAAGTAAAGCATTATATAAAATTTGAATATGTATTAAAAAATAAACAAGTTGCATAAATTTTTGAAAGTCAAGGTATAATAAGCAATATACTTCATTTATGGGATTGATGGATAAATTGACAATGCTTAAGAGTCATTTGAATGCATTTTGTGACACATTCAGTCAAGCCACTTAATAGTCTACATCTCAATAATTCTATCTCTCCATTATGTTCAGATTTTATTGTTAACAATAAACAAACGTTTTTAACTATATAATGCTAATTCCAATGCAGTAACCAATGGGCGAAGAATAGTTGCTGTTGTCACCAGCAAACATCTCATCCATCAGTCCCTTTCCGTTTCTCGCAGCAGTAAATAAAAACAAAGGGAATGTTTTACTATTGAATGATTTCAGTCTTGAATCCATTTAGTATTAATTGTAAGAGGCATAATTGTATTAACGAATTACTTGATGCAAGAAAATTTATATTTATAATATTGACATATACATTTGCAATGAAATTTGTGAATGTCATGCAATAAAATATAAATTTACATTATATCCATTTGAATCGTTAAAGATTTGATTGGTTCCTATTAGTAAAAAAAAAAATATTTAACTTGTTTACTCATGATAACATTAAGATATAAAACAGAAAAGGAAATAGTCCTCCCAATCACTTTTTTTTGAGTTGTAAATGACAATTAAGCTTTATTGAACTAGTAAAATTGTCGACATACAATTTATTACTAATAAATTTAAAAAAGATTTACATAAAATTAACTTGTTAAAATAATATGTTCCTCAATTTACCAAATATATAAATACTGTAAAATATTTACAATGAATATAAGTAAAAGGAACGATGTTGCAACATCACAGATAAAAAGACGTACAGGTTATGTTACGTTACGTTAAGAGGATAAAAGTTGAAGAAAATGCTTGAACTACTCACGATGTTTCACGTGCATGTATAAATTTTCTTGCTTTAATTGAACAATGAACTTAGAATATTATACAACTACATTTATCATAAATTCATTAATTTCACTTACCCAAGTGATGAGTTTTTTTCTGCAGAAGAATGAGTCAAACTACGAAATTTGTATTTATACAAGACAATATAGCCAATATTTATACCGTTCACTGTTTCTGTACAGCAACTTTTGAAAATTACAGTGTCAAGAATCCTTAGTAAGTTATTAATAGAATTGACATTGCATGTAGCGTACTGAAATTGCAAAAGAAGAAAAAATTCAGCATAAAAAAAAATGATAATAGGGTTTTCCTTTTAGGCGAGTAGCGTCAACACAAGTTGACACAAAGCCTACCTATTCGTTGGCTCTACCAGAAACTTGCCAAAATGACCAATAATATAGTTTTGTGTTAAAAACGTCAATTCAACAGACCTAATTCGAAAAACTGTCTTTTTTTACACTATTTCTCTAGCTCTACTCATAGTAATCATTATAAAAATATTATCTAATAACAAAAGCTTGAGTTATTTTTCAAAATCAGCTGTGATCTCAGACGAACATAGATGACCATTAATTCATTGGTTAATTCCGTTAGAACTTACCATAGCCATAGTTTTGTAGTTTATTTTTTTCTAATTTTATTTTACATGTCAAACTTGTATTTGTGAGTTTTCCATGTAGCTGCGTTTAATCGAGTGAAATTAAAATAAGATGACACAAAAATTTTTAATAACGTCAACGAAAAGTTTTCGAAATGACCAAGAATCTAAAGGGGCGATCGTGTGGCTACATCGAGTGAAAATATGAAAAGGAGAATTGCTATCAGCCAATCACATCTAGGAATCTGAAGAAAGCAAAATCTAGGATTGGTAGCTTTTGTTTATCGTATTTTTACATTTCCACTGATTTCCACGTAAGATACATGATCGCATTCCTCAGGTCTCGGCTAAATAGAAAAGCTGTAAGTTCTAATAAAATACCGCTACGCGTCAGTGTCAGCTGCAGAGGTTTCGGAGTTTGATTGCATACATGTCGCTACGAACAGGCCTTTCATATAGACGACCGTGACGGCCATGACTGTCGCCATGTTAGGTTGAAGTTCATTTCGTGTACGACAGAAAGACACGCAAGGAAACAAGAACTGTCGTTTCGTTAAATGCTTCGTAAATAATAAAGTTCATGAGTAGTGAACCACAATGGAAGAGACGAAGATAATCTATCATATTGATGATGAAGAAACACCGTACCTTGTGAAACTTATGATTTCACCCGAACGAGTGACTCTGGCTGACTTCAAGAATGTGTTGAATCGGCCTAACTACAAGTATTTCTTCAAATCAATGGATGATGATTTCGGGTAAGTTTTAATATTTCTATATTTTGTATTTTATTATCGCCTTAAGATCATTATTAGGTCTTAGTAGAGTTAATGGTTCATGTGCGTAGATTTGTCTAGTCTAGTCTACTTTGTGTTTTGACAATCCAATCTATCTGTCTGTCTCTTTTCAATCCTTTGATGTGTTTTATCTCCGTAATATTTTTGTTTATATTGATTTACACATTGTTATTAATTAATACAGCTATTAATGTACATTGCATTTGAAAATGTGAGAATATTTGAATTCTTTATCTCACATTGTTCCTTTTTGGGTAATCCATTTAGCAGTAGTTGATTGTTTATAAATATTATATGTATATTTATTGAATAAATATATTAAACAAGATATTTTGCTACAATATGGAGAATCGATGTGAATTATTTTTATAAATATTATTTATACAAAGACTATTCAACAAGTTCTTTTGAGTTGGATTTTATAAATTCTGTCAATTTCAGTTGCAATCTCATTGGTAAAAAAGAACTTCATCCATAATATACATATGGCTTCTACAATAAGTCCTTTGAAAATATACAGACGAATTTATTTTTTGTCTTTATGATAATTTAATTTTTCTTTTGAAATTTATATAGGATAATTACTACACTTTCTTTTTTTGTAATACAAATAATTATTATACAATAAATGGTAAATATATACATTCTTCAAAACAAAAATTTAGTATAATTAGTTTTCTTAATTAAATATTTATATACATAGAATCATAACGGATGTTTGTTTTTTCTTATTATTATTTATATATAGCATATAATCTGACATAGTGTGAATAACAATGTTCTATACTATACTTCATGGAATATAATGTGTTTTCATAGGCTGTATTGTGAAGCTGTTTTTATTATATACTAGAATTATTAGTTTTTTAAAAACTAGTTATTGTTTATAAATGCAATTAATAATGAATACATCTGAAGTATTGTGGATAAGTTAAAAATGGTATCACAAATGATCTACCTATAGCATTTCTTACTTTGGGATGCATTATTGCTCTATGAAATATCTGCACCTACATAATCAACAGTCCAAGATCGCGATTTACGCTTATAAATTGTAAAGTTATTATTTAAATTTCATATTATGTAAATTCCAAGCGCAGAACTTCAATGATTGGAAAACGTCAACTCGTCGCTCCCAATTAACCAATATTCAACATCTGCTAGATTTACTAGAAAAATTATGCAAAAGGAATATGGATAATAGCAGCTGGCATTTAAGGACACGAAGCATGCAGTCGACGCTTCTGGAATCGAAAGAAAACCGACTTAAAAATTGTTTGCTATGGATACGTAGTGTCGATTTTTTTTAGTTGAGACTGAGATATCATACATATCACAGTATCGAGTTTATAGCGTTACTGTACTATAATCACCCAATATCAAGGATTAGTGAGATTAGTTTATATAAAGTTGATAAAGTGAAATAGATGTTGCTCTGTTACCGAAGACGTCGAAGAGCAAGCCCGTTATTATTTGAAGTATCTTTCGGTTTCTGTAACGCTCTAGCATCACGACATGCAAATTAAAAAATGTTCACTGCATTTAGCATGTGACCAGGAATTGAAAGTACTACTTTAGTGGTCAATTTCTGGTGGTAAATTAAGATACGAATGTAACGGCGACTTACAAATCGAGTTGTGCGGTGCTGATATTTGACCTCTTTGAAGTAGCAAAACCCAGTGAAGAATAAAGAAAAAAATGCAAGTTGTACAGATAAACGTGATCATGACATGCAGTCATACTCAAATTGAATGATAGTGCTTGAATCATAGTGCTTCGAATGTATGCTGTTTTGTACATTCCAAAAGGGTATACTGGTTTCTAGCTATCAACATGAGTAGCAGTGTAAAAACCAAAAGTAGCAGGATGTTCAACATTTTATGAACATTCTTTGTGTAAGGCAATAATTACATAAATCCATAAAGAGAAAAAGGATCTATATGCGTAGTTTTTGTTGATTTGTCTTAAAGAAGAACTAAGTGTAATCAGAAAGATCTCGTTAGGTGTTACTAAATTTTTTTGGATGATATGGGACTTTGCAAGCTACTGTATCGAAACGTACATGTTCTGCCAGTGGTAAATTAGATTTAGCATATATTATATTTAGTTTGTAAGATGCCATGGCAAAAAATTGTAGCCTCGTGCGAAAACTTCATATACAAATTAGATGGCTTTCACACCTTTCAATTTCTGCTTTTTTTTTTGTTGTCAGCTTTTTGTAACCTGTAGCGAACAAGTCCTTGTACAGAAGAATGACAAGACACTAAAAAATAGTAAATAGTAAAATAAAAATAGAAAAAAAATAGTAAAATAGATATAGTTTGTATCAGGTGTTCAGATTCGTTTACACAGAGTAGTTTTATGCAATGATATATGCGCATTAAAACTATATAGCTAGTATGTATACGTAAGACATGTTGCAAAGATTGCATTAGATTGATTAAAATGTTACATTGATACATCTGGTGTAAACGCTGAACTTATCAATGATTGATGCATATATTCGTATGAAGAAAATACGAGCGTTATTACGCAGATTTGTCGTTATAGGTACCAATTTGATTACAATACTTCTGTTTGACAAGTATCATATCCAACTCCAATACATTAATGTTTGCATTTTGTTTTATCGTTCTGTAATATACAGTGCTCTTTATCCATGTTAAATTCTTGTAAAAATGACTTGCAATTTTCTCCATGTTATAGAAAAAGAGAAAAATCGAATAATCAAAATTATTGCCTCGCAGAGACAAACACAATGTAGTACATACAAAAATTGCGTTTCAGGCAGATATATTTGTTTACATTTCACTACTTCCATATACTTCTGAGAAGATATGAAGTTTTTATTGAATCTCAAACAGAACTGTGGCAGGTTAGCTTTAACTTTTTGCTCAGTACTACTGTACATTTATATCTGTAGAATGCACTTCATATTATGTGCAGTTGTACAAAAAGTACAACTTTACTAGTTTCAAAATTGAAATTACTTCTCAGAGAAATCAGATACAAAATAATTATTCTAAAGTTTTAATAGAAATGTAACAGTAGTAAAACCAAGAGTATTTTGTTCATTGGTATTTGAATACAAATTACATGCATATTTGAGGTCCTAACAAAAATATACATAATTTATTTCTTGACAGGATGTACATATGTACTTTTTTGTGAAACTATATGTAGACCCATGATTCTAAAGCTAGTCTCATACTGAAAGAAAGCACCACTTAATAGAATCATTAATAATAATTATGCCTAAAATATCATAAAATGTTTTCAATTTTTAATTCAACTTTATGTAAAATGAAATCATACTTCAAGGGGCATAAAAAACTGACAGGTCATATGTGTATAATTGTAACAACCCCTGCAACGGAACAATTAATATTATTCACAATAATGTGCTGACTTTAAATATCATATTTTTAATCCGTTAGCAAAGCCTTACATTAATACGACTTAAAACACAACTAGAGACAGCCAGTAATTGTTATTGGTTGCAAACAGAACTATTTTTATCGCATATAGTCCTCCGTCTATGAGTAGTACACACCAAGTGTGTCTTAGGGGAGCAATCTTCTTTCGACTTTCAATTCTCAGCAGTCCTTCAGACTACATTTGATTCGCTGTTTAACTATAGTTGGAGTGCCGTTGTTCGTGTCACAAGACTTATAATAAGTATGCTTCAAGATATTCCGTTATCACAATCTATATCAGCATTGATCAGTGCGCTATCAAATGAGATAAAGATCGATAGGTTAAAAATTTTGGTAGCCTGTTAAGAATTTAAATAAAGCGCTCGAAACATCCGTAATTTCGTTTTTTCTGTTTAACGTTCTCATGCGGCAGTAAATTCATTATAGGAGAATTGCTAGAAATTTAATGACTCTTCATTGAATTAGTAACAAATTGCTAAGACGGTCATGTCGTAGTTTTAAAGATAGCAGCGTTGGTCTTTGATAATTCGACTGTTTTAGATGACATTTTTAATTCAACAAAGTAAAGACTAGTTTTACACTACATGTTTTCAAGTTTTAACATTTTTACCGTACTCCAGTAAAAGTTGTCATGTTTACTTTTTAGGATATTTTCGTAAGTTGCTCTTAAGCATGTAGGTAATATGTTATGAAATACCACGATATCCCGTGATCATCGTGATTTCCACGACAATTTTTAATCAAAAATTATATTTTTGTACTACAATTTTCATAATTCATTGTTTCAGCGTGGTTAAGGAAGAAATTATAGATGACGATGCACACTTACCCTGCTTTAATGGACGAGTAGTGTCATGGGTGAGTTCTTATTATGTATTAAGGTTTATAAATTCCAACTATTTCTTCAATGTCCACCAAAGCAGCCAAGAAGTTTGGTAGAGACTGAGGACGAAAATTAGAGAAATTACAACTGACATTTCTATTTTCATTTAATTATTTAATGAAATCTCTAATACTAATACTGTGGATATTAATATTTAATCAATATTTTTGTTTTTAGTTGGTTTCCGCAGAAGGAAGTAACGTGTCGGACGGTGCATCTCAATGTACTGATTCTGTTGCACATAGTGAAGCAAAACATGAACGTGCTGATCATGTTACTCCAGGACGCACAAATCGTGGACCTCCTCCTGCTCTCTCTCACGATGATACTCTCACTGAAACAGAGAGTATTATTAGTAGTCGACAAGGTCATCATCTTCATAAAAGCTCCAGGCATCATCCGGACAAATATGAAAAGAATAATAAATACAATGGTAAGAAAGTTTGCCCATTTAACATTCGAACACATATATTTTGATGATCAATAAAAGAATTAATTTTGTTGGAATACTTAATTGAAGCTGGTCGCGAAAAAAATAGAGACAAAAATTCAAACTTGACCAGGTAATACGTGAACGTTCGAGAAGCGTTGTTTACACATTCGTTGATCACGTCTGCAGCATCACCGGGTCGTTTGACTAGATTCAGATACATTTTACGAGTGCGAAATTTCTAAAATCAAGATACAGAATCTTTTTCAGGCTGACAAAATGCGGTCTTCTCCTATGCCGAAACCAGGAAGAAAGGAACGGAACAGATTATACATAAGTGTAACTGCACGAGAGCCAAGAATACAAAAAAAGTTTTCGTCATTGCGACAAACAGAAACCCAGAAACCTACCGTGTATTGTAATTTCGCGATACTAAACGAAATTTATTGCGCAACTTGTCAGAACGGCTGACAATGAACAATTGTTTCTGCAAAGGATGGACCCGCCCGTTAATGTAGTGTTAACGGGTATCGTTGCGCGCTAATAGGGAGGCACGCCGTTAGACTTAAAAAATTTCTTAACTGATAAATTAATTTTTGAACATATCACATTTCGTCCCTCGCGAAAAGAACGCGAAAAATCAGTATTTGTTAGCTAGAGCCTTCCTGTAATCAGTATAATTATATACATGAAAGGACGGCTGCAGTACAATGATGTCATGTCTGATCGATAGATCCGGAATTTACGAAAAATGTCACAGCTCATAGCCGTAGCTTCCAGATATCCAGTTTCCCTCTGATACCCATTTTTATAAAAATTCACTATTTCTTCGAATTTCTAATCATCATATTGGATTCATTAAAAATTTTTAAATTGTAATAGATCTGAATTCAGCGGCTTTAAAATTTTTTGGACACCCACCTACATCAAAATCGCAATAGAATAAACCATTTTTTTTTTCATTTAACACCTTGGTATCACTGACAGCAAAGCTGTCAAAAGTTACTTCCTTCTTATCACCAGGAGTAACAACATCAGTGAAATACCCTAAGGGCCACTATTCAATAATCAAAATCAATAAATTAGCTCAAAATTCTTATGCAAAACGTTTTTAATACTGATTCTATTTTAACTATGCTTCTGATCTGTTTTTCTACGAATGTCGTAGATTGAGTCTGCCTCGCGTTAGGATCATGCACTGATAATTGCGTAATCCTAGTGTCTGCCAGAACTCGCCTACGACGCATTGGCGCCTGTCTTGTCTCTGTCATTAAAGCGACAGCGGGCTGTATGTAAGTCTGTATCATGGGACTCGAAAAATTTTTACCCGGCCGTAAGAAATACATAGTAATATTCGACTCTTGGATGTTTCCCCATTGTAAGTTTTCAAAAAGGGACATAAACATGATCCAATGAACCAGGAGCAACTAGGTCCTACGCAATTGCATAGGAACCGTTATTTCCTGTTTTAAATTATGAATAACTTGATTCAAGTTTCTATCATGTATTATTTTTTTTTAAATCAATAACTATAATCCATTTGTTTAGGTCTTCGTATCAATGGACATTCAAATCATCGCTCAGGACACGGATATGAAACCGCTTCAATACTTAGTTCAGACTTGGAAACTACGACGTTTTTGGAATCAGATGACGATGCTAGCAGTCGAATCACATCCACCACTGGGCGACACACAAATATGAGTAGTGCTGTTGATGGAGCGACCCTTGGTAAGCTTTTTATAATTTTTTTTTTATTCATTTAACCTATTAAAGTTTTTATTGACATTGCATATTTTTAGGATTATGTAAAAATTATGGTCCTGATAACTGAAAGATTTGATTTTATATTTACAGTGGTTTTTTGTTCAATGTGTATTACGTTGTATAATAAATACGATTTCGTTTTTTGGCTTTCAAACAGGATTTTGATATATAAATAAATGTCATCTCATGTCGTCGTTATGATAGATTAGGAAATCTGGATTCCATTGACTTGAACGTGAAAAACTTTTGAGGTGCTTGCGAAGATATTTGAATTTGGTATTTTTGAAAAGTCACTTGTCAGTATAAAAATGCCCGTACCAGCATTAAAGTGTATGTAATGTACATTTTTTAAATTAATTTTATCACTTATGATGTATCACTTATTTGTTATTTAGATCGGCGTAAACTTCAGCGTAGACGACGACATCGTTTACCTCCGATGTCTCGCACTTCATCCTTCAGCAGTATCACAGACAGTACCATGTCTTTAAATATTATTACGGTTTCTCTAAACATGGACACTGTCAATTTCTTGGGTATTAGTATTGTCGGGCAAAGCAATAAAGGCGGCGATGGCGGTATCTACGTAGGATCGATAATGAAAGGGTTTGTATATTGAAAATTTTATGCAACTAATTTGAAAACGAAAGATCATAGTGTAATAACGTATTCTAAATCGAACAGAAAAGTATGTATGAAATTTGTTAAATATTTTATCACGCGTGTCTAATATCTACAACATGTGATATCCACCTTAATTATTATAATAATTTCTATTTCATTTCTCTTGGCTCTGAGCGTTTTCAATTCAATATATTTCAAGAATAATAAATATTTATTAAATTCTACTATTTTTTTTAACTTAATATGCTTCATTCTAGCGGTGCGGTTGCTCTGGATGGACGAATAGAACCTGGGGACATGATACTACAAGTGAACGATATTAATTTCGAAAATATGTCCAACGACGAAGCCGTACGAGTATTACGCGAGGTAGTTCAGAAGCCAGGGTAAGAATATTGTAAATTTTTACGCACGGTCGCATGCAATTTCTGATAGTCTCACATGTAAAATTGCCATTACAAAAGAAAACTACGTTTATTTGCGAATTTCTATACGCAGTCGGCTTGAAACGATGTTCCGAAGGAGCTGAAATCTAATTACGTCATATTAAAAGCGAACGTGATTAATGCATAAAAAATGACGGAAGGCATCGTTTCAATAATTTGAGCATGAAAAAATTATTTGTAGAAAATTTAGTTGTGAGGATACATAGCCTGGTTATCGAGTGTGGGAGGTTCATTATTTGTTTGTGAATAAAAGAGCGACGGTGCACGGGGAACGACGTATTATCAGTATGCATCATGAAAATATTATTCAGATTCAGCTCATAAATTGCACTTTTGTGTAACATTCATGCTACTTGAAATCTAATGATTATTCAAATTTTACTTGTATAAACATATTTTGCTTAAACAAGAAAGAGATGTGCCCTAAATTACAATTATTGTTGTAAATATGGGTCTATAAAATATTTGCTCCAAATTATGTTTTGTGCCGTCTCATTCTAGGCTAATGTCACAATTCAAATGAATTATCAATTTAAGTATATTAAGCATGTTTTTACGTAACAGACACGATGGTCAGCGGCTGCACTTCGACGAGCAAAATATTCTTGCCGTTTGTTTTGTGTGCTATTGTTCTTTGTCGCGCATGTGAAAATTAAAAGTTGGTTTTTAAAAGTACAGGAAGGATATTTTACCTGCGTTCTCATCTGTACTTGTAATAAAACTTAGTGTTCTTTAAAATAAAATTAAAAAACTTTATACATTATTGTATTTTTGCACTGAAAATTTAATGAAAAAAATGATTAACACAGTAGTTGCACGAGTTTATTAAATAAATAAGGTAATAAATATAGCAATTTTTTCGAATGAAACAACAAATATTTTTAATTCTAAATATTTTTCTACAGATAATACATAGTCTTTTTTCTTTATTTTTGTTTTAGACCAATAAAACTTGTCGTAGCTAAATGTTGGGATCCAAATCCCAAAGGTTACTTTACTATTCCACGGGCCGAACCAGTTCGACCAATCGATCCTGGTGCTTGGGTCGCTCACACGGCAGCAATTCGTGGTGAGGGTTTTCCACCAAGACCTCCAAGTGCCACCACTTTAACCTCTACTTCGAGTAGTCTGGCCAGCACTCTCCCAGACACTGAACGTAAGTTTTGTTTATAATGTAAGTATTGTGATAATAGTATCATTTATCTACAATTCGAGCGTTTGGTGAGATTTAAATTCGCTATTAGTTGTAATAAAATTTTTATGGTTTGCTTGATGAATAACTCGCAAAGAACAATTTTTCATTTTCAAAACGTTATAAAAATAGTAAATGATACAGAAGTGACAAGCGCACCACTCAATGTATCCTCAAGGTTAACAATCGTGTAGACACTAATTAATCACGATGACTAATCCAACTCTGCAGAATAAGTTTCATATGCAAATAATATGTATATGTAGTCGGTCCAAGATTTAGATGTTTTTCTGACAGTTTGCAAACAATGCAGTTCTTAGTAAATCGCCCCTGGCTTTCCATAAAATCTCGTAGAAATATGCCAACTAAAGAACATTAAAATATATTTCAGTGCAAAACCGTACTTTTGCATATTTGCTAACAGAAGTTTTATACACGTATACACTTCATACATCGAGGAACGACTTTGATTAACTTTTGGAAGTGATATAGAAATACTACTTTTGTTTATTGTTTGCATGTATTTTAATTCTTTTAAAGTTTACAGAAAATATTTTCTTACAATTTTGTAAAATCAAATTTCTTCAATAAGGACGAATAAAAAACATATTTTTTTCAAAAATAAATTGCACTTTGTATTTCGTTCGAAGAATAAAGTTATAGCTTTTAAAAATTTGCGAAACATAGAGTGAAATGTATTTTCTACGTGACACTAGGTCAATTACAAATCATTTTTGACAAAAGTGAAATATGGAATAACTAATAAATTTTTACCTTCACTTATTCAATTAATTCAATGTTTGGTTTCAGGTCCGATAGAAGAACTGCACTTGACCATCAATACCGATATGCCAACCATCGTTCGTGCCATGGCAAGACCAGATTCAGGTTTAGAAATTCGTGATCGAACGTGGTTAAAGATAACTATTCCTAATGCTTTTATTGGCGCGGCTGTTGTCGATTGGTTAAATACTCACGTGGAAGGTTTCATAGACCGACGTGATGCTCGCAAATATGCATCCCTGATGCTGAAAGCGGGGTTCATAAGACATACAGTCAACAAAATTACATTTTCTGAACAGTGTTATTACATTTTTGGTGACTTGTGCTCTGCCATGAGTAGCATGAAATTGGATTGCGACACAGTAGGACCACTTCCTCCTCCGATTGGATGGGATATGATGTATTCTGGTACCTATGCTCCACATTCTGCTACTGGATACAGTCCAATGCCTTTCAATTTCACCAACGAACCTACTGTTTATGGCTATCATCGCGAGGAAAGCGTACATAGTGGCTCGGGTAAGTTGAATAATGTTATTGCAATAATTTTTTCGCACGTATTTTTGGTTGAAAACGACGCCAGGGTCTTCTGGATAGATTTCACTTTTTTTTTTTCTTTATAATAAGAAAGATCGAATAGCATTTATTCTTATTGACATGCACATCGACCTAATAGAAGAAAATTCGAGTATCCAGCATCACCATTTTAATTTAATGTCGGCCAGCTTCTGATCTAACGGTAAAATTCACACTATAACTCCAATTGGCCTCTGATAAATATCTCTAGATACGGCTACAAAGGAAGAGGCTTCTTTTTAAGCAAGTCTTTTCTCTTATTGACTACACATTTGGTATTTCCATATTTAACTATTTTTAATTACGTATTAGCATTATACGTAATATTCCAGGCTGCTGTTCTATTAATTCTGATACATTGAAGTACAAAACGATGAAGTTAAAAGCGCGGGAAGCTTTACTACTATTATTCTTGTCTGTTTTATATTTCGACAAAATATTGATACAACTGCGTTTACACTCAAATTTTTCTCCATGAAAAATGCTAAATGACCATTCAACTTTCAATGAGTGAAGCCAGTGCTTGTCATCAATCTAGATTTCATCTCACTTTCTTATATGCTGATTAAGTAAAATTTCTTGTAAGTAATATTATTACATCTTACTCATCAGATGCTTGGAAAATATCTATTTAAAAAATGGAACAAACAAGCACAGCCGTATAAACCATTTCGTTGTATCTTATACATTTGCTGTTGCAAAAAATTAAGTATTGGACTGTATTTGAATCTGTATCTGCAAATGTTACTATTTTATATTACCGATTTCTTTTGTAAATTTTAATCTGACAGATCCAGTGGTCGTTTTGGTATTTTCAGTGCAGACATTTTGCGACAGCATATGCACAGTTTATATTGCACATATGCATAGTTTTCTTTTTAATAGCAATTGAATAACTGTCTCCGCATGTGTTCTACGGGATCATATCTAAAAATAACGGTTAAAAGTGAATAGGGATTATCATAGATGACTAGACGCTAGCGTGATAATAATGTAAGTGATCAATTGATAAGTTGCTGATAAAGAAACAGTTGTACTAGACTAAAAAGATATAAAAGAAGATAATAAGAAAACTCGAAGACGCTATTGCAGAATAATAAGCGAAGAGGAAGTCAAGGAATTCAACGAGAATTGGAAGGAAATAAATGCGACGAACGAAAATGTAAAGAAGGAAGTTTTAAAGTTGCGTTGATTAAGATTGAAAAAGTCGAACGGAGGAAGAGGAAGTTATGTATTAGTATATTGTTGTAACAGACTTCGAAAGAGAAGATCTGACGAAAGTGAGCAAGGAATTCCAAAAAAAAATGAAAAGAATACCGAGCAAAAATCAAAATAAATCATAAGATGATAAAACAAACTAACATGTTTGTTATAATGTGAATGCAATGATATGATGAAGAAGAAATGAAGTACCTTCGGAAGGGAAAATAATATATGTGGAAGGAAATTATGAAGGAAGAGAGAGCGAAAGAGACTGAGAGTATCGTTAAGAAAAGAGAAGTATTACTAAGAAGAAAAATTCGTCAAAGTGGATAACTGTCTATTGAATGAAAATGTAGTCAATTGTATCCATAGCACTGTTTTTTATTTCAAGACTTTCGCAAGCAGAATATCAATATGCAATGAATCTTATTATTTGTACTTGTCAGAATTTTTCATACACAAGAGTGTTATTAGAGGGAATTACTCAGGGTGTATTTCGAAATCTTATCCAAGTATAATTTTTCCCTCTCAACTTCTACTCAGACTATGCTTTTAAATTAACCGTGCAATACTGATGAAAAAGAACTCGGATAAAAATACGAAATAGCAGGATATCTATACATTATCCTATACTTGTTTCCTTTCTTCATTTCTATGCATGAAACGTTCTTTCCATTGGTAATTTTCGAATACATTTTGAGAAAAACTGATATCAAAAATAGATGCTTTGTTTAAATTGATGTTTCCCTTTCACACAATGTGCTGTATAAAATTGTAATGCAAAAAGTGGAGTTTAAACCATTTTTAAGTTATCACATTCCCTGAAATGATATGGTGTATGAAGATGTACAAGATAATGTCAAACACGATTTAACACTGTTTCACTCCTTAAAGTTATAATTTTTGCATCTATCGATATTTTTACAATGCAATGTATCCTATATTACAGCCATTCATTTTTGTTAAGGTGGAAGCAGTGCCGGAAGCGAACACATCTGTAAAGAGCCAATACATGATCTCAAATCGTGTTCTTCAGCCTCGGAATCGGAATTGCATATTCCATCTATTCCAAATATGCCGGGAAGAACTACATCGGGTAATGGCAATGGTAATGGAAGTGGATCCAATGGGAAGAGGTCTAATGGTAGCCGTAGCAGGTCGAGTGGCTCTGAACAATCCGTGCAGACAGGAACCGGTTCAGTCAACCAGCAAAATCAGCAAGATCTATCCGGTAGTAGACAGTCATTTCGCATTGCGATGGGGAATCCTTGTGAATTCTTTGTCGATGTTATGTAGATGCTATTGCTGGTGTTGTAAATAATTTACTTACGGACCGGCTCGAATTAATCGGGCGGTGCTTCGGAACGAACTGATTACTTAGATAGCTTTTTTCTTCTTTAATTGGAAATTATATATCAAGTTACGATCTATAACTTTACAGTGTAAACATGCGCGTTCGTTTAAAGCAACTACGTACAAATTCAAACTATTCTTTGATGTTTGAATCACCTGGATTAAGATGAGATAAAAATAATAATTCAGAAACATGCTGTATATTAACTTAGCTTCGGTGTACATCGCGACACTTTTATTATTTGTAGAAGCTTGAAGCATTTATATTATAATTTTTTTTATAAAAGTACGCAACGAAGTACCTTCCGACGTTTTTTAAAAGTAGATTTTTCTTAAGGCGGGCGTGTGAATTACTATATTACTCCGTTTGAATACATTTTCAGTAATCTATTTGCAAATTATATTTACATTTATTGAATTTTTTAAAATTTCATATGCACAGATATTTGCAATTAATTGTACACAATTTTTAAACCATCTGTTTCGCACAAAGCAAGATGTATACCGCCGATAATATTTCAGACATCTAATGATATAATTATGCAATGATCATAGAAATATGGCATACTTTATTATATTGGACTAAATCGAGTCTATCATCCTATTTTTAAATTCAGGGATTCAATTGGACGAATTTGTAAATTTTACGTGCCGCGCCTAACAGTTTGTTGCATTGTATTACGATGCATTTTGGTATTATTGCGCTAATTTATTATTTAGCCGATAGCATTCCTTTAGTTTTTAATCCGCATGCGATAAAGTATTACGTGAATGTAAATAACTAATTGCGACCCCGAAGTAAATGCACTACTTTATTGTCACGATTTTACTTTGCTCTGGGGTCGTGTATTGTAGAAAGAATATCTGACGCACGTTAAATCTTTCTGAAGCGACAAGAAACAATGTTTCAAATAATTGTAGGTAGATGGTGCACACTTCACGCATAGAGCACAAAGCATGAATGTGTAAATAACACAAGTTTACTTTTTCAAAATGGAAAAGTCTCTTTTGAATTATCCGATTCTGGGTACGTCGATTAATTAACTATACGGCATGTGTTGCAAAAGTTTCACGTGGAACTGAAAAATATGGTGTAGTAATACCGAGAAAGCAAAAATAACGTATAATAATACGTTTAAATTTCTTGCATTCTTTAATACAACCGACACTACACTTTATATTATAAATATTGTAAGACATTGGTTTCTAATTACACGGTTGTAATTCAGAATAGTCGCCATATTCAAATAAATATTGGTTTAATGTCTTGATATCTAATGATATCAAAATTATACAATATGTTGAATAAATATAATAGATTCAAGCCTTAGTTGAGCTTATAAAAATTGTCAATAATGTAGCAAGGATAGGGAAATAGACATGCTTTTTAGTATTATTAGAGTATCTAATACTAGGGTAATTATCTATCAAATTATTTAGGTAAGATTATCAGCCCAATTTATTCCTAAATTAGAATTGCGAATAAAAACTTGCAACAAAGATTGCTTTATGATTAAGTTTTGAAATTTCGTTCGCATGAATTCACATTTGCCGTAAATTGGCAAATTACAGGTCGTAAATACTTTTTAGAGCTATTAAATTATTAAACAGTTCTCTAGCAATTTTCGCAGTGCAAGACTAATATTTAAATTGTTTAAAATATCGAATTAAAGATAATTTCACAAATCATTTAATTTTCGACTGGTCCCTTGTTAACGATGTACAGGTCGATCTAGTAAATTCTAAAAACAACAGTTCGGGTTCAATAACGAAGCTAATTGACTCTATGTATCCAAGCATTACTTTATGGCACAACCATATGACCATCTTATGCACTTGTTATTGCAATGAAAACAAATTAATTTCGTGCACGTACTATATCAAGAACTGAGGTGCTGAATATCTTCAAATGCTACTATTTTATTTATATTTGGAACTTCATGTATTCTGTAAATTTAAACTAAATTGATGATGGCAGTTGTCTAGAATTTTCTTCACAAACCAAACTGTAAATTATCACATTATTACTGAATTTTAATTGTGTCTAGAGTCAACTTACGAATAAATCAAATAGAGAGATTTTATAGTCGGAAAGTAATTTGCATATCATATCGATTGGCATATGCCTTAGGTGTAAATTTAGGTGTTTACTGTGGAGTATACAGATAAAATAGTTACGGTTATGCAACATTTTTATATAATACAAGTTTATCATCAGATGCTAACTACTTCGTGCTAATATGAATGAATGATATGAATTAAATATGTACAGGCAGGGAAGTGTGAGTGATAATGACAAGATTTTGGTATAGGAGATGAGTATGTCATTTGATTTAGTTAAATTTGCCTTATTTGTTGTATGACTATGAGCAAATGTGAGAAGTAAGAGTGCCGTTGGCGTGTAGTGAAAGTGCATGCGTATGTGCGTCTGGGCGAATGTGAGTGAACATTAGAGCAACAATATTTTGATTTTAGTTGCAGTTGCGTTTGCGTTCCTGTAATGATTACAATGATTTATATAGTGAATACAACTAAGGAATTATATTAATTTATTTAATATGAAAATTATGACAATTAATCCTAACATAGCACAGAAGTAAAGATAAGATATTCATTTTAAAGGGAATGATTCACTGAAATACCAAAAATGGATGTAATTTCAGGCTAATTGGGATGCTTTAATGCAGAATTCTTCTAGGTGAAAATGTTCTGTGGTATTAATTTTGAGGCTGTTGACTTATTCCATGTAAGGCAAACGGCCCAGTTAGTGATACTTCAAGAGTGGCCGTGTCGGTTTTTTCCTATTTATTCACGCGTGATATAGCCAAACTGAAAACTGAAGGTTTCAACACGTGCGTTGAAGGCCTCCGAATGAGATTCACCTATTATACAAATATTATAATAAAATTAGTGTTTTAATAGCGTTTATCTGCTACCGGGATTTCTGACACTTGAGAAACACCCATGTCATAGTTTGTGATCCCTCCGTGTACCCGATTTATGACACCTGCGCGTATCCACTGTCTGACACTTCCGAATAGTCCTATACAAACAAGTGTCAACAACAGCAACGTTACCTCAATTATGTGACGCACTTATTGATCCCGCGAATTTGAACAAATATCTAACCAAAAGTTAAATAATTTCTCATCTCATCGATAGTCTGATTCCTGCTAAAGATGTTGACACCATTTTTGTCATTTTATATTTACACGACGATCAAAAGTCACAACGACGTAGCTCGTCGCAACTACTGCTACCGTCTAGACTGCCGCTGCGGTGCCACTGAGACGCGTGTCGCACTATTCACTGGTCAATTTCTATTCTAGAATATTTCATTTAAAACAGTGTGTTTCTCCAATAATATAAAGTGCAAAACACTTTTTTATTACCCGTTGATTGAATTACTATTCGACAAGAACTGTATTTATGGGAATTAAAATTATGCCATCGGGATCACAATTTGGAACAGTGTCGGTAACAGGGCCGTTTACCTTATATATACGTACACGAAGTGACGATGTCAGGAATTCTAAAAAGTCATTACTCTTCTATTTCCAATAAAAGGGGAATGGAACAGGCTACTTGTATGGGCGAATTATCACCCGGACATGGCTGGAGGTGAGGTATTTTGGCACCCAATAATCTTGGCTATGTGAGAAAATATAGAACATTTGAGCCCGAATCCGCATATTCAAAGTATGGCCTCTCTTCGAATGTAGGAGGTGAGACAGATCTAATTCACTTTAAATTGGTATAATAATTGCAGTTGATATGCTACTCGTTATACCAGTCGCAAAATAGGGATAGACCCTTCCTTACGGCGGAGCCAACGTTCCGATTACTTCATCATGCCACGTCCTAAACCATCTTCGCCTTGACTCTATTTCTTTGATACGATACAATATTTTCGAAGCGGGAGCTTTTTTAATTTTGCGCATGAACTATCACCCTTGAATTGTAAAGTAATATGAAATA
The DNA here is from genome assembly GCA_036026315.1 of Trachelus stipa. NCBI lineage: Eukaryota > Metazoa > Arthropoda > Insecta > Hymenoptera > Cephidae > Trachelus > Trachelus stipa. The sequence goes on along the minus strand of JAYRCB010000741.1, from coordinate 271,939 downwards.
AGACATGTGGCTTAGAATGTAGGCAATTTTTAGTGGTATGAAAAGATAGAGGGACTGACTGAGTTGTCGATTATCATATATTCTGGTATAATTATACCTTGGAATGTTTATAGCTATTGCATCTCTAGATAAGCTCTTTGTGGTTATTCGAGAATCTGCTAGTGGTGAGTGGTTGAGAATCATAGTGATTTAGATATTCATTCCTCTCAAACAATTTTTGGAATAGCATTGAAGTAACTGGTGTTTGATTATAGAGATGGCAAACTTAAGCTATAATAGTGGGTACTGATAGTTGTTTATTCTGGATGAAAGGCTGGATCTAATTGTCAACGTCGGTCCAAAAAAAAGACTCTGGTAACTCGTTAAGTTGGTTGGTAGTATCACTAGAGAAAATTTGTCAAATTTAAAATGACTTGTAGATATATAATTTTCGAAGGTTGATGTTCCAAAAATGTAAAGTGAGTATCGACTAATTGTAATGAATAAATGAATAAGAGTGAGATATTTCATTTGTACAGTAATTTTAATGAAGCAGGACACGGTAAATTTAGAGATGAAGGGAGAGCATAGGAACAATCAGTGCAACAGTCCAGGAGATGAGAGAGTGTTTCGTTTCTTAATAAAAGGAGAGGCATCTTTTTAATAGCAAAGTTGTTCAGAAAAAAAGAATATAATCTAGAATAGGAAATATAGAACTTCTCTTTCTGACTATAAGGGAGAGAAATTTTCTATGTCAAATTATAGACAGTGTCGCTCTATACGTTAATTTTTATTAACCTCTTTTTACGCACATATATGAAATTATTTTATGCAATAATTATTGTAGCTGAAGCTCCACGAAGTTTTCACGTCTGATTGATCCACCACTGTTCAATGCACATGCATTGTAAAAGTAGAAACAAATCTGAGTTCTAAATATTTTTTCGAGCGATATTATGAAATCACTATTCATCATTAACACGTTACTCCAGTTAAAAGTTAACAATTTTCTTCTAAAGTTCTATTAGAAAATATTAGTCAAAATATTAATACGACACTGTTTTCAATCAGTAAAAAAACCTACTGTATATGCCCTCAGTGTAATGTACTATTTTGTGTGACTTCTAGCTGTTTTACAGAGATTTATGCAAACTTTATATATAATCGACTGTCGCTACAAAACTATCGTACCGAGAAGAGAAGAAGCTTTCCCTCAATTTTCTCTTCCTCTTAGCATGTGTTACCCCCCTTCTGTCGGACGCTTCACCTATTACAGTGAAGTAGAGACTTTTCGTAATATCACTCTTCCTTCCTTTCTTTCCTTATGGTTTCAAGCAATATCGCTCTCGTGCTGCTAGTTATTGCGTCTCGGAACTCAATGTGTTATTAGGTATATAGAGTGTTGACTAGGCAAACTATTAAAGCTTCTTATTTACAGCTTGTTGTAGCTGTAGACTAATAACTGATGGACGAAAATTCTACAATTCTGTTTAGACGATTAGGATTTATGATTGTCAATAGTTATCAATCAACCTTGTAAAGAAGAGAAAACTGATGCATGGTTGTAAAAGATTGTTTGACTTTAAACATATTTCCAATAAAATCTAGTTAACAATTATACGATTGTTAAAATTGACTTCTGGATTGGAGTCGGACCTGGAAATCAATTGTAACCATACGAACAATGGCCGCGAAAGCCTCAGAACTATAATTTTGATATTTCTTGTACTTCATGAAAATATATGAATCTATTGATCTCATATAAGATATACGTAAACGTCAAATAGGTACGTATCTATTAAGTACCATGGTAATGGCTAATAATTTTAAAAAATTATATATCAATTACACATTTAATTAATTTTTTCAAATAAATATGCATATGTCGTAACAATAGAGAGATAAGGTAAAAACCCAGAATCGGAGTGTTCAAAAGCTTGCATGGAAGTATTAAAATTAACTTGAAGTGCATTTTTACCTCGAAGTAAATCATTTATTAATTTTGTTTCATTGATTGCGTTTTAGGATTGTCCACGACAATGGGGCAGCTATTTCTTTAAAAACTCGAGCGGACGAATGTTTATGGTGCCGGTCAAACGACAAAAAAATATTCACTGACTGTTAGAAGGCGTTAGAAGAAGTGCCCATATACTGTGAGTCTTGGCCTTATGAGAATATACGCGATTCGGACTCACTGACTCTAGGATTGTGTAATTCTTTTCATCTAAGCAAAAAGGTGGATTCGTTCAATCAAAGTCCAATACTCATGAATTAGATTTTACGTACAGACCAATATCCTTCAAAAATTTCTACAAATGCTCCTGAAATGCTATCAGCCATAATTTATATTTGAATATTCACTGACAATATTTGTAATGCTATTTTAATATCATTTATGCCCGAATTATCTCCCAACAAATTATATGAAAATGTACCTTCATTTCTGGCAAATCTCTAACTCCAATGCGGGTCTTTAAAATAATTACAAAAATGAACTGTTAAAGGTACACTTTATGAATTTTCAATTGGACATTCTCTATTTCCTCACTCAGGCTATGCGAATTACACTTTGAGCCCATAGCACGACATTAAAGGACTGAAAGCTGCATCGTGGGACTGACTTCTTTGACTGTGGCTGCACGCATCCAAAAATTTGGTCTTGTGTCTCCGAATCTGAAGACTGTTTCATGAGTCCAGGACTCTCTACGTATAGGTTACCTTTAATTATCGGTTACGATTAAGTACGTAGAAGTGTAGGATCATTGCAGTAAAACATAGTAATGTAATAAATTCTAGTAACCCGAAGGACTCCAGCAATTTTATATAAAAATCATTTTCACCACGTGAAAATAGCAAATTAAAATGAAAATTGTATTAAGAATTTTTGTATAGCAAATTTTATGTAAGATGAATGCTTGTGAATGAAGATGGGCAGCGATATTGATGATTAATTCAAGCGAAACGCCCGAAACTTAATTATTATAATTAACGTGGACATAACTTATTGATCTGGACATATCAACTCTCACTAGAAAGCACAAATCAATTCTTTTGTGCATCATTGGAAAACATAAAAATTAAAAGTGAGACATGACCGATTATTACATACGGTCTGATAATTCAGTATCAAGAGGGGATGGAAAACATATTTTACAGTTATTTATGTGCGCAGAATTTTATTGTAATGTAAATTAATTTCTTTTAACAAATTTTATATCGTCTTTTGTACACTGATCGGATGTCTGACTCATATTGTTGTACAATGTATATGTACAATAAATTACTATACGCCATAATAAGTATTGACAGGGTATTTTTGGGATTGCGTCAGTCCTTAATTAATTACCAGCACCGTTAAAGAATGTACACTAACATCGTTCGGCCGGCACCCAACATGACATATAGATAATAAACGCATAAATATAAAGGACATACGTAATATTCCTATGAGTATATTACATATATATTATATATAAATATAAATATAATACATATATATATTTATGATAATATAAATATATATATTTAGAATAATATAAACGGGCCTCTCGCTGTATCGAAACACTTGTAAATAATTCAATCTTCCTGTTACGCTCAGACTCGAATGTGTGCCATCAAAAATAAACCTTTAATGGTATGAATGAAGAAAATTATAGTCTTAACTAATTAAGTCGATGGTTAGTTAAAACTATAATTAATTGATCCCTTTTTTGCGGTTATATTAAGAGACCCGCTCTTATATGTTCGCCGTCGCCCTATTTGCTAATTATAATTTATGATTAATTTTTAAACAGAGGGAGAAATATGAATATCGTGTATATTATTCGTTTTGCCCATTGTTCTCTATCCTGCACTTTTCCCTGATTTAAATATTCATTTTTTTTCTAATTCTGTAAATACTAGTCACTGTGCGTTTCTTTTCTTTCGTTACGTGTTGCGTGATTACATCGTAAGTGAGGGATACATTGCTAAACTCGTGACACGTTAAAAGAATAATAATTTCAATTTTTTCTTAATGATTTGCATTTTATTTCAATCGGTATCAAGTTGTACCAAGTTGTTTTAATTATTCTTATTATTACATTCTTAAATTTTGTATTCTATTTGTTAATCATTAATAGTCATTCATTTGCTGAATGTTTATATGGGGGTACAATAAAATTTTTTTCTAGAATACTCTTTTATTTTATCAATTAATCAAGTAGCGCCTTTTGGAAAATACTTTATATCATCTCTGAGGAGAATTGTGAAATCTTGAAAAACAAAAACTTGGCAACAATCAATACAAACCAATATTATCAGCGACCTTGTATCGCTAAGTCTCAACGTGTGTACCGTCGTATATGAGAAACCATGCAGACACCAACTTTGTTGGAAAAAATCATGTTCTTAATAAAGAAATGTGTACTTATATTCATTACTATCCAACTTTTCAACAGACAATCTCCAATGATTTTTACAAATGACTGAACTTTAGTAGTTTGTACTGTGGCTTGTTCATCAATATAACGGTTCTAAGTAATTAACATGTATTTAAAGCCTTTGTAACCTGTTTTCTTTAGAACTAGATATAGAAAAACAACTTATTTTCAATATTTTTAATCAGTTTTGGATTGATTTAATATTAAATGAAGCCAGGATATATTTAATATTGGCCAACAGTGAAACAGTTTCATTTTCATTAACTAGTGTAATAATTGAACTTCTCTTAACTCCTTGAGCTACATTGACGCTATATGGCACAACATTATATTCATTTTTTTCCAGTTAATAAAATTGTAATGAAACTTTGTGGAGTAGATGTACAATTTTTTAATATACATTCGGATCCCAGAGCTAGCAAATATAATGTTAAGTACATACATTCAATGTAGCATCACTGGTAGTATGCGTCAGTTTCTCCATTTCGATATATTTACTGAAAAAAATAAACTAAAATATATAATATCCACAATGCATTTTAAAAATAGAAGATATCTACTCCAACGATGGACCGTGGAATTTTAAAACCGTTCAACAGAAATTCATAAATGTTCATGACTTAATTTCTGTTGAACGGTTTTAATACTTAAAATTTTCTTTTTTCTACTTCTCCAGTACTCAACGGTTCTTGATTTATACTCGTAAAGCAAATTTTCTTTGTCTACTGTGCACTCATTTGTAAGTGATTCAAGTTGGTCAGGTAAGGTATATAGAATGTCATCTTCTATTATTCGTGCGTCAATATATTTGTATGGTTCTTGATAATCTACAGACTCCTCAACCGTCATTTCAACATCATTGAATTCGTTTATTGCATTTAATAAAATAGCTTCAATGTGCCCTTTTAATTTAACTTCCTTGTGATGTATGGGAGTCTCTTCTATATTTAGCAATGGAAATGAGGCACACAAGAGCTTCAAAACGTTTATAGGATTCAACTACATTTTCAGTACTTTTCCAAAAACTCTTAAATAAATAATAAAGATAGAGCACTCTCGCGTTTGACTGTTTTTGTGTGGCATACCTTAAATTTATATCTATACATCAATTACTATGTATTTCACGTTGTTTGCCCGATAACGTATAATCGAATTAACATGTTCATCCGCTTGCCATTATTCTTCAACATGAAGTTATTTTTACGATGACCAAAGAGACACAGATATCGTACCTGTCAGTTATATACATACAGAAAAGTTACATATTTCCATATAAACTTGATAGAATACGTTTTTACCCTCTGAAATAAAAATTAAAAAATTGCATTTTTACAATATCTGACATTTTGAATTTTAAAATTTGAATTTCAAAATGGGTTTCAACGACGTTCAAAACCTTTGGTATACAAGAGTTCGCAAGACTTTGCGCGTGTACAAGGAATCCCGCCAAAAGGAATTTCTACCTGGTTCCTTGTTTTCTATATTAACACGTTCATGCCGGCGTATTTCATTAAATATGATTATAATATTTATACCTATAGCATTTTGAACTAGCCGTGAGCCACCGGTGATACACGCCGGCGTGAATGTGTCAAAGGCGAATGAATAAAATGAGAGCATAAATGCATTTTTGTTTTGAACATGATACTATCAAGAGAGTCGGTAGAGTCTCGCACGAAGTACATATAGCGTAGCGGTGGCGAAACAAAACACCGATAGCAATAATTTAATTACTTGTACTGGAATATATTTTTGAATAGTAGTCACACACTGTATTTAATACTTGACAACGGTATTACTATAATCGTATCATTGGGATGCAACAAAAAGTGATTCGGATGCAGGAGCTGTGACGATAAAATAATTCTTTTAGTAATAGAATCTGAAATGTGAAATAGAAATTAAATATCAAAACAAAAAGTTTTACAGCATTTTTCTATGCATTTATTGTGTATGTCTCCCATTACATTGCAACGAGATGCATTTAAGTTTTATGTTTCGTTTTACCATCTAATATACAAATATCTTATCGATTCTGAGTTACAATTTATCAATAACAATATTTAAAATATAGAAAATATATTTAATACATAACCATAATTGCCATCGGTTGACTACACAAGTGCATATTGTTTCAAGAATCAATAAGTACATAAAATAATTCTTTTGTTTTCGATTGTTACTCTTTGTTAGTAATCAGTAAACAATGTTACACCAGTTGTTAATAAAGTAAAATGTTAGTTGTATTTACAACGTTATTACATACATTTTTTAAACAATTTAGTTCAAATTTTTCTTTGATACATTAATCGGAATTTATCGTGTTTTTGTATATTCCAGCCAGAGACTGCGCTGCCAAAAGCACCATATCTCTCCGAGAAATACCTGTCAGTGCATGGTGCCATTGATTGTGAGAAACCTGCGTAATGGATTAAAAAATTACTGTATAACTCTTATTAAACATTCATTTATTTTTAATACGTTCACAAAGTGCGTATGGGTGATGCCCTTTGACACGTACTTGTAAATTATTCCCCATTAGACTGCCAATTGTTACAGCCAGACCAGACTCCTTTAGAGCATAATCTTCAGGTGTGTTTTGTTGTGCCAGTCCAACAATTTGACTCGGGACTGGTGTCATTTGAGTAAATGTTTGCAGATTGACGTTATGTTTAGGATCATTGAGAACAAGCACTCCCAAGTCATACCATTTATCTTCACCAATTTCTACTATGAAATTCTCTAATGCAATTATGGCGATATCTTTCGGCAATACCGAATTATTACGTAACGAATTAATTCGTTCCTCTGCTCCTTTTACACCAGCTGCAAAACCCACAGGTTGAGCAGCTACAGATTCAGCGTTTACAGATAGTCCTCTACAGAAAAATAAAGTAATGAAGAATGAGTATAGGGTAGAAGTACCGTTTTTGGCCATCTTAGTACCGTTTGTGGCCATCGATTTGATCCATTTTTGGCCATATT
>JAYRCB010000741.1:225092-261255 GCA_036026315.1 Trachelus stipa | reverse complement strand
TCTAAATATTGTTCCAAAATATTATTACCGCTAAGTGAAGAATACTCGAATAGGATCAAAAAAACGTTTTCTGCATATAACATCGTTCTAGTTTGCGTAAGTAGTTCCGATTTCAAATGAATGTTTAACTTGCGAAAACAGTACTAGTAAAAGTACAATGCTAGTTCAACTAGATTTTGAAACAATTCAGGCTCACGGGTACGGCAAACTAGAAGATGCGATCAAGCATGGGAAAGATATGGAATCGGAAAAAGACTGTCCAATATGTAATGCGAAATTGCGCATAACAATTGATTACCGTCCTCATTTGTTTGTAGAATGCATCGGAAGCTGTGATGGCGCATATGAACTCAAATCTTTCCTGATCAATATTACTTTAAAGGAATCAGTGTACAGCTTGGTGGGCATCGTTCATTTCCGTCCAGGCCGTACAGTTACGGGAGAAGGGCACTACTCTGCCTTCGCTAAATATGGAGATAACTGGGAGCATTTCGATGACTTGTGTACGAAATCTAAACGTGTATCCGAAGACGAAAGAATTAATCCAGTTTTCTGCGTTTACGTCGCAACGAAATAAGTAAGAAAAAAATGTTATGTCTGTTTTTTGTTCTCTATGGTTTACTTATTTTTTAAGGATTTCCATATTTGAAATTAAAAAAGTTTAAAAAAAACAATATAAAATTACATTTAATAAAAAATAAAAAACAAAAAAACAAAAAATGAAAAAAAAAGAATAAAAACAAAAGGAGAGGTTCTTGACAACCTGCACGTGGTCCTCTGCATGCGCGCGTATGGAACAAATGTCTAACGTATGCTGCTTAACGAATGTCAATATTGGGAATGATATAAAAGTCGGATAGAAGTCGAAAAACCATTGAATGAAGAGCAAGCTCGGCCGAGACGTTTTATTTTGGTGATTTTAATGTTGTTCTAGGTTGTTCCAGGTTGTTTCAGGTTTTTCTAGGTTTTCCCAGGTTGTTCTGAGTCTATCGTTGATTGTTCTAGATTTGTATAGTGATCGGATAATAGAAACTAACTTAGAACAATGTAGAACAACATTTGAAATCGGAACTACGCAAACTAGAACGATGTTGTATGCAGAAAACGTTTTTTTGATCCTATTCGAGTATTCTTCACTTAGCGGTAATAATATTTTGGAACAATATTTAGAACAACTAGAACAACCTGGAACAACTAAAAAAAGTTTGATTTTCCATAAATGGGGGGTTCCGGTAAAAAACTGTTTTTTTCGCCTCATCGCTACAAATTTCAATTGAGAAACTTGTTTTTCTGGAACATTATAGAACAAACTTAGAACAACTCAGAACAAACAACGGAACCAGAATTTTCAAATTATGGGGGGCTAACTTCTCGGACCCCGTCGAAGCATACCCACATTTTTGATTGGTCGAGTATATATAGATATACAACGTGTGATATTCGTCAGCCCCGTGAGACACATACATTATACCGGGTGGCACTGTAAAGGCTGATTCACGCTACACCGGGTGCTTTTCAATTGAAATATCACTAGATAAATGTGCACAATTGTCTACGCACTGTTGTTCCAATTACGACACGAGTCAATAAACGCGTACACGGTTATAGTGTTTATCCCTAGATTTTAATTGGGCTACGTTCATGCTGTGAAGTAACTGAATGGATAAAACCAAGAGTAGGAAATTCAAATCTTGTCTCGAATTTATGGAAATGCAAGAGACAAAGGTCTTTAATAATGGTTGAAGAGGTGAATAATGATCGTATGCAAATTGTTATAAAAAAGTATTTTCTGTATTTTGTTTTAATTTTTTTCTGAAGATATTTACATAGAAAAAATGCAATTGCATAAAAAGTTTTGGTTAAAAGTTCTTTCATGAATAGATACATAGATTCTGATAAGACATTGGTTTAGTATTTTACGCTATCTCTCAAATAATTATAAACATCACTAGAAATTATGTTGAACATATAACCTTAACTATTACAATAGTGTACTAAACAATGCATGTAATATAAATATAACATGGAGAAAATATTAGTCAATCTCAAATACGGTCAAGAAAAATAAAATGGTACACAATTCTAAGATATATAATATATGAACTTCAAGTAATGATGTGCAAAGAATGTATTTCATTCATTTATACAATGGAAAATATAAGACATAAATTAATGCAATGTTCGAAACTTGAGCTAGCGACTATTGCAATTGCTCTTGATGATGAAGAATTAGAAAAACGTAGCCAAAATGCAAAAAGATGAGGCGTACATCCTGCTTGGCGAAAACGAGAATTGGTAGAAGAATTTGTAACAATCTATAAAGAATTAATATTGGATGAGACTAAATTGCATGGTTATTTTCGCATGTCCAAGGAATGTTTTAACCCTTTGCGGACGAGTGTCGGCAAATAGCTGCCCAAGCCTTTTTACCGTTGCGGACGCGTGGCGGCAAATAACCGCCCAAGACAGGAAGAAGTAAAGACTGCGTCGTATGTTCCAACCGAAAAGTAAAACATGGAAGGAGAGAATCCAGATACTATTGTGCTACTTGTTCGGCTAAGCTGGCCTTGCACATAGGTGATTGCTTCGAAATATACCATACAAAGGTCGAATATAAAACGTCTCATGTGTAACCAGGACTAAATTTGTTTATTTATGATTTTGTTGGTAAATTTTATAAAAAAGTTATTTAAATAAAGCTTTAGTTTTTATAACGCAACCGTGCGACGTGAACATTTTCTTTATTGCGCGCTCCAATACCTGTCGTCCACAGCGACACTCGCCCGTCGGGCGGCTCCGTCCGCAATGGGTTAATATACTAATTCCATGTTTACTTCACGACGATCTCATTACTGACTGTCGATCTCAGCTCGGTGAGTATAAAAACATGTTACAACGTGCAGTGCCTTAAACGTGACGGCAACGAGAAAAAATGTACCCTGACGTTTCGGCGCCGACGCACGGGAGAGGCTCGAGCCCGACTCGGTCTACCGTGAACTAGCATACTGAAAATCTACGTAAAATTCTTTGATCGTGCGTCGTCCATGGCACGGCTAGTCCCCGACACGATGTAGTGTGAATCAGCCTTAAAGCGTGTGTATTCCATCGACATATAGTACTGGACTGCTTACTGTAGCCGCAGAAAGTGTAACAGGGAATAGACAGAGAGTGAGTTTAAATGAGTTATAAGACTTCAAGTGTTTCGGTGATTACGTAAACAACGTAACTTCCGTAAATAAGTGGTAAATAACGAGTAGAGAATATTTTTTTTATAGTAAACTTGTTCGCTCACAATGCAATTAGAAGCAGCTTTCTTAGACGTTGTTAGCACAGTGGAACTTATTGTTAGTCACGGAATTATGTACAAAACATTGAACAGGATTGAGAAAATACTTGCACAATTACATTTCATTGGGTGCTCGATACATCAGCATGAAGCGACAAGAGGAATCGTTGATTTTTATATAACAATGCGACTTCATTTTTTAAATAGAACCTTTGATAATAAAAATCCGTTACGAAGAGAGAAAATGAAGACTCAAAAAAAACCGCTAAACTGATATAAATCGTAATGTAGCATTAACTATGTTAAATTTATATACTCTTATTTGAAGAATTAATATGAAATACTTTAAAGAATATCTAAAATGTAATGTTAGGTATTAAATAATAAAATTTTTATCTTATGTCTACTTCAGCAATTGATAAACTTTACTTAAAAACCTCGATGATACTTAATGATAATAATTTTTATTGAAAGTATTTTTAATGTTTATTTTCTATTTTGAATGATCAATTAACGGTCTTAAACCGATTAGTTAATACTGACCAAATACCACCAATCGATTGGCAAAAAGAAAAATGTCAGAAATCGAAGTGGGAGAGCTAACTTAATGCTAAAAATTTGTTATGAATTTTAAAGGTAAACCGAAAACCAACAAAGTTTCTGAATGGACTATCAAATACTACCAAACGACCACCAATCAATTGGTACAAACAAAAATGTCAAAAGTCAAAGTGGGGGGGGGGGGGCTAACTTTGCAGATTGAATACTGGCACGAATTCTTTAATTTGCTGTCACAACGAACGTAGATGGCCCTGGTAGCAAATGACACTTGGAAAAAGCGGTGGTTGGTCTAAAACATCATACAAGGCGTTCTAACACGTTGCTGCCTCTATTCATCTATTGTATACAATAATACATTCATACATTAATAACAAATCATCCAGTCTCCGAAAAAAATTGGCTAAAAAATTTAAAAATAGAGTTACAAGAACCGAGTCATACCATCACCAATAATAATAATGATGATAATGATGATGATTAATCATTTTAGATATAGAGTGTATAAAAATGATTAGATTAATTATTGATATATCCGACATCTAAGATCAAATATGTAGAATACGCAATACGTATATTCGACGTATATGTTTAAATATACGAAAAGCGGCAAAATTAATATATTTGTCATATGCGTAAAAATATATTTCAGAAGTCTATTTTTTATATATTTTCGCGTATATTTTTTTCCGTACGGGTAAAGCGATGTATTCTACCTCGTGCTCTGTTCACAGTCTGTCTATTGGAAATTCTGAATGGATTATCCTGGAAACATGATACTGAGAGAGCTTTCTGATAATGATTCTCATATTGAGCATAGTAAAAGAGACTTTTTCCCGAGAATGCGCGTCTGAGCAATAAATATATTCCTATCTATTATAAATATCCCAATATGAGCTTTGAAGGTATAACACTAACTGCTATGCGTATGAAAAATGTAATTCGTAATTGTCAATATACGAAACGATTAGGCGTAATTTATTAGTGTTGCATGCATAGCAAACATAATGCAAATGATTGATCTAGAAGTACGTGAAAAATTACGAAGTATGGTAAAACAATAACACACACGAGAGCTATAGTAACGAGATCTACTAAAATAGTTGTCGTTCTGAATTATATGAAAATATATTTTACTTAAAGGGAGACATTAGTTGGCATACAAGGAGTGTGAAATATGTTACCGCTTATAGAATCATTTTTTATAGTATTGTGCGCATTTGTAACGCGTATGACAAGCATCACTATACAGACGTAAAATAATTTAAAAAGTGCATTAATAGAACACTATTGGTTGCATTTATGGTATCCCTCATATACCTAATATTGGCTGGTGATTGTTTCATAGTATGTAATGGCGAATTTGGACTCTGCGGACTGGTCATTTAGACAACCACACTTCCTAGTTACTTAGCAACCCTGTTTTTGAGGTGCCATACAGTTGACGTGTCATCATAAAGGTGGTGTATTTGTGTGTAGTCCGAAGAATTGTAAACTTTTTCAGGCTGAAATTAATAAAATAGCACTGTGCAAAACAAGTAAGTATTCATATTTACTCCATTGCAAATGGAATCGGTTGTTTTTTTAAGATATTATGATCAAGATATTATTTATAGTAGTAATTCATAGAATAGAATTATGAAATTGTTATTCGTTTTTAGCCATTTTTGATAAGTGAAGAAATATATGCGCCCTTAGACGAGGAAGCAGCAAGGAGATCGTAAACAATGGTACTTTCTGAATTTCTTATTAAGTCGAACAGTCTGGTAATGATAATTACAATCCGCATACGAACCAAAAATTCTATATTCTTTGCTAAGAAAGTTTGTGTAGTTAGAAAGGGACAGTTTCCGTTTCTATGATATTGCATGTTTTTATTTTATTATAATATTCGTAGGCGCACTTTCTATAATATTGGGAGATAATTTATTTTTTATATTTATTAATTGGGAACAAAAGAACAATGCGTTTTCGATAAAGATATTGGAATTCATGTGAACAAAAATCAGAGTGTTGATGTTATGCACGACATCTTTGAGGGTGTATGTACCACCGATATTGCACTGATTTTAAATGACTTTATTTACGAGAAAAAAATTTTCACTCTAGAGGAATTAAATAATAGAATTCAAGGCTTTCCCTGCGGCAATAACCACAATAAAAATAAACTAGCAGAAATTTTGCCTCATCTTCGAAAAACCAAGCGCTTGACGATGACTTCCTTAGAAATGTTGAATTCCGTTAGACATACGTGCATGATATTAGCTTGTTTAGAGCCTTCAGAAAACTAACATTGCCACCAACTAAAGTGGTTAAAAACCATTACAAAAATAGTTGTAAGTAACATACATCCCACAGGATCTAACAATTACCTATGCGTTGCGATGAGGCTTAAACACCACTTTCGTATACACTATCCAAGAATTTTTAGAAAATGTAAGAGTTTTATGGAAAATTTCGACGCAGTCTGTCCAAGACAGTATGACAATCTTTACCATGCGTCAGTTTGAAAACACTTTCGCATTGATGATTGTTTACTCATACACAGAGTGAAATTCCCTATTATTTCATTTATCTCCGTTTATTGCATTTCATGTTCTTATTCAGATTTTTTTGAACAAGTCTCTTTTACTATGCAATTTACTACTAGTCATCATATTTTTTAGAGAAAGACTACCACAAACTTTTCTCAGTGTACTGTAAAGGACTTTGCAAAGGAAACAAAGTATTATGATCTATCATTCCTTTTTGGTTTAGGTAACTGTTTATTTGCTGTAATGGTAAATAACATGTCAGCAGACTCTTTGCTCAGCTAGAAAATGATTCACAGATGTGAAAAATTATTTGCTAATGACATTTCAACATGCAGAAGTTTGTTTCTTGCTACAGTAAAATACTATTGCTGTAATAGTAAAGTATTACTGCTGGTATAGGAAATTGGGTATGGCTACAGTAGCAAAGGAAGCACAGCAAATAAGTTTACCTATAGAAGCAGCCAATTTTGCTGCTCTTTTATTTTAGGAACCTATCAATGTATACATCAAATTTGAGCTCCTTATGTAGTTTGGATGGATTGTCGTATACACACACTTACAAATACTATGAAATAACTATTGAAATTTTTAATAAACTCATCCACTATTTATATAGATAAGTTTTAAATACTTAAATATTAAGGGTATCCCAAAAGGAATGGAAATGAGTAGCACAATAATATGAATTAATTAATTTTAGACACAAAGTTCCAGGGTCAAATTTCATCTGAAAACATAATTATGAAGCTAATCCAGTTCTCAAATCTGTAACATTGCACAGGTTTTGAAGAGATCTGTTTAAAATACTTTTTCATAGCAATAATAATTTCTAAAAACTTCAATAAACAAAAGCTATACCATGTACAGAAGAAGGACATCTGGATTTACTAAACAAGTATTTCACAAATTACATAATATGAAGATGATATTAAAAATTCTACAAAGGTCATTAAAATATATAAATATGCAATCGTTGTACATATTACAATTTATCTATCAAAAGCAGATATTTAGCAGCAGATTCAAAAGGTTGTTTGAAAACCTCATCAAATTACAATTTCAAGATCTTTCTGAAATATGTTTGTATTATTACAGTAAGGACTATCGCACATAAAACTTCCATAAGCATGGCATAAGGTGTACACCAATCTGCATACATCCATAATATGTTATTATATTATAGACATACACTGATTATTTTAAACCTTGCACTATGGTTACAGAAGGTTTGTACACGATAGTCCTAAGAAAATATCTTAAAACATGGTTTTTACTAAGCCTGACATAGAGTTATCAATAAGTAATCTAGACATTTCATTTATTATTACATCCAAAGTAATATAATTGTGTTTGTTTCATTACTATAGTGACTTATATGCTAAATTACATTTATTACTCAGAATTAGAAAATATAATATGTGTCATTACCTTTATACGGTGTGTACTGTTGATGGGTTTATGTAACAAAACATTAATTTCTGGATGTTCTGTCAATATTGGGGATGACACTTGCATGATTATAAGAAAAAATAAAAGATGCTTTAAACAAAACGTTAATTGAAAAAAACTTCTAACATGGCTTTGTAAAGAAATATAAACGTTGAAACACTATTTAAAACATACTTTTAAGGTTAAGACTTATTATCGTGAATATTAAAGTTCTCAGCAAATTTTAACGAAGGACTTTGATATATTAGAATTATATTCTTAGAATAAAAATAAATGTATAATAAAAGTTTTTATCGTACACTTTAAAATATGAAAACACGACACTAACATCACTAATTACGTTTACACGACGTTTTATTTCAGTTTAACGATCAAACGAACTTATAAGTTCAACCGTATTAACATGATACGCCTCCTTCGAAATGATTACTACGTAGTACCGCTATTTTCCGCTAGCTGTCGCCACAAGTTTCAAAGATTAAAACAAAAACGGAGACTACGATAATCTGTTATCCAAATTCCTTAAGAAATTTACCATCATAAAAAGGTCATAATATTTAAAGTCTTACGCCCGTTTGCTTCAACCCGATTCAATGCATAAATTCCGTTTATCTTTAAAATACAAGTGTTTGATTGGGAAAGGATAGTTTATGCATAGAACCGTGTCGAAGAAAACGGACGTTAGTGGTATATAAAAGGTAACAGGGGTGGGAATTAATCCCTTCAAACGAGGCGTATCATATAATTACCCTATAATTTCAGTAACAAGTTCGTTTGATCGTTAATTATATGTCGGTTAAGTCGATGGGGTCACCCTCCTCGGGCTGGATCATTACGGACAAGCACTTCCGTTCACTGACACTCGCGAAGGTTTTAAATCAATTCCTTTTATTGGCCGAGACAGAACAAAGACTGTCGTGTTAGCGATTCGTTACGAGTAGTCCTCTCGCCTGTCGCCCTCTTCCTACTGCCCTCCCCGACGCTTCGCTAGAGTCCCAATGTCCTCTTCTCCTTCTGGCTCTCGTCTGTTGTTCTTTTTTTCTTCTGGCCAATGTAAATAATAGTGGCCTTTGTGGACAAGGGAACATCTTTGCCTGCGCCGTCGTATATTTCAACGCTTCGTTCTCGAGACTGCTACGTAGATGTTTAAAATGCAACTTTCTTATTTTATTCATTTTATTTTTCTTTTCTTTTTGAAAAAATAAATAAAAACAGTTATAAGGGAATGATAAAAAAAACGAAGAGAAAAAGACTAGTTTCTATTCCCGTTAAAACAATTGACCCGAAACTTTTTTGTGATGATGTGATCGGGCGGTTATAGAATCGAGCGAAAACTTTTGAGTTTTCCGGTCAACCCGCTAAACTTCTTATTAGACATAAATCTAAACCCTTTGCGAAAGCAGAGTAATAGCCGTGTGAGTGTGGACTGTGCGAAGAACTGTTTATCGATACAACATCGAGACAGGATTTTTCGAATCCGCCAACGTATGGGCTGTTCCGCTATTGTCACGTAGGAGGATTGTTTAATGATATGACCGATCTATTTGCATTACCTCTCAAACGCTTGGTATTCTCCAGGTACTACAGCAAGGTCTTTGCTACGCACAGTTTTCGTTCGTTCGTAAATAAGGAGAGGAAAAATAGGGGTCGTCTCGTTCCGACCATTGAAGTTTCGATTAGTTCCACGATCTTGCATTCGGCTCCAGCCGATGTACCCGTAATGTGATCCACATTCAAGAGTGGAAATGTCTGGATCCTATGGGCATCCTGAAAGCTAATAGAACTGTCAACCGATCTGTTAAGTCTTATAGACTGAGGGAGTCTTGTAGACTGGAAGAATATTCCACGTGTATTTCGTGTATTTGGCACGAGAGGGTCTGTATAAATACGCTTTAAACATCAGCTTATCGTCTTATCTTCTGATATAATCGGTCCAATTAACGTGATTGCCGACCTTGCAAAATTAAGGGTCCCTCGATCGAAGTACTCAAACAGGAAAGAGATCACGTCTTTGACTGTAGCTTCATAGAGGTTTATACTATTCTTCCTCCAGAAATTCTATCAGATCTTGAAGGCGCCGTTGTATCATCTGACCGTTGAGTTTGCTAGTGACGTAATGAAGATATTTGTTGCTGTTTCAAAGAAGATTCTCTTCTTTTAAATTTCTCGGATATCACTCCAGCTATCAGAGTAAGACTGATTGCCAGTGGATGATGAAGCGACCTGCAGGCCGTCAAAAGTAGGAATGAGAACGTTTTAGATTCGATAGGTTTTTGTATTAGCATTAAACTGAAGATCTGAAACCAGGGCTGAAAATACCAGCGAGGTACTACCCTTACTATCTTGCAGGCCTCGGCTAGAGAAATTTATCTGAGCATTTTGAGGATTAAAGCGAATGGAGGAAAGGCCTAAAAAAATCGGTTATTCCACGAAACCGTGAATACATCTATGTATTTAGCGTATGGATTGCAACCTCATGAACAGAAAATTGGAAATTTCGCATTAGTCATCGTAGCGAAGAGGTCATTTTCTGGTTGTCCGAAGACATTCACTGTTTGTTCGAATGCTTCGCCCGCGATTTCCTACTCGATATCAATATTTCTCGATCTTGATTCCTAATCCGCCTCTACGTTCTCCTTGGAGGCAGTACAAGATGCGTATATCTACAGTTTTGTACTTTCACACAAAATCAAAAATTTTCTGGCTAAGTCATTGAGACATGGGTACTGTGTATTGCCCATCTTATTTACGTAGACGATCGCAGTAGTATTATATATGTATGTATATACGCGGAGTAAAACTCACAGTTCAGTGGTCTGAAATAAAACATCCAAATCCCCACAAAACCGTCAATAGCTCTCTATAATTAATCGAATATGATCTCTCTGGTTCGTTCCAGAAATCGTGGAAACTTTTATCCCGCGTAAAAAAACACCATCCCGAGTCTTGTGCATCGGGGTAAATTTCCCTGGTATAAATTAGTGATTTTATTGAATTTATCGCCGTTGATAAGCCTTCAATCCACCACCTCAAATTCTCGCGAGCTTTCTCTGGGAGATTCATAATCTGTTCGTAGTCATCCTCCGCAGTTTCTAAAGCTAATCTTTGCTCTCTGGAGCACTTTCCGTATAACCCCAATCATAATCTCGAAATGAAGGATTTTGTGACCCTTGCAGCCCCAGATACAAAAATCCGTATTCACAACTCGCTTTTAAAGTCACTAACAGAGTCACTTACAGTTAAAAGTCACTAAGAAAAAATTTAAAAGCGCACTATTGGCACTAAAAGCGAGTTCTGAATACGGGCTAAAGAGTTTGAATTTAACACGAATTCTAAGGCTTTAATTTTATTGTTCGGTGTGAGACAACTTTTATTTTGTTTCTTTACGAACTCAATATGTCAGTAATCGCGATGGACGATGTCAGCAGCACGTATTTCTAACATTCCAGAGTTGTATGGGCATAGTCAAGAAGAAAGCACACCAAAGGCTACTCAAGCGATGACAGGAATGCTGGAACACAGACGAAAAAGGAAGATAGACGCACAGACTGATCCACAAGGTAGCAATCTGGTACGGAAGTCCCACGGACAAATTGACTATGACCTCACACAGTCTCTGACAGGACATGGATGCTTTCATGAATACCCCACGAGGTTTAAAAAGAAAGAGAGTGCAGCACGCAGCCACTGCAATTACTGCAATTTTTGAGTGCACAGCCATGGAAGAAGAACGAAGAGGCTTGGAAACATCGCTTGAGACCAAAAAAGATCAACGCCGAAAATCTGATCCCGCTGACGCTCGGCAAGGCAGAAGCATGATCAGATATGTCGTGAGAAATGTAGATGGCTGAGAGAGACAGGTTCGAAGGCCAAGGAAACACGAACACGAAAACCACGGACCAAACCACAGGATAGGAGAATGTTAGCCACGTAGCAGAGCCCGAGCGGGGTTAGAAACAGCAACATAATGCGAAAGCGGTTCTAGTGTAGTGTGTGATAAGGGAAGAGGGGTTTTAGTCGATAAGAATTGGACACTATCTATCCACGGGTGTGTTATGAAAGATTTCCTTTCAACAAACAAACAAAAAGTTGTTAGACACAAAGGCCTCTTTACCAGTAGCTCCTTGATGATACAAAGAAAAAAATTATACGAATATTCGTGAGAATATTTGTCTATTAAAATGTCACTTACACAGTACTAACAAGTTATTTTTTAAAAATTTATAATTAGAATGTAAATATACATTACGTATGATTTTCATTTAAAGAATTTTTGTATATTTTATTTGTAGTAAATCATCACTTTTCAATGTGTTTCATTATCCATTATAATCGTTATTTTTCATTATTTATAATTATTATCAAATAATCTGTGGTGGACGCGATACGCTGATTCCTATATTACGAAGATGAGGAGTTGTCACCATTACTATCCAAATATCCTCCAGATCCATTTACAACAAAGGACGTTCCTAAACCATATAGATGACCGCAATATTTTGCATCGTCGATGTTGTCTTCGAAAAACATCTAAAATACAATTGATTCATCATTGAGAGATAGGCATAGGCAGTGCAGTGCTTTTTAATCCTTTTTAACCGAACCTTGTACCATCGTACACAGTATCCATAACTAATAATAAACTTCATCGTTTATCATAATTAAATAGTTATACCTCTCGCATTTTGAAGAAAACCATGCCGGTAAGAAGAGAATCTGATCCAGCTTGATGTTGCGGCCCAACTCGTTGAAGTTCCAATTGTTCAGCTACTTCCTGCAGGCCCCCCTTTAAATTCTTACAGGATTTCATGAGATACTATAACAGATTTAACATAATTACAAATAATTAAGTAATTTATCACATAAATTTTTTTAATAAATTATGCAATTTTCATTAACTTACTTTAACATCGTAAACGGTTGGAAAAAATATCCTAAGAAGCTCAAAAAATTCACTTTCTTCTTGGGGAAGATTTTGATCAGTAAGAAGTTTAAGCAAATAACCAAAGTCGTATCCCGAATGAAAAGATAGCCATTTTATATCATCAACCAGGACAATGCCTGATGTCATAAGAAGCTCTGCAAAATCTAGAGGATCGATACCTTCTTCTTCATGTTTTTTAAATTGAATTCCGCTGTTTTGAAGCATATCTATACTGTCCTGAGCGTACATATCTTCTCTGAAAAATGTATTACTTCAGTGATCACATAATTAAGCTATTGCCAATCCTTGAATAAGGTACTCACTGCAAATTAAATTTGAAATTAAATTGCCATGTAGTATAGCTGCCTCCCGGTGTATTTCCCGATTCGTCCAGAAAAGTAAGACCAAGTTGGATTATTCTTAAGAGATCAACATTACAGCGCAGTAATTGATATTGATAATCTGCACTAGTTCTGAATTCACCTAAAATATATCATAATGATTTTACTTTCAACAATAAATTAAAATGCGATCAAAATTAATATTATCGTATCCCGAGCGCAAAGAAGAGTTTTTTGTGAGTGACTAAGCGAGATACCTAATATTCTCGAGCATACAAAATCATGCTGCATGAAATAATCTTAGATTTTTTTATTAAAATGTATAATAAATAAATTATGCGTAACTTGGAATTTTTTAATAATTTTGCAATTTTCAATATTTTTTTTTTCTTTAAAAATAGAATCCTGTGCTTTTGTCTTTAACATTTTAAAAACAAGAAAATTTTAATAAAAAGGCTTTGTTACTTCTGGTGTTATCACGCTATATGCATGAGCTAAATTTTACAATGAATCAATAAATATACAGTCATATTTAAAATAACTGAATACATATTGTTTCCATAATTCACATAACATATTGAGCTGCTACGCTATATGTATGTGGTGTGAGACTCACCGAGTCTCACCGAGTCTCTTGATAAGAATAATAAAATAAATCCATACCTATAGGTCGAGCAACAACACCAGGAAACTCTGTATCCATAGCGATATACTGATATTGTTGCACAACTTGACGAATAGTATGAAATTCTTCTTCTAAGTTGTGCCCCCAAACATCTCGTATTCCACATTCTTCATTGCTGGGCATAATCGCCCCTCCCTTCTGCTGCCCTATAGGGTTTATTCCACCTGAAATATTTAATATACAAATTAATATATTGCTTTGAAAACTTGTAAAATGCTCACCTTGAAACCATATCCTTATTTCTTAAATCACTTTATCCTTTTTAAGATTTAAACAAATGACATTGACATAATTGACATTGCTTTTACACAATGTTGTATTTAATATAATCCAGATATATCATGCACCAACACATTTTATACTGTTGATAATAGTGATAAAAAATTAACCTCTACTCCATACTATTCACAAAAGTTACACTAATTGTAAGCCAATCTCTCAAACTGATATTCTATCTCCACTTTCACTTCCATAATATAATTGCTAACTACATATCCATTTGCATTTAAAATATTATTTGGCATGAAAGAAATGTTAATTGTTATTTTATGTAATTTTTTGTTTATATAATAATTTATATAATAGGATCTATGAACGCTTTTGCTGTCACAACTCTGGCTTTAAAGTATTACATGTGTTACAATAGTCCATTAACATAGAGTAAAGGATAAGAAATAGTGAACATATAATATGAAATATACCTGTCACTCTTATTTTTGCTAAACATGATTGAGATTATTGAATCTCTACTAATTATCATTAATATTCATTTCATTCCTATTAAAATTAACATGTTTCATGTTAAATAAATATGAAATGAAATTATTGCTGCATACAATAAACAAATCAGTTTCATTTAAAGAGTAATATAAAACTAGTAAATACATGTGCAAATATCGCATGATATATTACATGAATTATAAATTACTTTTACAACACAATTATTAGAAATCAAATATATTGTAATGTTGATACGTCAGCAATTGAAATTGACATTACAAACTTTAAAGAGCATAACAGTCATATGTATCTGCAAAACTTGCCCTGCATCAATCCACTATAATAGTATAATTTGTATTTAACAACAAATTTTATTCAGATATATTATTACATTAGTATGAATGTAATAAGAATGTTCTGTAACATTACTTAAAATATGATCATATTGGATAATAATACAATATATAAGTATATCTTTTACTTTAAAAGTAAATAAATATTTTATATAATAAATTATATTATACCATTAGTGTATTAACAATATTAGTTTTAATATCAAAAATGAATTTTTATAATAGCAATGTTAATTAGATATTTATATGTTAATACATACCAGTAGCTGAGGGCATAAGGGTAATTATTATATTGAACAATAATATTGGAAATATTCAGAGTTCCCTTTGTCAATCGTGTATTAACTTCATATCACTGTAAATAAAACAAATATATTAGGAAGATGTTCTTAATTTCATAACTATCAATTGAAAGATGCTGCATAACTTAGCTACATTTAACCCTGGAAGTACACACCCTTTTTCGAAGTACACAATGTATACACCAGGATCTAATGGATTCCATGTCTCATTTCCACACTGCTCGCCTTCTAGGTATCAGATTTAAACAGATCAGATGATTATATTTGTAAATTTTAGACTATAAGCATACGACTCATACAATTTAAGAACCATTATATCTTTTATATCAATTTAGTACTAGTTGCAAGCTAAAAGTGTGCTAGCAAATAACCAAAATACATTAGGTGCATTGAGATCCAATAAATTCCAGTGTGTATGTACATCCAGGGTAAAGTACCATAATCATACAGTGCTGTTTATTTAATAGAATATACAATTATTTAGTTAAATATCCAATTTGAGTAAGAAATAAAACATTTATTAATAATATTTTATATAAATTCATTTGAGCAAAGAGGTCAGTAAAACCTATTGACAAAAATATTATTCTTGATATGAAATGAGGTTAGATTACTTTTTTTTATAACTTAAGCTTTATAAAGATATAATTTAATATGAAATTAGTACCTTTGCACAAAAGCAATATATATACCACTATATTTTAGCATAAAGACATTTGACTAATCACCTCAACACTAAAATAATCGTTAATTCTCTACTGGCGACATAAACAGGTTAATCAAGTTTCCAAATTCAGCGCCAAAGCTCTTCGTAATCACAGATAGTCAGTCAGTCATCTTTTTCGCATAGCAGGTCACGGCGATTTCCAACGATTTCACAGAAACATTGGATTCGCCACCCGCATCAGAAAACTTGAAAATCTGACCAATGACAAGTCTAGTTTTTTTTAAGGTTTCCAACATTCCAACACGACGAAGCTGAACAGTTTTCGAACCTGTTGAAGTTAACTGGCGAACTTTTGGGCCCTTCACACACAAAATAATGTAACGACGGAAGTGTAACTGTAAGGAAAGAAACCAATCAGAATCTAGTACTATCTCCTTGGAGGCGCTAGTACTAAATTCTGATTGATTGGTTTCCTTACGCTTACGTCTTACGTTGTTACGTTATTTTGTGTGTGAAGGGCTTTATTTTTTAAACTTTGTTATTCCAATCGCTTGATATTCGTTTGATAGTCTTGTAAAACCGTTTGATGGTCAATAGTTTTTTTCAACGTGAAGATAATATAGATAAAGATATATAGAATATAAAGACATAATAAGTTTTTATGAAAAAATTTTTGACTACCAAACGATTTTAGAAGCCTCTCAAACGATTAGAAGTAGATTGATTCGTATCGACTGAAATCCTTGATGTGACGTCCTAATTGTCACCACAATTGTTTTCACGGCAGATTTAACTGCGTGATCCTTCCGAAGTAGGATCGTTAGCCACGAAAGCTCTGATGAGCACTCCAACGGTGTTCAAACTATTAAGCACTATCAAACGAGTGACATAAAAAAAGTTAAAAAAAAAATTTGCCGACCAGCTTCACACAGGTAGTTTGTCGTTTACCTTAATGGCCAGTTTCTTACTTTCAGTTAAAATTTAAGCTCCGGATTAAATCTTAAAGTATGAAAATGATTAATTAGCTGGGAAGTAATTCACAGGGTACATTTTTAATCGTAGGTGAAAAAATTGCAAAAATCACTGTAATCGGTGTGTACAGAGCGTTTTTCTTTTTCTGTACAAATTTTTGCGCTGGCATTCTTGTATGAGGATCCAACCACTGAAGTACGTATGCCCATGGAACGCGCACACAGTAGTAAAAGCGTGAGCCGAGAGAGATAGCATTCTTATAGTGGGATCCATGTTTTCTAAGCGTTTTAGCCAATGAGGTTCCTAGTCTTGGCGTCTCGTTTCCATAGATACCGTCACAGGCAGGAGCGTACATACCACCTAATGACCTATGATCTCTGGAACGCACCGGTGCTCCTTGGTAGACACTTTCCAATTACAACTTGCAATCAACACGAGGGTAGTGAGGTTCGACAATATTTTTGAGGTATGATATATCCACAAAAATGGTAAAATCGTGTTATATTAAGTCGTGTAAGCAAGAGTGAGGGCCCAACAGCACTATTTCATTTCACAGGTAATTTGTGTCAATATTATACAAAAAATAGTCGCGCTTTGTTGTGACCGAACAAGTTATCTACTAAAAGAATATTCTCTACTAATTATTTACCACTTACTTACGGACGTTACGCTGTTTACGTAGTCGCCGAAATTCGTTTAATGTACCACGTTAAAAAAATTACGAAAATTCCTGGTTCGGGGCGTCGGAAATCTTTATACGGCCCTGACAAACAAAGAGGTTGTCCACTATATCGGCCATTTCACTCGGCTCGCGCTTTTATTACTGTGTGCACGTTCCATGTTGGGTATAGTTCAGTGCATGGTGGAAATAGACAAGGTGTGGTACTGTGCATATATACTAAACAGCCAATAAGGAAATGATATCAAGCTTTTCTCTAGTATACACTATACATATACACGTTACAAAATGGCCGGTGCTATTGGCTGCGCAGTAGGTTCGAAAACGCGTCTCGAGAACCACCACACCTTGTCTACTTCCACCATGGTTCAGTGGATCCAGTCTAAGGACACAGCCTGTGGTCACAGCCGTTGAGGTCGCAGTACCGACAATAAAGTTTTGGGAACGTACTCCTACGTTTCACGGTTACGTTCATGTATACCGTATTGTTTGTAATCATTTGTAATAAATAGGTATTGTTTAGAATTGCCAGTTTCCTTTCTAGTTCGTTGTGCGGAGACCAGCTGAAATTCATTTAAAGCTACTAAATAGAAAGAAGTTTTGAATAGCGCTAAGTTAGTTTTACAATAGTACAGTGAAGGAGGTGAAATTACAGTCTGATATTTTTTTCATCACAGTATGAATAAAAAAAAAATAACATTTGGCAAGATTGGGCAAGGTTTAATTTCTCAGCAGGAATTACCAGAGGAACCTACAACTTCAGGTTTTGGAACTTTTGGACAAAAACCTCCTGAAAAGAATTGCAATGCAATGAAAGAGATTCGTCCTGAGGATGAGGAGGAAATGCAAACTCTACAAAAAGTTATGGGTATGACTGGTTTTGGAAAGAAAGCAAAATCTTTTGATATTCAAGAAATACTTGATAATATTTCGAAAACTATTGGGAGTCACAAGGCAGCAGTGCAAGGGAAAGAAGGCAATGATGCAAAGACTCTAGTAAAATCACAACAATGTCAAGTAGAATCCAAGGAAGATGATTTGTTGATAGGACCACCGATTCCATCACAGATAGATGAGAAATCTAAATCAGTTAACAAAAAGGACAGTGACGAAGACACTGATGATGAAGATGACAGTGAAACAGAGGCAGAGGAAACAAATATAGTCAGTAAAATTCCATGTACTCATGAAGTAGCTATGACACATGGAACAAAAGCAGTAATAGCTATAGCAGCAGATCCTTCTGGAGCCCGTTTAGCATCAGGATCAGTCGATTATGATGTTAGTTTCTGGGATTTTGCTGGAATGGATTCATCTTTAAAAAGTTTTCGCACCCTACAACCTTGTGAGAATCACCCTATCAAATGTCTACAATATTCTATGACTGGTGATGCTATCCTTGTAATATCTGGAGCTGCGCAGGCAAAAGTGTTAGATCGTGATGGTTTCGAAAAATGTGAAACAGTTAAAGGAGATCAATACATCACTGACATGGCACGCACAAAAGGACATACAGCTGCATTGAACAGTGGTTGCTGGCATCCATTTACTAAAGAAGAATATCTAACATGTTCACAGGACAGTACCTGCAGAATTTGGATTCTATACCGTCCAAGGGCTCACAAGTATCTTATAAAATGCAGAGCACAAAATGGTGTCAAGACTGTACCTACCACATGTGCTTATAGCAGAGATGGTAGTG
Source organism: Trachelus stipa (assembly GCA_036026315.1). Classification (NCBI taxonomy): domain Eukaryota; kingdom Metazoa; phylum Arthropoda; class Insecta; order Hymenoptera; family Cephidae; genus Trachelus; species Trachelus stipa. The sequence goes on along the minus strand of JAYRCB010000741.1, from coordinate 242,083 downwards.
CAGTGGCCTGTGGCTGTATAGATGGTTCCATACAAATGTGGGACCGTAGAAAGAATTTTGTCAATCCTTCTCTAATCTTGCGTGGAGCTCACACACAAGGTTCAGAAATATCGAGTCTAAGCTTTTCTTACTTGGGTAACATGCTTTCAACCAGAAGTTGCGATGATACCTTAAAACTGTGGGATATGCGAGCATTCAAAAGTCCTCTTTTTGTAGCAAGTGACTTATTTTCACGCTACGATACCACAGACTGCATGTTCAGTCCAGATGATTCTATGATCATCACTGGAGAGTCTCTCAGAAAGGCTCAAACTAATGGTAGAGTGTTATTCTATAACACAAAAACATTTGAGATGGTGCATGAAATCTTGGTGACAAATTCTCATGTTATTAAAACCCTGTGGCATCCAAAATTGAACCAAATTTTTGTGGGATGTGGTAATGGTGTTGTGAAGGCATATTATGACCCAAAGAGAAGCATGAGAGGTGCTAAACTCTGTGTGGTCAAGACACATCTAAAACCGAAGCACATAGAAATCATGTCAACACAGCAAATTATTACACCACATGCTTTGCCACTTTTCAGGCAGGACAGGCCAAAATCTGTCAGGAAACAGATGGAAAAGGATAGACTTGATCCTGTTAAGTCTCATAGACCTGACCTTCCTATTACTTCTGGACAGGGAGGTAGGGTAGCCTCATCTGGAGGAACTCTTAGTTCCTATGTTATAAGAAATCTCGGACTGAGTAAACGCATAGAGGATGATCAGGATCCGCGTGAAGCTATCCTAAAGTACGCCAAAGAAGCTGAAGAAAATCCTTACTGGATCGCTCCAGCATACAAAAAGACTCAACCGAAGACCATTTTCCAATCTGATGAATCAGATGGAGGACCATCGAATAAAAAGCAAAAGACCTAATTCAGTGATATACAGGATTTATTTTTAAATCATCCTTTTGTTGAATCATTAATTTACTTACTGTTAATATATAGTATAAGCAAACATTCTGTGAAACAATAACAAAATTATGAATTTATATCAATTATTATATTTATTTTATTATATTCAATATTATGATCAATTTTAGAGAAGAAAAGGGAGATAAGGTTGCTGATGTTTTTTGCTATCATTCTGTAACAAAAATGATGTACATTTTTTTTAACGAGATGTAATATGACAAATGATACTTCCAAATTTCATAATAAAAGTATGCCTCATTTACACTATACAATCGATGCCTGCATGTGAATATTTATGAATAACTAAATTTCTTTGTTCCTTTATCACAAATAAATACTTGCCAGATATAGGATAGCAAAATAACAGACATGATTGATAAAAATAGATGTACTTTATATTTTTAGTATATAAGCATATAAAGTATATTTAAAAATATAAAAACTACCAGTTGTTCGTATTTATAATTACCAAAGAATGCTAATTAGTTACAATTAGAAAAACTGAGGAAACATATTTGTAAAGAGTGCTATTCTTATTAGAGTACTTAACAGCTAATATGCACAATGAGCATGGCACATCTACTGGAACCAGTATAAAAGTAGAGGGTTTTCAAACGTTTAGTTATTCTATGCATGTACACGTAGAGGAAGATGTGATATATTTTCTATTTTTTCTTGCATTTTCAATTAATTTGGTCAATTATTGATTCAGCCAATTAAATATGAGTCTTCTGTATTTGAGCATAATTAAATATCCTAATTCAAAGAAAATTGTAAGAAAACGTGGCAGGCGTTACGACAGTGCCCATGATCTTTTGGCAGATCGGAAATGCACAATTTCATTAGGTACAATTTTCTCGAAAGTGAAATATTTTTCGGTTCCAAATTGAGAAGTGCCACGAGCCATATCATATAAAGAAGCTAGCTCATCAAAAATGTTGATAAATCATTTAGAAATAAACGAGAAAAGTTAATATTACGTTTCCTCGCTTTTAACGTCACCATGTCATGTGCGTGTGCAGGCATCGGATAGCTGAACACAGTTTTAATGCCTTAGAATAGAGAAAGGCTCGTCTCTTTCCAAGTATCTTCTTCCTGCTACAAAATTGACAATAAAGGTACGTTCCTGTTAGAGATAAAATTATCACAGTGATCACTTCTTTCAACCTTATCAGCTGCTCCGAATTTTGATAGATTCAACGAAGACGAGGAGCAAATTTGACAAGCTCTCTCTTCAAGAATACAGGTTGACCTAATCGAAGTTGGCGCAACAGCGATTGTGACCCATCTGCGGGATTTAGAGAGAATCGACCAATCATGTTCGTGCATTCTTCTCTAATGTTGTACATAATTGGTTAGTCTTTAAATTCCATTAGATAATAATGTGGTATGTAGTGACCACATATGGTGGTTTCCAATTATCAATCTTGTGTCGCCTTGTGTTAATACAGAGACTCATTATTCGCTGACTCCATCGAAATATTTGTAAAACTACAAATGAGATAGCTGTGTATCGACTTAAGTCTACACAAGCGTGTAATTGGAAATCACTGTTAGCGAATAGAGTTACTGGGAAGGCGCCTTTATCGTGACCGTAATAGACCTAACCAGAAAAAAAGATGAGTTTCCAATCTTTAGTGTATCGCATTGTAAGTGACTGAACGTTTCCCAGAATGCTATGCGAAATTAAAAACGCCATTTTGTGTGTTTGGCTTTGACACTGGAGCGGTTGTGCGTGTGATTTGGAAGTATAACGTAATTTTGCGTTTTATTCGCAAAATGTTGCTCAAATACTTCGTGCCCGACATGTCTAAGTAATAGTAGGTTGCGGAGAGGGATCGAGCAAGAGTGGCTCGCGTCGAAATGGTGTAGTGAGCTGTGAGTGAGTGTGTTTTCATCGAGCGTGTTGCACACTGGCCTTTATCGCTATCTGTCACCATCTGCTATTTAGTGCCATTCAAAAATTGGTGTTTGGTCTTATTATACACGGCCTCTGGATTACTCTTGATTCTTCAACGGTTACCATGAGTTCTCGAAATATTCCTTCGGACAAGGTAAGCCCCATTGTTTCAGGGATGCCATACCGCACCCTAGTACCTCCTCACTCCTCCTCCTCCTCCTTCCTACCTTGGCACTTCCCAATTTTCCTGATGTCGTATTTTCTTATTCTCCTGTTTTTCATCATCCACTTTTTTGGTAATCTTCTCCCTTTCTCTCTCATTTACGTTTTTTATCTTCTTATTTCCTACTATTTTCCAAATGTTTTATACTTTACCCCATATACGTTTTACCCTCCATTTTTTTTCCTTACTATTTATTCATTTGTTATTTCATATTTTTCTTCTCTACTATTTTTCTTTTCTTACTCTCTTCTATTTCTGTACTCTTTTTCACTGTTTCATTTTTATTTTTCTTATATTCCTTATTTGTTCCCTTACATTTTATTGATATTTATCCATCCTGACTAGTCCAATATTTTTTTTATATATAAATTGACCCAGTCATAACATATCCATACACCTTGACACTGCCATACTTTTCAATATCTCTTTTATGTTCGTAACACACTATTACAAACAATGTTTACAAAAAGGTATTTATAATTAATGTTATGAAATTTCATGCTCATTTTGATACAAAGATTATATGCTTTAGGATTCTACATTTGTGTCAACAGATATTAAAATGAAGTGCTTAAATACTTAAATTGCTTAATCGTGAGTAAGAAAATGTGATATCATAATTTGATCTATATCCTGTCAATAAATCATGACACAGAAAGTGATCCAATGCCTATAATATTTGTTGGAATTAATTGGGTTATAGTGAAAAGGTTTAGTTTTATCATTCGAGTTTAAGCGAAAATTTACTTAAGAGTATTTCATGTATACAGTATCAGTCAAAACCGATAAGTAGTTATATCAATAGTTAGTTATATTGAAATAAGGTGCATAAACTTGTTTCTAGTATACATTAATATTTAATACTGCATTTATTATTGATTTACGTGAATATATTTTTAAATATAAGTATATTTCTAAAAATTGTTGACACTTTCGTCTAGGAATCCATCCCGACTATAATATACAAAACAAGTCTGATTTATCTTTTGCAAGTTATATTCATCATCATATTAACATCTACAAAAGACATTGTGTAAAATAAAGTCTAAAAACAATAAATTAAATATAGAAAATTAATTACCAGATTATTTTGTTAAATAAATATTAAGGTATTAGTAATTAAAACCGTTTGCACTCGATAACCTAAAAAGCGTGAGGAAAAACGTATTAGGTACACAACAGTTCTATATCTATATGTATATCTATATATATACAAGGGCTCAGCTGTTATTGCGATGTTGCCGCGACAAAACGACAGTTTTCTAACTTCAATTAACTGTATATTGAAAATTACATAGTAAATCGAAATGCGTTTTAATTAACGAGATTCCTAAATAAATATTGAGGTGGTTCGATTACTCCAGCACTTATAAAATATTCATCTGAATGTTGTATATTTTCTTGGGAGATATTGGTTACTATGAATAGTAACTATGAAGAATAGTTTTAATATATCTATTCTTGGGTTACTAACGATCGTGCATACAAAATTTCAAAATTATTTACCGTTTAGTATACGAGATACACGTCTAGTTACGGATTGAAAATAGCAAAAAATGCGCTATATACATGTACTTCGCTTATTAAAATAGCAACATTTTTTTCGAGATTTTTCAACTTCCAGGCGCTAAAGGTAGATGAAACTTGTAGGAGACACGTTTTTTACATCGAGGATTACTATAATGATTTTTAATTCGATTTTTTATTTATATTTTTTGATAATTTCCTACTGCATTATTTAAGCATGTAGATAGATACAAGATAATACCTTACGCAGGAAATATTTTTGTAATGAACGATATACATGGAATTCCTAGAAGTTGGAATACTATTATTATTGTTCTAGGGAAACCACCTTAATATTTGTTAATAAGCAATTTGCTCATTAACAAGTTCCATGACTCATTTGTAGACTGGATCTTTGCTAAGTAATGATCAATTTTGCATCGATTCCATTTCAACACGTAAAAAAACACTGTTAATACCTTTTAATTGTATAATGAAACTTCTCAAAATTTGTATATCACACTTTTCTCAGTTCAAGGTACTGTCTGTTAGTTTCAAGATGATTGACTTATGTTCAATAATACGTGAAACACCTTCAAAACTAAAGACGTAATGTTTGTGACTGGCTAATTTAAATAGTGGCAATCAATCTAGAATGAGCACGTTAAAGTTCAGGCTTAAACTTAAATAGGAACACTCGGCTTAAGGCCGGGATTTTCGCATATAGGTTAAAATTTAACTAGGAATGTACAATATAGATTTATCACATGTCCGCATTCATAATTTGAGTTTCAATTTAATTTGAACTGAAGTTCGTGTAATCAGACGTAATAGTACAGACATGTGATTTAGTTAATTTTTTGAAAATAAAGGCAATGTAATGCCATGCTATATTATGCTATGCTATGATGGTTTATCTATTTTTTATATATAGCTGTGGAAGCTTTAACCTACTATGGCATAACCATTACTTCCGACGAAGTGGTTAAAGTGACAATATTTGGAATAGAAAACGCAATTAGCAGCAACTAAGCGCATTAAAATTTCCACTTTTCATTATTTTATTTGTCAAGAGTTTATTCATCCTTATGTGGCTGTAGTTACTTCAGACATAATCGGCCACAACCACTACTTCCGATTGAATGGCTAAAGCAAGAAAATTGGTAATAAACCAAATAATTAGCTACGAAACTTTAAGTGATGTGTTGAAGCAGCCGTACCAACTTTATGCACGTGTATCTTGTTTACTAATATAATCAACGTGTAATACTTTAATTGAAAAAATATTGCTTCCGCGCACTGAAATGTGACATCCTGCCAACATTTATGAGTAGACGAATTTTTGCTGATTTTCTACACTTTTTAATGTATTATCCTTTTAACCTTAGAAAGATCCTATGAGCCCCGTGCTTGTCGTTTCCGATAAGTTGTTTAGCAATATACAGAATTGAAAAATCTGAAAAAAATTCTATAATATATAGGAGTATTTACATAAAACAGGACAGGAAGACTCCAAGGTTTCTTCCTATAGTTAATGTGTTGGCAATTCCATTATATTACACACAACTTCCGATGGTATTTCGACATGTTCTTAATTCTCGTATTTATTATTGAGAGAGGTACAATAGTGGTTTCTAAATGATGACACCCACTTTCTCCCTTTAATTTTGTAAAGATTACCCCCCCCCCCCCACGTAAATAAAAAAATTCTATTTGATTTTGAAAGAGTTTTAGAGATCTTGATACTTTTCAGCAACAATGATGTTGATTAAATTTGAAAAAACGATTTTAAAAAATTGGGGCACGGGAGTAGTCTCTACGGCGGTCCCATCATTAAAGAAAAAAATCGTAATTTTGAATAGGTCAACAATTTTTATCAATAGTTCTGGTCGTTATCAAGTTGGAATAAAGTTTCAAATAATAAGTCAACCCTCCTTTTCTTACAACATTATATTTTTCTTAGAGTTCTGAATAGTTTTCGATGAGATCTAGAATTTCCTATAGGTTTTGGGTACAACACACGTTCAGATTCGGTTAAAAATTAATTTTCAGGTGAACATTACAAAAAATCAATTTACCATATAAAATCAGATATGCCCAAATTGCTAAATAGATTAAGGGGAAATGGAACTGATCGCCGAAGTTCGGATTGACGGTGCTGCCGTGCGCTGTGGCAAGCCTTGGAAACACGCGATTATACTTTTCGACGCTTGTGTGACGTCACGCTTTAGTGGTGCTCAACAGCTGGCTACGTGGAAGTGAAAAGATTCCCTATACACTTTTCCTTACTGTATTTAAAAACTGCTTTGAACGCTAGAAATTTGACATTGTGGACAAGAAGACGTGATAGTATGTGTAATAATATGAAAATTTACAATTCATGTATCAGTATAAAGATCGTCTAACTGAAGTTGGCTTGACAGGAATGGGTACCACTGGTGCACGTTGGCACTAGCCGTGCTACTACTAGCGCTCGCCGTGGTGAAAAGCTAAAGTTTTAGGGGTGGCAAGTCGGCGCATTGACAATTGTCTATATTCGAACTCAAAAATCTCGAAATTCGTTGTACGGTAGTAACTCCCAGTGCTAAGGTGTAAAGTTTATACGCGTAAAACTTTCCTTGCGTGTTCCTTTTTTGGGATTTTTATCGGTAGTTCTGTGCAATAGTGTGATAAGTGTTGGGTAGGGAACAGCAAAGTTATTGTCATGGCGCCATGACACGTTTCTATAGGCTGTCAAACTGTCGGTATTCACTTTTTTTATGTATATTTTAAGCAATGTTTCAAAAATCGGGCTCCGCAGGGAGTGTTTTTGTCAGAAGGCTTCAAATTGGCGCAATCAATTTAATGACATAACTTTCTAAAAGGATATATTTAAGTGAAAAGTTTCCTCGCTTCCAGCTCCTGTCCCCGTGTGATATACTAATACAAAAAAGTAAGTTCCATTCCTTCTCAAAGGGGAACGCCAGTGAGACAGGTCAAAAAATTGTTCATTTTTGGGAATTTTTTTACTGGTATAATTAATTATTTAAGGATCGGGTGAAGGATACTTTATTGAGTATATATTCAACTATTTCAGTCCCAATTTTTATTGAAAATTATTGAAAATGTACAAAATTATGAGCTTCTATGTAACGATAATAAAAAATTCCTCTCGATTGTCGCATCGAAATTTTGGTGAATCGTTATCTGAAAATAAAATTATAATTTTGCCAATATTTATATGAATTTCGCTATCGTTATGCGTGGCCTTTTTTCACAAAATGGCGGCAATTTGAAAAATGTTTTATTTTTAAACTTTTTTTCCTTTTTTTATTTAAACGTGCTTAAAATAGTAATTTTACAAATTTTTTAAATGGACCACACAGACTTATTTACTGCGATTACGAAAATTAAAAAATAACAGTTTTAGTCAGTTTATTAGTCTTTGACTATTCGCCTGAGACATGGCCGAAAATAGTCGTTTCGAGAAAAACGCGTTTAAAGTTTTCGTTGCGTGTTTCTTGACATAAATTAAAGTTTTAACTCGAATATTGATACTTACATTAAACTATCTATTCTCGGGCCATATGACGGTTCTTCATCAACATCTTCGGTGTCGCTCTTGGCTGTTTTCAATTTTTGTGAACCATATTTATGGGGTTGTCAGAGGTTTCTACCCGCCTATTGTATCGATGAACGCCAGTATGAGTGGAGTGTCGGCCCAACTTTGATTCCCATAACTCCATAATTTGTAGTGTGGCCTGTGCATCTTCGTTGAATGCTATTGTTAAAATGTACAAGGCAATTTCATCAATAACAGAGCAACTGCAGTTTGATTTTAACGCTAGTTGCCACACCAATGAATCGACGTATTCATTATTATTTTGGGTAAATCCGCCAGCACATCTTTCCAGCAATTCGCACTATCAGAGTGTGCGAAGGTTGAGTTAAAATTTATTTCATTATTGAAAAGGATCTATAATTTGATCTATTGTGAAAGATGCGGGCACCTGCCTGGCATGGAACTGTGAGTCATAACCGGTCGCGCTATCTGTTCTCACTAAACTGACTGTAATTAGTAGACTTACAATTAGTCAATTTTGGGAATTTTGATTTGAAACTTTCTATACATATTTTTTAATATACTTTAAGAAAATGCAAAAAAAGAAAATTCGAATTTTTTTAACCCGTCACAGTCACTTCTTAACTGAGTTCTTATAGACATTTTGCAGAATTCTATGAACTGCTGAGACTCTCAATAATTTTTCTATTGGGGGACTTGCAATTAATTAAATTCTTATCAGTGGACACCTCGTAAAGTTAGATCCCCTTTTCTAAAAAACTAAAAATTTAACGATTGTTTCAGTTTGTTATACATTTGTTAGTCCAGTAGGTACATTTTACCTTCTGAAATTCATTTTTCTTCCTTCAGTTTTATTCCTCTGCCAATTCGCCAGTATCATTCATTGAACTGTCTAAAGTTTTCAACAATTGCTCATTTTTTTTTCTAACAGCGATAACGACGCTTTGGGTACTTTTGGAGAAGGGCTTCAACTATACCTCTTTCTATCTTTGAATATAAAAATCAAATTTGATTCATTCGATACAGTTACAGCAACATCTATCTTTGAAAATATAATTGTGAATCATTGGATCAACCGTTTTTTCAGGAATCGATGAAAGGTCGTTATTTCTACTATTTTCGGGCTTTCCAATTGAATCATGTTACCGATCGTTCTTGGTTAGAGCTAATTTTCCTCTGCCAGAAAAGGATCTCGAATGCGATGTTACGAATTGGCTCACGCGCATTGGCCGAAAATTTTTCTTAAACAAGCGACATTTTAATTCGTTAAATTCAACCTCAACTGCGGAATTAGTTGTATTTCTCTCTCCATAGCCAAATGGCAGAAATCGTCACCCCTAAATTAAGAGAAAAGTACGGAGGCAGATTTTTACATTCTCGGCAATTACTGTACAGTAGTATGTATGGATTGATGTTCGTTCCATGCGATGCTGTACGAAGTTTTTCCATAATTTAACAAAAAATGTCTTTGCCCACAATTGAATGTCCTATTTCGCGTGAAGCGTATTCGTCTCATTATCAGAGACGTAATCCTTAGTCTCTTCTTCTTTTAATTTATTGTCAATAGACGTTTTATCCCCTGCCAATTGTGATATATCAGGGAATCCTCTGATTTTACTGCAAATATATTCGCGACATGTCTCACCTAAATACATAGAATCGTTCTCGTCTTTTCCAGAACCTTCGCTAGAGCAGAATATTATAATGTAACATAATACACGTTTCAGTGTTTCGAAATCAGTGGTTCTCGTAAGTAGACACATCGACGTTATGTAAAAGGTTTAACACGAGGATTTAGGACTTCAATTCTTTCCACATTGAAATCATATGAACATCATGGGAAGTATCCAAACGAACGAAGCAAGCTGGGAGTTCTCGAGATTTGTCAAGAACATGAAGTAAACATTTAGACATATAGTCCTTAATATTTTTCTACTGCGCAACTGCTCGAACGAAAGCACCTAACGAAGACTTATCAAAATCAAACGCAACCTCAGGAGGGCGTTACATATAAACATGAGGCAATAATTCTTTATCTGTGGCTTTCAGTTGTTTTTAGTAGTGAATCTGTAGCATCCAGAAATATGATGTCTTAAAATGGATGAACAAACCGAATGAAATTGTCCTGTACGTTATCCATATTTCATTTCAATCAGATTTTCTATGGGATTCGTACATGGTGTGACGACGATATTCCAAATAAATGGACAACCAGTAGAAAAGAAGAGGAAAAGAAAGGGATACATCTACTAAATTTTTGGGCGCCAGGTACAGAGAAAGCTATACCGCTTAACTGTCTCCAAATTTTTTACTATGACCGAGACGATTCCGCGAGGCGTGGACTGTACCATTAGACGTAAAACCGAAAGAAGAGAAAGTAGAAAGTGAGAGACGAATCCTTGTCATCGAATTCGCTGCACTCGGATCCGTAGCAATCATGAAAACGTAAGATTACGCGTAAGAGTACGTCAAACACAAAAGATCGGTTGATCCCGTGCATTGAAAGTTAGCCAGAATACCCCCTGAGCGTCATTCGCCGTTGTCCAGTAGCTCCTACTATCCGCAGGAACACACACTCTCCTGGATTATAGGTCCTTTAAGCGGATCACGATACAATGAAGCAAATAAAAAATCGGTACTATAAATTTCAAAAATCGGAAACCTTACCGAGCGCACGTCGTAATACCACACCCTGGTACAATGAGGTTCGCTGTTACATCTGCTCCGCTAGCGAGCTCGCGATTTTCAATTGTTTTGACGATCCCGATAAAAAAATCCTGGCATCTGTTTACCTTAAGGTGGCTGCAGTGCTGTTTCGAGGAAACGGTAATCGCATTCACCTCTGCTCCCTTGGTATTCGGCTCCGCGCCGCTACTGCAACCTCTGTATGCCCTTCGTTCGTGAATACGCTCGCCGCTTGCTTCGCGTAGTTGAGCCGCCAGGTGGTGTGCTCAGGTCTTGACGTCATCTCTTCGCGACAGTGCTCCTCCAGGCTCGTAGTGGAAACGAAAAACATGTAATCAATTCTCGGATCAATATTAATTCAAACTACTATTAGATTAGGTAAACCAATAATGATAGAGAATGATAAAATAATCAAATAAATAAATATTATAATGAGAGGACAGATATTTAGAATCAATGAAGATATTTAAAAAATACACCGGTGAGGACAATCACATTTTTTATATAAGATATATTATTGTGGAAAGAATTTTGGCATAAAATAATAATAAAAATAATAATAAATTGAATATAAAATTAAGGCAAAACAGAATTACAATCAGTAAAACTAATATCAGAAACTACACAACCTGAAACAGTCTAGTTTTGCAGACTGTTATCGTATATGAACTCTTACCATGAAGGTGATCTCAAGATAGTTTAGTTATGAAGAGAGTGCATACGGCTCAAGCATTGTGACACATCTCAAGAAGCTGCTGCGTTATATGTATGTACAGCACTCTGGATCACAAGGGAGCAGGAGTTGGTGATTCATGGAGGTGGAAGCTGGTTCTGCGCATGCGCGGAAGGTTTTACTTTGTTGCAAGTGAGCGTTGAAGAAATCGTCTGCTACCCGATCATAAGATCATTTTATTCTTTGCGTATTACAGGTTTCTACCTTAAAACTATAGTTTCAGACGATCTACGAGTTTGATGTATTTTTCTGACAGTTCGCAAAACAAAGCAATCGGGTTGAAATTTACGAGAGAAAGGTGTATTTTGAATATCGATCAGAACATGACATTTGCAGATATTCTTTTCTCTAAATAGCCATTGGATAAAATACAGTTATAGATATGTTAAAAATACAGTAACAAAAATAAGTTCCACATAATTGGTTTCACGTGTTGATTGCAGTACGTTACAATTAAAAGGATTTTGGATTTCTAAAAAAAACTGGGGCCGAGGGAACCAAAGGGGTGTGAGCGTTAGGTCTCTCAAAAAGTATTCCTCCGTTTTGGCGAGTGGATATGGTGGTAACCATGGAGGAATACATCCTGAACCACTCCCAATTTATTAATTGGTGGAGGGATTTTGGATTTATAGCTCCGGTTCGTTCTGTTACGTTCTTGATCAATTGCTCTCTGTTTCCGGCACTATTTACCTGACGCTTACTCAGCAAAAATCAGGAAACGCTTAAGTAGAGATGTCTACCTCAACTTAGCAGGGTGAGCGGCTGTGCATTTCCGGGACCGTTCGCTCTCGTTCCTGCATCCAGTTGCGTTTGCTGATTTTACGCGATCCCAAAAATCATCAGAATCCGTTACGCTATCGTCTTTTCTGGTAGGTTCTGTCAGAGCTCTCGTTTTGACGGAGTTGAGACTGATCCACCTCAACTCCTAGGTTATACCGGCTTCATCAGTGTCCGGTGAAATAAGAACTGGCTTGCGTCCGTCTGGCATGTGGATGCATGGACGAAGGGTGGACCGTCGAAAGTGACGTAGGTTAATTCTCGGATTTTCAAAATATTAAAATTTCCGAAAATTTGTAAGTAGAGTGAAAAAAAGATAGAACTACCTTAAGGGAACTGGGAATCGTAAATCATAAGAATGTAATAATTTTATTCCTTCGTTTCACAATTATTCTTTAGAAAAGTCATTTCAGTATTTGTGGAATTTAAATAAATCTGCGTCCTCGTGAGTTCGATAAAGATAATGTATCCAACTCTTTGTTATTTAAGATTTTCATGATTGTAAATTAAAAATTATCGTTTGCACTTCCTAGTCACCTTAAGTCATAATATCTCTCTACTTACTTTTTTTGAAGCAAAAATTACGTCTTTCGTTTAAGATTTCGGGTTAGTCCGCGTTGATCAACTGACTTTAACAGAAGGGTGCAATTAGCAACGTTACAGTTATAAATTGTAACGGTAAAGTAGAATCCTGCCATCTATCTAATATCGCCAAAACAGCTATGTGAACTTGGCACCCGACTTTGGAAAATTAAATTTTTTTTAGACATAAATTTTATGTAGTTATTTGTAGTACCAATTTTTTCGTTTGTAGTAGCCCCAAAAAAAAGTTACAGGACCATAAAAAAAGCCCATTCACCGACTTTGAAAAATATAAGATCTAATCACTGATTCCTACAGAGAATCGTTTGTAGTTGATTGTAGTGAAAGAATTTCCATTTGTAGCAGCATAGAAAAAAGTTAGATTTTTTTTCCAAGTTGTTTGTAGTCATATATATTGGGTTGGCATGAAAGTAATGAGACACTCTAGAAAACTCGACACATGTTCTTTTTTAAATTATTTGTTTTTGACCATATTCTAGTATGTTGTAGAATATTCTAGATACCTCCGCTCTGTGGGTATATACAATAGAATATGGTCAAAGACAATTAATTTAAAAAAAGATATGTGTAGAGTTTTCTAGAGTGTCTCATCACTTTCATGCCAACTCAATAGTTACATTCATTTCCATTGTAGTTTTCGGAAACTCACATGTCATCAATATACTACAATTCTTTGCTCTAACATCGTTTGCAATTGTTTTTAGCAGCATTTATTTTGTTGTTAGCTTTTTGAAAACTAATGGGGAGTCAATATACTGCAAATTTTAGCTCTAACACCATTTCTAGTTGTATGTAGTAACGTTCATTTCGTTTGTAGTTGTTTGTAGTAATACCTGTTTGGTTTGTAGTTATTTGTAGTAACGTCTATTTCGTTTACAGTAGCTTTGTTTCATTTGCAGTTGTTTGTAGTACCGTCTATTTCGTTTGTAGTTGTTTGTAGTAGCGTCTACAAATAACTACAAACGAAGTAGACGTTACTACAAACGAAATAGACGTTACTATAAGCAACTACAAACAAAACAAAACTACTCTAAACGAAATAGAAGTTACTACGAACCACTACAAACGAAATAGACGTTACTACAAACAACTACATGCGAAATAGGTGTTATTATAAACCACTACAAACGAAACAAGGCTACTAAAAACAACTACAAACGAAATGAACGTTACTACATACAACTAGAAATGGCGTTAGAGCTAAAATTTGCAGTATATTGACTCTCCATTAGTTTTCGAAAAGCTAAAAACAAAATAAATGCTGCTACAAACAATTGTAAACGATGTTAGAGCAAAGGCTCGTAGTATATTAATGACACGTGAGTTTCCGAAAACCTCGATGGAAATGAATGTAACTATATATGACTACAAACAACTTGGAAAAAAAATCTAACTTATTTTCTATGCTGCTACAAACGGAAATTCTTTCACTGCAATCAACTACAAACGATTTTCTGTAGGAATCAGTGATCAGATCTTATTTTTTTCAAAGTCAGTGGATGGGCTTTTTTTATGGTGCTATAACTTTTTTTTGGGGCTACTACAAACGAAAAAATTGGTACTACAAATAACTACATATCAAAATCTATAAGACTAAAAAATAATTTTGATTTTCCAAAGTCGGGTACCAAGTTCACATAACTAATGTTGATGATCAAAATGTTTTACATTAAAATTTCTGACGTGGAAGCTGATACTAAACTTTGGAAATTTGAAATATTTCAATTGAAGTTGTTTTGTGTACTTACTGGCGATCTCGCGATTGTTTTGAGTCTCTCCGAGGGTTGTAAGTGCTTGTATGTTGTGTTGTGACTGGATCGAATGGTGCAGGTTGCAGACAAACTTAATCGGCTACAACTGGTTTCGATCAGTTGGGTTGCGTTGAGTCTGGTTTCGTTTGATTTTGTTAGGTTAGGTTAGGATTAGGTTAGGGGGGATATTTGTGAGTCAAGTTTTTCGCTTATTTAACATTATCCCATTTTTCTTAAAAAATAATAGTTTTATAATAAAAATGCATAGGACATAAAAGATGTAATTTTTTACAAGCTACAATTTTTACTTAAAACTTTTTTCCCTAAATCAATATTTATTGAAAAAAATATCAAACAAGTGGTTTTTTTAAATGGCCATTTTTCTATATTAATTATGCGGGTATTTTCACTATTATATTAGTTATCAGCACATCAAAGTACGTCAGAATACAAAAATTCATAGTTTTTGGAGATATGCGGTTTTCGGAAATTTATCCCTTTTCGAATTACATTCTGCAGGGGGATGATTTGCGTGTAACAAAACTAAATACGAATTGTATATCATTTTTCATGAACTAGGTTAGATTAGGTTAAGATACTTTAAATGGCTCAAGGTCATTTGTTGGGTTAGTGGATTTATTTTTCGACTGTATGACGCTCGGAAGGCTCTGATAGGTTAGGTTATGTTAGCATGGCTTACGATAGGTTCAAATAACTAATGGATGATCACTGTTTGTCTAAAGTACTCGATTGGGATTTCCCTGGTGTTCTGGGGGTTCCCCCAAGACCGTAACATCATGTTACAGTGTATATTCAAATGATTGAATGAACCACTTAACGCATCATCGCCCGAAAGTATCCTGCTAGAGATACTTTATGTCTCGATGTTGTATCGAGGATTATTGGGCTACCTTGATAGCGAATCTCAAGTAAAATTTGAAAATTGAAAATAACGGATCCAAAATGGCGGCTTGAAAAATCATAACGTCACCCGATTTTGTATGAAAGTTATCGTTCAAAATTTCGAGAGGGGGTGCCTGATTATGAATCTGATGTTATAACTTCAAAAGTTAAAATGCACACAACAAAAATGGCTTTCGATGCTGAGGTCAATAACCCTAACTCGTCAGACTTATTTTTTCCCCTTAGGCCATCATACATGGTGTGTCAGACTGATGATTTCATTGCTCTATAGCTTTTGAATAAATGCGTATGTTTGGGTTAAATTATAATTTATAATGAAAACAAAACACCAGATTCTAACAAAATAAGCTATAATACAATAACGAGAATAATGTGTTTAACAGTTAAATCATTGATAAAAAGCGTATCATGAAGAACAGGTGAAAATGTAGTAATTTCCCTGGTTCACAGGACTACGTATGATTAGTTAGGGTTATTAATGAAGCAGTAACCGGCACTGATTGTTCGGCTTCCTTCTGTTGAACGCCGTGCAAGGTCATCGATGAGTTGGGAGCTAATAAACAAAAACATGTTATAGTTTAAAAAACTCATGAAGAAAATGTGGCTTTAATTTCGGAATCAGTAACACTGAGCATCTCTAAGAACTAAGTTTCGCGTGAATCGGATAATATCGATTTTCAAGACAACTATTTTGGTTCCGCTTAGAGTTACTTGAACAGTTGCTGAGAAAGAATTTTTTGTACAAACAAAAAATTATTTTGTAAATACAAAGAACATGTAATACTAAGTTTTTGAACATTTGCGATGTTTTATCCACATGCGGAACTTAATCTTTCTTGTAAATTTGAACTCGGTAGGTTCATTGGTTCGTCCACAACCCGACTAGAAATTTGATCGGGCATGCCCGAAGTACTACCAGGACCCGACCTGGCAGAGTTAAGGCATGCCTCGTGTTATCCTGATCGGGTCCGAATCAGGATTGCCTGATATCTACGAAAATGACCAGCCAGGCATGCCTAACCAGGTCTCGATATGGATCATATGAGGATCATTTCCCTTTGCCCGATTACAGAAATAGTGTCAAAAACTGTAAGCCTTATATGGATCTTATAATGAACTTATACAGTTTTTCGACCAGATCCTGCTGTAATCACACCCCACATATCATGAGATATTCTTTGTATATTCGTTTTAGGTTCATAATGTGAAAAATATATCTTGTATATTCTATGGATATGTTTTCTGCATATATCTATGTATATACATGCATAAATGTTCAGAATACATTGTATGTACATTAGGGTGGTCGTTAAATAGGGTCTGATCGAATTTCGTTCGTGCCGCCCCCCAAATCGTTCCCAAATAA
>JAYRCB010000741.1:184536-210160 GCA_036026315.1 Trachelus stipa | reverse complement strand
AGGAAATTTCCTAAAAAATATGTCTTTGGTTTTTCGATATCGGCCATAATTTCACAGAAATGTACAAAAATTCAAGTGTTGCACTTCATTTGGACGGTACTGTATATCTTTATGCATTTCTAGAAAATGGGACTAAAAAATTAAATTTATATGCCATTAAACATTGTCGACAACGCAATATATTTTTTTTATTAGCGACATCACAATGCATTTACATTTTATATTTGTAAGAATGTAGATTTCAGTGCTTAGAACTTCTATATCCCGTTGAGCAATAAAAATTTGTGATACCCCCCAAAAAACACTTACGTATAAAAAACTACGCCAAGTACAGGAGTGCTGTGAATTCCTCTAATAAAAAGTATTGAAATCATATTATCGAGGCCAAGTACATAAGTACTTGTACTAACAAATAGGGCATTGACGAGCACTACATGTTTGCCTACTCTATGATCTGGCCGATTATTTTAATTCTATTTTCAAAATTTCGTATAACGTTTTCGCTACTCTTTTACATTACTACTGCTTTCCGTACTTGATTATGATTTAATGGTCATTATAAATGCTATTTATTCACGTGTGATATAGCCAAACTGAAAACTGAGGGTTTCAATACGTGCGTTAAAGCCGTTCGAATGAGATTCACCTATTATACAAGTGGAACAATTAAGGTTTATTAATAAAATAATTTTTTTGTAGCGATTTTCTGCAACTGGGATTTTTGAGTAGAGAAACACCCATTTCGTAGTTTTTGGTGCTTCGGTGTATCCGATTCGTGAGTTCCTTGACGCAATGTATGGCGCCTGCGGAATTTATGACGCCTCCGCGTACCGCTTTCTGCCACTTCCAAATATCCCCATACAAACGAGTTAAATTATGTAATTTCACAGGCACACATTAGGTACAAACAACGGTAAATGTTTAATTAGTGTACGAGTACTTTATTTTGTTTACAAATATAAAAAAGATTTAGGAAGGAAATAAAATATCGTTATCAAGATTATTTTCGGTTTTTTGTCTCTTTCTTTTTGCCTCCTTCTTTAGCTGCACTTTTCTGAAACGTTCTTCTTCTCTTGCCTTTTTTCTTCTTCTACACGGTTCTTCTCATCTTTCACCTTCACATATTTCATCCATTCGTCGGATGTAAGTACTGCTGGCTCTTTATGTTTTGTTTGATTTTTTTTCGAAAGCTCTTCCTTTTTGGGAGCCCAAAGAAAAATATGCTGGAGTAGCGAGAGAATACCGGGAGGAATATTAACTTGCAAATTTGACGTGGATGGCTTTGGAGAAGTCGGTTTCTTTGGTTTTTCATCAATGCATTGACTTTTCAATTCCATAAGCTCCGTGGTTTTTGACACTATTTCTGTAATCGGGCAAAGAGAAATGATCCTCATATGATCCTTATCGAGACCTGGCTAGGCATGCCTTGCAGGTCTTCATTTTCGTAGATATCAGGCAATCCTGATTCGGACCAGATCAGGATCACACCAGGCATATATTAATGAGGCATGCCTTAACTCTGCCAGATCGGATCCTGATAGTACTTCGGGCATGCTCGATCAAATTTCTAGTCGGGACAGTATCCAACTTCGCATTTCTACCACACTTTCACTCAATTGCAATAGAAAAATTCGCACATACTATCGCTGGCACGGAAATCTGGATGGAAGTGTTGTTCTTCTGCTGCTTTCCGGTCCTCCAGGGCCTCGAGGATTGGTTGGACCGCTGGGCCGGGAGGGCTACGCGCTACGGCATTGGTTGACAGTTCCGGCGTGGCAGGTCATTGGTCCTTTCCGCTGGCAGGTCTTCCAGGGCCTCGCACGGCGCTGGCTGTCAAGCGCCGGACAACAGGGCGGCCTCCAAGCATGTCAAAATCCTTTCGGGCACGTCCGTGGGGCCAGAGGGATGGGGCTCCACTTCTGTCACACGGGCCTCTGTACTGCACCGGGACTGCATACACGTGGTGATGGTGGCGGGCTGGACGGGCATCGTTCCCACGTGGCTCAATCAGCTGTTCGCTGCCCATGCCATCCCTGCCTTCCGCTGCCACGGCAACGTAGCCACTCTCGCGATCCGTCTAGGGATGGCTGTTGTCCTCGTAGAAAGTCCGCGGTGGTGGTCCTCGATGACGGTCTTCGAGCCAGTGCCCTACGGGGGATGGTGATAGGGAGGGATCTTAAAACTAAATATAATAGGCCTAAAACACTAAATATACGAAATGAGTAATAATAAATACAAGGCGCGATACTCAAGGCCGTTGGGGACCTCGAGCCAGCGAACGGGGAGAAGTCGATAGTAACATTTTTTGTTACAGTGAAAGCGCGACACATGTGTGCTCTTCCTTATCAATGATATTATCTGGAACTATTTAAGTTGAAGGACCTGTTTCTTATACCTTTAACGCTCTGCTGACATATTTTTTTTGATTTGGTGAAATATAATAAAGGACATATGAAAAAGTTTGTATATTTTTCATTTTCAGATTGGGTGGAAGAGGCTGTTGCTAAAGCAGAAATTTTGCGATTAATATACCAGGGTCGTTTTCTACACAGCAATGTTACGCTTGGCGCTCTTGGGCTTCCCTTTGGAAAAACAACAGTGATGCATCTGGTTCCACGGGAAAATCTTCCAGAGCCTAACTCTCAAGGTGAGTTTATCCCAATAACTGACATTTTTTTTCTAAAGTGTATTTTAATAAGTATTCTTTTTTTCATTGGTTCAGATTAACTCTCGCAGGGCCGGAAGACGTTATAACGTCTCGCAGGTGATGTCCGTCATGTAGGAAGTATATCTCCTGAAATGAAAATCTTTTTCTTATATCGATTGTTTGAGTTTTCGAAAGAATTCCTGCCGGCCCTCTGAAGATTAATCCAATAACATTTCCCTCTCAAGATGAACCTAATTTGAACGAAGATAATGTACATGCACAAATATTTTAATGTACTCTTATATACGTTCTTTCAGGCCTGCTACCTAATGGTGAATACATGTATATCGAAATTGAAAATTCTGATTAATCGATACAGAGTTTGACACAGATTCAGAGATAATGAAGAATCGTTTGTTTGCTGGCCTGGGACTAGTCACCCAAGCGCAAAAGTAAATTATCATACCGTAAAATCATTACGTATGTAATACAAAAAAAGTAATTTACAATAAAGTAATTACATAGAAATAAAAAAAAGTCTAGATAAAATAGTTTACATCAAGGTAAAGTAACACAGGGAAACCATTCGAAATTCAGAGAAGCCGTAACATGCTAGGTGTTGTGACATAATTGTTCCGACGTGATACCCGAAAATTTGTTATTTCGGTACTGAAAAGTCAAAATCTAACCCAAAATAATTTCGATCGGTGTCAGGAATCACGAGGTGCTGTTTTCTAGTTTCCGGCAATCTTGGCACTCGGCCCATTTAACATTTCTGAGTATTAAATATGCTGGTGAATGTAACAATGAATAACACAAGAGCCAGCTAATACTCGAAATTCAAGACAACTGATAGAACAAATCTTTAGATTGAACGGAGATAAGTAAATAGGGCATTGACGAGCAGTCGCAACGCGAGGTCAATTTTCGATCTGTGCGAACCTTCATAATTTCAACGTGTTTAATCCTTTCGAAAAAAAATTCATTTACGTATCTTTCCACAAATATCATTGAAAAATATCTTTAAAAAATCGATTTTGCCTTCCCAAAACAAGCGAATAGTCCCTCGATGGGCCGACCATTCTTTCTGCTGCAAACTCTGGCAGCAGGGTAACTACGTAACTCTACATTAGTCACTGCTATTCGCTGATATTACTCAACGAGAGTGGACTGTCGTATCTAAATTCCATCCAAAATCACATTGGTATGCGGATGCTTTATTCTCTCTCCGTTTATCTTTCCTTTAAATGAATGAAACAGTGAAGGACTTGGGAGTAATCTCAACATATGTATGTCGCTGGGTCAGGTCACCATTGGGGTAGACCAATACGATGTGAAGGTTGACCGTAAATCAACAATTGCGCCTGTACCGGCGTTTGCCTCGCATTCAAGTTGTCTTTGGCTACCAGACGTGCCTTCCGGTAAACGGAAACCTGGTGGATGGATCCATCAGTATCTTTGGACATTTAATTCTTCGTTGGGGCCCCTGCAGTGTTACGGTCCTGACATCGGTCTTTCACAGCCAGATTTGGCCGGTGATGGTTCAGTCCTGCGTAGCTACGCAGACGACAGGGGGTACCGATCCGTCGTCATTTAATTTGTTTGCCTTTTTCTGCAGCTTCTTCGCGGTCTGAGTCTTAAATTCTTAGATCGATGTAGAACAAGGTTGATAATCTGCGATTTTCCTTCTTTGCAATTACTAGGGCGGCTATACTCTCGGGACTTTCTCGAAATAGCTTGTCTATTGGTCGTTCATGGGTACATAACTAGGTAAAAGAAACACTTAAGAAGTAGCCACGTTTTGGCCCATTTCTGACTAGTTTTTTTATCTAGTTTTGACGTGAAACCTGGCAAGGTCTTTGCGAAATATGTAATGCAATATCGTGCAAGGGAAGAAAGATGGGAACGATTACTAGTCAGTATGGCAATGAAATCCAACGGCAGAAGGGCATTGGGCTGGAGAGATAGAGGAGCTTTTGGGTTAAGGTTACAGACAAGGAAGGAACCCCATTGCCTCTAAGGGATTTGAAAAATTGTTACGTTACTGATTTTTAAAGGGAAGGCTCGACTAAGGGGGCAGAGGTTATCGTTTAAAGGGATTTCGTCAATCAGAACAAATTTTTTTTGAAGTTTGCTATTATCAAGACAGTCGGTTTTGAGCTTCCGACGAGGTGTCTTGCCCTGGCTTGCGCTCTCGTGTTGATAATCTTCTGCCGGTGTGCGCCGAGGCGGCACGATAAGTTCTCGTAGCTGCGTGTAGTCGGCGCTACCGTGCATCCTTCTTGTACTCGTTCTCAAAACATTATAGAGTTCCGAAAGTTAATTTTGCGTGTTCTCCTGGTGCATCTCGGTACAGTGGGTAATCTGTACTAGTGGAGTGGCCCCAGGATATAGCTCTCGATCCCCATGGATTAGCTGTGTCAGCTCTGGTGCGATTTTACTAGTTGTTGCCGGGATCTCCCATAACTTAACCGCTTAGATTTCAAAGAACGCATTTCCGTAACCATTCGCTGTCGTTCATGCATCCAGTTTGTCGATTTTTTTAAAATTTGGGCACGGACTACAGGGACTTGCTGCACCACCATTAACAACGAGTGAGAGGGTCTTATAGGGGAACCTTCGCTAAAAGCGGGAGAGACGCTCTTATACGGGACTCTTCCGACTTGTGATGGAAATAGTGTTCCGGTCCGGCGAAAAAGGCTACCTCCCCCCCCCCCCCCCACACGTTTGGGAATGGAGTTCGTGTACTGTCCTGGGTTGTAATTTCAGTTACATGTAGATTTCGGAGTTACAATTTTCTCCTCATCCCTTCCATATAAAACGTCAAATTTTTTTTTTCATGTGTGATACCGTAAAAAATCTTGAGAAGCAAGTTTTAAATTTAATTACAGTATATTACAGTTTAATTACTGTGAGAGAGAATGAGGCAGAAATATTTTTGATCTATCTATCTCTAGAGAGAGATGGTCACAGTGTTTTTATACCAATTTCTTCCGTCTCTTGCTTAAGTTCCAGAGCGCTTGTTACTGTACACCTAATCTCATATTTGTTATTCAGCACCCATTTCAGGGGAACATGAATGTACTGAAAAAGTCTGGCGTAATGTTATTCTTCCTTCTTAGGCAGGTCGAATGGATCTCAGCATTCTCATGCGTGCTTTTAGAAGATTTTCTCTACTTCAAATCTTTCGATATGACAATGCAAGAGATTAAAATTATTAAGGTAACGAATAGGAGAAACCGTACGGATAGACGAGAATCGCTGTTACGTTCAAGGATCCAGTGACACGCGGTAACTTAAAGCATACGTTTTATAAGTATGGCCTTCTATCACTTTCTGAAATAAAGATCCAGCGTGTACTGAGGAGACGTAGAAACAGATTTTTTCTGAAACATACAATACGATATTAAAAAGAACCGTCATGAAATTACAAATGTTGTAAAACACATCGTATTCCAAAGAAGTTCAGAGTATTTTTATTTAGGAAGGAGTTTCGCGCTTAATTTCCAAACTACGAGTAGGTCGGATCAAGATGTCTGTTGCCCTTGTATATCAAAATGTCGCTAGAGTGAGGAAATGTTTTAGCTTGTCGAGTAGCGACAACCATCACTTTTATTAACTGTGTGGACTTATCTTATATATTCGTTCGCTATCACCAAATAACGGGACAAACATATTTGTAGTGAGACACAGGCGCACGAACCAGGCGGTCACGTATTTTTCGTTGTCCGTTGAAAAAAAAAAATTAATTTCGCGAATGCGGAAAATTAGCAAATGTTACTGTTCCATCTAAATGCTTATGATTTCTCCTGTAAAATTCGACTGAACATGTAGTACGAGTTGCTTCGGATAAAGAATCTTGGTTGGGTGCTTCCTTGTACCGCCTGTTGCCTGTACTTGACGGGAGATTCAACAGTCTCATGATTTTTTTTAAACGTACTAAACCAATACATATAATTTAGTATAATTTGGCATGAATGTTTAAGTTTTTCGGAAAAACAAAACAGAGTAAGAAAAATATTTCTTTGTGAATGATTCATTTTTTTTTGTTTTTGAGATACACGATTGTGGAACAACTCATCACAATTTTCGGTTCGTTAAAAATTTTTTGATATAATAATCAGGCACCTTTTCCAACCGTTAGTTTATTTTAAAAAGTCGTGCACTCATGGAAAACGAAAGCTGACGTTTAGGGGTTTGTCTTAATGCGTCTATTTATTGCCTATCTTAATCTCTGTAATTATTGCTCCTTGAATTTATATGCAACTCAAGTATCATGCAATAAAAGAATTTTTTCTGTAGCATTTGTTTGTTCCAAAAATCCGTGCAGTCAATGAAAATACACTTCTCAACGATTGAAACGGCGATAGCCGATATTATCACTTCTCCTTTCTGATAAAAGTATATTATATATCATGTAACGTATATAACGCATATGTTTTACATTACTTAAGTGTCATTTCATATTTTACACGGTCATTGAAGAGCCAAAAGTTTTATTTTCAGGGCATAAACACACATCGTACACGGTGGTTTAATGTTTTTTCCTAAAAAATGTGTACTCACCCTTTTTATAATATACAACGTAAAGTTGGTTACAGGGATATTTATATTGCAACTAAATAATTATAATCTTCGAAAATTGATTAGCATTTTAAATTTTATACTAAGTTGCTCGCTTATTTTGGTTGCAGATCAGAGACAAAAAAGTAAAGGAGGGGGAAGCAGTTGCTGTTCAGCCTCTTGCTGTATACTGTAAGCGTTAGCAGCACCGGACTTTGAAAAAGGTTCAACGTAAACCAGCATACACGTTCAAGCTGAACCATGGCTTCTAATGTCTTATGCTGATGTAAAATTGTTAGTGGATGAGTTTACGAGCAGTGTAGCATAGGACAATTATAGCCATCTATTGATTCTAGTTGCAATTAAGAGTCTTTTATTATGAATAAATGTTGGATATACGAGAAATAAATAGGGATGGTGCTAACTACGGCAGCTTGAAGCCTCGAAGTGTGGCACTTTAACTCATGGGTGTATCCGAACTACGACTACCAGTATTTTACATGACAGACACCAATATGCGGTTATTTGAGGGGACGCAAAGGGTTAGAGAGCAGTCAGAGCCAGAAGGGTGTCAATGTTGGTATCTAAGCAAATATCAAATTCGATTCTGTCGATTAGTGCTACCGATTATTATACGGCAGGAAGAACAATACGCATTTTTGGATCGTCGGCTATAACGGAATAATACTTAGAAAATGGCGTGTTGCTTAAAATATCCATAGCGTATTACGTACATTAGATGAGATAATGTAAAAGACATGGACGAAACGAAGCTTCTGGTTTTTGCAATGGTAGGCTTGGGTAGATACTTTCGTTGAAACTTCTTGTCACGATGTGGATCAACGAGAATTACGAAAATGAAATGAGACGGAATTCATTTCCTTTCAGTCATTTTTTCCTGGATCTAATTCGTTTGATTTACGCTACAGTGTTTGGAGTCTCAACCACTATGCAATCACGGCAATGTTATATTATATAATTATGTAGATGGAATATAAGTGTACGCATGAATGTATGTATTTGAACGAATGAGGACAGAATAAATTTATGTTGTGATATGCAGGTAGTGAATATACTATACATACTATTACGAAAATTATATTATATATAAATATAAATATGAATATAGAGATAAATATAAATAAAAAACATATATAATTATATATATATATATATATTATATATAATGGTATGAGATACGTTGATGCGCGGTTAAATTCTCATATGACAGACTTTATTATTATGAATTTAAAGTACTATTATGACGCTACTTTGAGAGTTTAGTATCCACAATAAGGCGAACAGGAAAGAAAAAACTTTAGATCTCTAATAATAGTTATGACAAAATAAAAAGTCAGGCATATTTCCCCCTATTTCCTATCCTCGACTCGGCACTCTTTTTTCGATGTCATGTCTTATTGAACCTTGTATAACTTTGTCGTTCTCACCCGATTTCTTATCAACTTTGTTCACCTTTATGACTCAATGACAATGGCCCAGTGGAATAGGCATAGTTTAGGTAAAGGTAGATACAACCGAATTAAAATAATATGTTTTAGCTTACTCTAAACACATTCTATTACGCTAACTGTACTGTAACATGACTCTTATCACTCCGTAATAATATGTATATATCATGTCCTTCTGTGTAGTGAATTTGATCAACACTACAAATTACAAATCTATCTAAATCCTTTTTAATAATCTCACTTAATCATATTATTTTAAAATCATTAGTGCTTCTTTTGTATTTTAACTTTTAGAGGGCCGGCGGAAATTATTTGCGAAATCTTAATAAATCGATATAGGAAACAGTGTTTGGTGTCAGGCGATAGACAGATCTTCTGTATGTATAGCAGACACCACCTTCCAGACGTTATTAACGTCTTTTGGCCCTCCAAAGGTTAAATGTATGCCACATGCAGATTTAGCATCGAAGAATTTGCATATGCATGGTTATGCAGCTCAAACGCATCAGTCGAAGCTAACCATCCATCTGATTGCTATGGAAAATTAGCTGCAGTGGTGCTTCTATGTACAGTGTCGCTGGTAAGATTCAAATTAGGGACTTGTGACAAAACGGTTCGAAATATTAAAAATCTGGTGTGGTAAAGATTGAATATTTTTTTTTTCATTGCTCACCGAATGGACCAACTATATTTTTATTTTATTTTCAGGTCGGAAAATAAAAGAAAGTTTTATCCAATTTTAAATGTTGTAAAATGAGAAAAAATAATCTAAATAATGCTTGGAGGTAGTATTCATATTACCGTAGATACAATGAAGTTGTATAGTCCTATACTTGGGACTGAAATGAGACTGTATCGAGTGTCTTCGCCATTAGCATTACAGTGAGGAGGAGAGGCGGATAGAGGAAGACGTAGAAAATCGTCATATTTCACAACAAAGGCACTATCCTCACGTTTAACTAAGCAGATAAAGTCAGAGTTCGCCTTTACCAACAATTAATGGCGAATGCTATCCAAAAGTGCCTATAGAGAGAGTTCATTGTGTTTATATGCGAAGTTTCGGCATTTTTGACAGACTTCTGATGCTGATCGAACTTCATACGTTCCAGCAGCACCTTCACGCGGAGCACGTGATCACCGATTGCTTCAAAGTACGAATGAAATGATATGCAGAATAAAACACGTTGCCTCATACATTTAGTATTTTTTTCTTTTATCATAGGCAGCACGGAAAGAACTAGATTACGATAGAAAGAGTATACACGTCATGAAGAAATTTTTTTTAAATAAATTCGGATTTCCATACAACTTGGTGTTAGGAGAGTTTTTTGAGCGCTGAATACGAATTTAAGGTAAAAATTCCAAAATTCTAAATGGTCAATAAGTTGGCGGATTTCAATATATGTTTATTTATTTCGTCTTTCATCTCAGTTTTTTCTTTATCCTCCTTTACTATTTGTTTCCTTATATCTGGCTATTCATTTTTCATTATTTTCAGCTATTCATTGAATAGCTTAATTTCAGCTTGCATAGGTGTACTCTTAGGGTTGATATCCAGCATGTTGAACCACTTGATCAACTGTTCGATATAACTCGATTGTTTAATTGTAATGCAATCTGATGACTGATTAATTTCAAGTCCGAGACAGTAGCGGGCAATTCCTAAGACCTTGACCTCGAAGTATGTTGAGAGTTATCTCTTGATGTATGTGATCCATCGTTGGTCGTTGAGAAGTAATCAGAAAACCATCAACATAGACAGATACTATCATCAGCTGATGACCTCTCCAGGCATAGTAAATTCATCTGTCGGATTTGAATCGTTATAAGCCCAACAGACTCTGCTTGTTTCAGTCCATATAGTGCACCTTTGAGTAGGCATACCACATCCTGGTTCATCTGTTTCAGCATTTCTTGTGAACATTTTAAAATTTCGCTATCACGAGCTTCTTTCCTGATTATTTCTTCGAGAGTCTCTTCCATTAGTCAGACAGATTCACTAGCATTCACTAGCAAGTAAGCCTGACCTCTGGAGCGAACGTTTCGGTGTAATCCAGTTGGGTTTGTTGGGTGAACCACTGCGCCACAAGTCTGGCCTTCCTCACGCGAAGACTTCCATCTGGATGATGTTTATTCGCCAGCACATATCTACAGCCGACGATGTTTCTATCTTCAGGAGTCGGCACCAAGTCCCATGTCTTGTTCTTGATCAGGTTTCGCATCTTTACATGAATAGCATCTTTTCAGTCATCACTTTCAGGGCGTTCTTGAAGTTGATTTCTGCGCTGAATGCATATTCTATGATCTCATCTGCTTCGTAGACAAACTATAATCGACTTGCACAGCTTTGCTAAGGCTCATTCTTTTCATGAGCATTTGTGCCGTTTGTAAAGACGTCGCCCTCTAGGACTTCCGTGACCGTCACTTCAGGAACATCAGTTGGTTGAGATGGAGTTTTCTCAATATGCTCGGATATAGAAGATATTATAGGTATTGATGATTTTCTAGATGATGTAGTTCGTACGTAAGCCACTGGAATTCTGTTATATTCTTTTCTGCGTATATTTTTTGATCGACCTCGACCTCTTTTTGTAGTTGTTACCACCTAACCGTTTCACTCAGGCTCTCATGGTCTATTTCAGTTTGAGGACGATCCGTTGAAACGAACACCCCTGGCTATGAAAATGTTTCTTTTTTGTAAAGTTAGCAGACTGTTTCAGCCCAAAATGAGGGCGTCAAGCCAGATTTCAAGAACAAGCATCGAGCCATTTCTACCAATGTTCGATTCCTGCGTTCAGCCACCCCATTTTGTTGGGGTGTATATAGAATAGTTAGCCTTATCTGGATATCATTGAGGAAGTCGTTGAACTCAGTAGATAAGTATTCTCTTGTGTTGTCAGTTTAGAACGCCTGTATTTTCAGATCAATCTTGTTTTCAATTCGGCTATTGTAACTATTAAAGGCTGTGAAGATCTCTGACTTCTTTTCTAAAACGAACACCTCAGACCAGCGTGAGTAGTCTTCAACGAAGGTAGCAGAATAAATACCTCCCCCATTTGATTGGGTTCTCATTGGCCCAAAAATGTCGGAGCACATCAATTGGAGTGACATGCCGCCTATATTCACCTGTTTTGGAAATGGCAAAGCTATCAATTTTCCTCTTATTCAGGTGGAGCACGGCGGCAAATCATCATCAGTCTTTAGACTGATCACTCTTTTGACATTGTTGTTCCTCACCATCAGCCGAAGGTCATTGGCAGTCAAATGTCCCATCCTTTCATGCCACAGTTGAATATCACTCAATTTCTGACCAGGGGTTTCGATGGCTACCCAAGCCGACACCATACGTTATCTGAGGTGATATAGGTCGCCTCTTCTATCAGCAATCAATTTCATCTGACCAGATTCATCTTGGATTATGGCCTCATTTTGCCTAAAGATGACCTCATGTCCTTTGTCTGTGACTTTCGCTGTGGAAAATAAATTCACACGCAGATCAGGAACAAAGAGAGTATTTTCAAACCTTGAACTTCATCCGTCTGAAATGGGGAAACGGACTGTCCCTTCGCCTTTATTTTTTGATGTATTGCTCGCCAGATGCAGTTTGGCTCGTTGCGTTGGTATCCAAAAGTCAAAGAATGTTTCCTCCTCGTACAGATAGGAAGTAGAACCGCTGCTCAGGGACCACTGGTGGCGTCGCTCGTTGGACTCTGCTTGGAACGCCTCATCAGCATCGATGGTCTCCATCAGGTATGATTCTTCGACGGCATGAGCCTTGCCTCTTCGGTAATTCGAAGTGTGGTCTGTCTTCGTTGGATCGATGTACCGGGTAGCGATTGCTGTCCTTGTTTAATCGATACTTCTCGATTCGGACATTCAGCTATCCTGTGATCATATTCCCCGCACTGGCTGCACCTAAATTGAAATTTTCTACCCTTGACGCTATTGTTCTGGCTCCCCAAAGTTCTCGGCTTGTTATTATTATAATTATTATTATATTTTCTCGCGGCAATCATTGCCTGTTCATGATGTTTTTCTTTGCATTTTCTTCTCTAAACCTTCTCCAAAATTTTGATTTTGCAAATTTCAGACCTCGGCAATGTATCACGGCGTCGAACGTTTCCAGAAAATTGCTCGAAACTTTTTGGTAAACTGTTCGATAACGTTATTGTGTAAGTTGTATCACTTTTATGAACGCCCATAGTTTCTAGTTTTTAAATGGTATCAAAGAATTTATTCAGACGCTCATGAATGTCAACACCTTCAGACATCTTATATACTGTAATAATGTGTAAGAGAGTTGCAACCTTAATTGGCCCGGTAGATGCGTGAGTTTCCTTCATCTTTTGCCATGCCTTCTTTGAAGTTTCTAAGTGACCAACGCGTTTGGCTATATTTGGCGCAATTGATAAAATAAGATTCGCCTTCGTCTTTCTATCAGCACAAATCATAATTATTTTTATTCAGTATCTCTATTCTTTTTAAGCTGATAACTCCATTTCCGGTAATAATTATGATAGCTTCAGTTACTTCTTGAAAAATAAATTTTCTTGTCTTCAACATGTGGTGAATGTACAGCTAAGAGCCACTAAACTTGCTCAAACTTTTTTGAAATAATTAATAATGACAGTCGGCCAAATCTGGGCCCATAACTTGCTTTACTTGTTGAGCGGGCCACGGGTAGGTAGATAAATAATTGTAGATCGAGGCCAATTAATTATAAATAAATGGATTTTAATCAGAGAAAATTTTAAACGCGATTTTACAGTTTCTGTATGTATATTGAGACGTTTCGTGATTTTTGAGGCTTAGGAATCACGAGAATTTTTACAGGGTTTGTCCACTTGGCAGACGTCTTTTGAAGGAATGTGACACTTTAGTTTTAAAATTAAAAAATTGTGCTATATTGCCCTATAAATTACATTCTAAAAGGTCCTTAAAATTCTATTCCACTCTCTCACACACACGCACTCTTATAATTGTTTCCAGTTATATTATCGTACCGTAGGTGACAAGAAGTGTTTTTGTTTATGTTTTCCCTATACCAGCTTCTAGGCTTGGGAAGTAGATAGCTGGAACTATAATACAGCAGATTGCACAATGCGTCCGAAGACTATAGTCCAGCTCGAGTTCGGGATGATAATAATTCAGGACCCACAGATGGTCACAACGATCCCCGTTCGCTGAGCTTATTACCTTCAGGAAGGGTTTGGTTCAGACAGCTTCTAATCACAATGATGTTGGAAGCTGCGTCGTCTTAGGTGATTTTTGATGACTCGGATTTGTAATACCTTTTCGGAGTAGGAAAGGGATAACTGGAACCGCGATACAGTAAGTACACAATGCGTCCGGAGACTGTGGTCCAGCTGAAGATAAGGATGATAATGATTCAGAACCCACAGATGATCACAATGACCCCCTTTCGCTGAGCTTATTACCTACAAGAAGGGTTTGACTCAGACAGCTACTAATCACAATGTCAGCCGAGTCGTTCTTAGGTGTGTTTCTGTAAGGTGGATTTTTGGTCGATTCCTGACAGCGCCGGCACAATGACTTTGCTGCAGGATATCAACAAGGAGGGCAGGTTTCTTGAAACAGAGATGAAACACATTGCTCCCTGAGACCATGAGTTGCCAAGGATAAGCTCCCATTGTTTGCAGTACAATCCTGTTCACTGGTTCGCTCTGGAATGAAGGATAGATTTCCTACTTGTTTCTTGACAATTATACTTTCCACAATTTTACTGCTTCTTGTCGTCTTTCGGTGTACACGAGTCTAGTCGCAGTTGGTATATTAGAACGGAGTCGAGTACAGAGTGAATTCCTATCGAGGAAGCCGCTGCTTATATCCTTGAGAGGAATACGTTAATTTTAGTGGGGATAACCATTTTTATTCTCCCAAGGCTTTAAAGTCGCTTTTTGGATTTGATATTTTGATTTATTGATTGATTTGACTGTTTCAGTAATTGAATTAGAGGTTTCTTCAAATACCGGCTTACTGGTATTCCTATTGTGTTTAGCGTGTGCTGGCTGATAGCGTCTGGGCATTTATTTGTTTTGATTCCAGTTGCATGACTGGATTTTGGATTCTTAGAATATTAAAGGTAATAATCTCTAATATTATTTCCTCATGACTGTCGCCGGATTAAATAGATCCTGGCATCTTTTCCTTTTAGGGTGGCTGCAGTGCTGTTTTCCGGAGGCGGAAATCATATCCACCTCTACTCCTTCGAAATACGGCTCCCTGTCGTTTCTGCAACTCCCGTCAGATCGTGCCTTCTGATCGTGACGACGCTTCTTGCTTAGCTCGCATAGTTCATGTTCAATGTGTTCATTGCACGTCTGCCGAAAGGCGCAATATCAAGGCTGTGGTTCAGAAAGCCTATGTGTTCCGATGTGAATAGCTGAATATCTGCTCCTTTTTGTGTTTCTGTGTTTTTGTACTTTTAGGTATAAATATATTTTTTATATAATAAATATTATGCGACAGAATATTTATGCATTATTATTTCATTATCCTATGCTCTGCTATTCTTTTTTTTGCGATCTTGCCCATAATTTATAAAATAATTATTAAAAAAATTGGTGTATGAAGTTTGTTGTTCTTTATCCGCCAAATTCTTAGTCACGATGTGAGAGAGGTGAATGGCACAGTACCTTCAAGCAAAAGTCGACTGCGAAATTACAGGAGAGACAAAAATTTAGGATGATCACTATCGAAAAGAAACAAAAAATTTATTATAAAGAAGGCACCCGCACAAGCAAGCAGTTCGGCGATACTGTACACAGATGGCAGTAAAGGCGAAAAGGAGGTAAAAGGTAAATGCTCTTGCACAGTGGACCGCTAATAAGTTAGCCGGACATTTTTGATTTTTTTTAGATAAATATTGTTGATATATCACCAATGTAATTTATACTTAATTATTGTTCTGACACTTATTTGATACATTTGTACGAGACGTAACCTTCAATCCGATACATAATCTTACATGCAGATATTCGCCCGACAAACTTACACAGAAGAGAATCAACAAGTCTCTGTGAAAAACATATGCATATGATTCAAAACTTTTTTTTTTTATAATTTTTAAAAACTGGAAGAACATGAAGAATTACTTCATCAATATATAAAATCCAGTTTAGATACGAATTTAGTTCTTTACATCGTATGTATGATATATCAAAATATCGGGCATTTATTTAGAGAGGCGTAAAATTATATGATTCGATTTTATTGAAGTAAGTATCAACATTCATGTTCTGTATGTCTCCATTTATTTTAGGTATGATGAACTTCAAATAAAGGTAAATATAAATCAATATTTTTCGGTTGACAGATTTTGAAATAAAGGATCACTGTCGACTAATGTTTCAATCTGTGTACTGTTTCTCTTTTTAATAATTCGTTCTTTCAAATTCTAAAGAAAGGAATTGCGACAGCCCTTGAGAAAGTATTGCATGAAATAAAACGACTGTGTTCCGTTGTAAAAAATCTTTTGATTTTCTTGATAGGCATTTTGCCTCATCTTCAGCACTATATGATACACTATGGAAAACTATAATGCTTCAGAAGCATGTTGTTTGCAGGGAAAAGTGAAAGGATAATTGTCGAGAACGTTACATGGAGAACATCAATTCGAGAGCAATACTTGGAAAAGGTTGCTTCCACGTATCGAATTAGATGTAAGAAATGCAAATTAGCATGAATCAGCCAACACCACATTTGTCACGGAATTCAAAAGGACCTTTCGGAGAATTCTACTTCATAATTAATTAAGAGATTGCAAAATTTATTTTTTACCCAACTACGATAAAATAATCATATTCCATCCCTGCAACGCGGGCGGAAAGTAATCCATTTTTGACTAGAGCGAAAAACAAGTGATTTTGCGGGCAAAAAAGTGATTATCGCGGGACGAAAAAAACTCTAAACAAAAGAAATGAGATGTGAACCTACACCCATATATTGTAACGTTGTGCCGTTGCAGGCATAAAAATATGGTTATTTTATAAATAGTCGGGTAAAAAGTAGTATATGGCACACGGGAGGAGTGCGGATTTTCACCTCGTGCTCGTGTTGCCCTCGCTTCGCTTGGGCAACAAACCTCGCACTCGTCGAAAATCACGCACTTTCCTCCCTTGTGGCATAAAGTACTATTATATTTCTGCAAGACTGTACTGAACACGTGTGATCACTATTGCGAGTTATCCGGAAATGCCATTATTATGGTTAATAATAGGGGTTACGTTTGGTTACTTTTAGGAACGCATTCAACGATGACAGCGCCGAGTAGCGGCAGTTCCAGAAAATAAAACCAACCTACGTATCTGTCACACTCCCAGCGTACCTAAATATGCAGCTAAGTTGCAGGACCTTTATGTAAAACTGTACTCGGGACAGTCCGTCCTTTGTTTATGTCGCGATATTCGAAGCATTCTGACGCCATAGTTGTGTTCTAACAAAGTTAATTATATATATATTTTTAATGTTCCTGAGACTCTGACGCTTCGAGTTAGCTAAGTATAATACATCCAAAACATATTTCTTCATAGGGAAGTTAGTTATTTCCGTTACATTCCATGTACCAAGAAAATCGTGTTTTTTTTTCCAAAATCGTTCAACTTCACTAATTCAAAAAATTCAGTTTTTTTCACCGAATCGGACTGGCATACTCTTTTTATACTAACTCCAAGTATCCTCTTGAATATTTAAAAGTTCTTTTTCTTTAATTCAAAAATTGAGAAATTTTTTCATGAAACACTATATTTTCATATATTTTTCATCACTCGTTATACCCTAAGTGTTATGACTTCCTAGCAAATCATTTTTGGCATTTGATTATAGCTTATTCATTTTAGTCAGATTCCGGCGTTTCGATTTCAATATAAAAGAACTTTAAAATACGCATTTGTTGAAACATTATAGAACAATAAAAATCATTGGTCTTACAGGCCATGTGTGACGGCCTACAGCATTAAAAATAGACATAGCGGGCTGGGGCTATCATTAAAATCGAACAGTTATTTAAGTCATTATTAGCAACAGTGATAATACTAGTAAATTCATGTACAGCATTTTTCTCATAATATCAAACCAAATTACTTAATTCTCTTCATAATAAGCTTCGTTTTCTCGCTCGTCAGACATGTGAATATTGTCTACATCATCGGATGAATCTGAAAATCATTGTTATCAGTATTTTATAGAGTAAAAATAGTTAGCATTTGGAAGGTTCGAAAGGTAATTGTTTTTAAAAAAATATGTTTAATACTCTCACCTTTATATTCATAATCGTCATCCTTAGAAATCTGGTGGAAGTTTGATTGTGGAGGATTCGTTCGAGACATTCGACCGAGCCATTTTTTCGCTACTATTTTTTGGCAGGGTGGCTCCGTTCTACAGAATGGTTTTTTCTTTATGGTTAAAACCCAGGACATGTTGATAGGACAACATGGTTGACCTTCATGGTTTCCAACTTGGTTTGAGAAATGGATATTGGAACCGGAGCCAGAAGATAGAGACATGGCTAGTAAAAAATTTACATCAGAAGATACAATATATATTACATAACAATATTAAATAATTGTTTATCCTCACTATGCGATATAAGCTTACCTTCTCTCGCTGGAATTCCTGGTAACCCTTGGGGTCCTGGTAAGCCAGGTAGTCCCGCAGGACCTGTTAGACCGGGTTTCCCTGGCTCTCCAGGATTTCCTGCTAATCCGAGTCCCGGTTTACCTGGTGGTCCAGCCGGACCTGTTGGACCAGGGTGTGCTGATAATGGAAGTGAGGGTAGTGCTGCCAATGACGGTAATCCCGGCGGTCCCGGTGGCCCTTGTACTGGTCTTCCTGGTTTACCGACCATGCCTGGGACACCTGGTATTCCAGATATTCCTGGCGGACCTGCTGCTCCGGGCATTCCTGGAATTCCAGGCTTTCCCGTGTCACCAGGTATTCCTGGAATTCCAGGCTTTCCCGTGTCACCAGGTATTCCTGGAATTCCAGGCTTTCCCGTGTCACCAGGTATTCCTGGAAATCCTGCAGGACCCATCGACCCTGCTGCTCCAGGTATTGCCGGTATTCCACAACCTGCTGGTATGCATATAGAGGTAGGTATGTCTGGTGTTAGATACTCTTCATTTATTGGTTCTAGCCCTGAAGGAGATAGCCATTCAGATTCTTCTTCGAATGCGATTCTTCCTGATCCTCCTGGACCACCAGCTCCTCCAGCTCCTCCAGCTCCTCCAGCTCCTCCTGTAGCACCTGGACCACCTGCCCCTCCAGTAGCACCAGGACCCCCGGGGCCACCTGGTCCACCAGGACCACCAGGACCACCAGGTCCACCTGGTCCGCCTGGGCCACCAGGACCACCCAATCCACCTGGGCCTCCAGGACCGCATGGTGATCCTGGCGATGCTCCACCAAGTCCTCCTGGACCTCCTGGTCCGCCAGGCCCCCCAGGTCCTCCTGGACCGCCTGGTCCACCAGAACCCCCAGGCCCACCTGGACCACCAGGTCCTCCTGGTCCAAATAATCCCCCTGGTGTACCTGGTGCAGGCCCTCCGGGCCCTCCTGGTCCCCCGGGCCCACCAGGTCCTCCTGGACCACCAGGTCCACCTGGTCCACCTAGTGGTACATCTGGCCCTACTGGACCTCCCGGCCCGCCAGGGCCACCAGGACCTCCTGGGCCACCCGGACCTCCAGGTCCTCCAGGGGATCCTGGAGGAAACCCTGGTATTGATGGAACTATAGGACCTCCAGGACCTCCCGGACCTCCAGGTCCACCCGGGCCTCCAGGACCACCTGGACCTCCTGGACCTGAAGGTCCACCGGGACCACCAGGACCACCTAGTCCTCCTGGACCTCCTGGACTTCCAGGACCCGGTAATTCATCCAACGGTGGTAATGATGAGGATGATGGTGGCAATAACAATAATGGTGGCGGAAGTGGTGGCATTGGAGGTATTATTGGCACCATTATTGGACCTGATGGTGGTACAAATATTGATCCCTCTGGTTCTCCAGGTCCCGCTGATCCTCCAGGTCCTCCAGGTCCTCCTGGTCCTCCAGGTCCTCCTGGTCCTCCTGGTCCTCCAGGTCCTCCTGGTCCCCCCGGCCCACCTGGACCTCCTGGACCGCATGTTGCTCCAGGTGATCCTATCAATTTTCCGTCTGTGCATCCCGGAATGTTCATTCTATTTGATCCTCCTGGTCCACCTGGACCTCCGGGTCCTCCGGGTCCTCCGGGTCCTTCAGGTCCTCCAGGGCCTCCAAATCCTCCAGGACCACAGGGTCGTCCCGGTGACGCAGGAGGACGCCCGCTTGGACATCCACGAATGTTTAACGGGATTCCAGCCGGTGGTCCGTTCGGTCCTCCGGGTCCTCCAGGTCCACCAGGACCGCCAGGACCGCCAGGTCCTCCAGGGCCCCCTGGTCCACCAAGACTACATGGTCCTCCTGGCGTTCCTTGCGGTATCGAACATCCGCCTGGCCCGCCCGGGCCGCCAGGACCTTCTGCGCCACCAGGCCCTCCAGGGCCACCCGCTGGCGGAATTGGTGGACGTGGTGGTTGAGGAGGTAACGATTCCTGTGGAGGACGGGATAGAGGAGGTGGGCGAGGTGGACGAGGTGGACGAGGTGGGCGGGTTGGTCGAGGAGGTCGAGGAGGACGTGGCGGTCGTGGGGGACGTGGGGGACGTGGGGGACGTGGGGGACGTGGCGGTCGAGAGGGTGGTGGGGGACGTGACGGGTAAGATGAAGGATAACTTGGTGACCAAGGATACCAAGGGGAAGGGGAACACTTATAATCAGCAATTTCCCGAGGTTCCGACGAGTGTTCGGCGTAACACCTTTTCTGCCTTTCAGTTAAAATTTCATCATAGCTGAAAGTGATGTTCCTGTCACCGACCGGAGGGGCGGAAACTATGTTTGAAACATGTTTAACGTTTACTCCTTGTATTTTGCACAAATAATATACACATATTTTCGCGAATAAACTTAAAACCGAATATCGCCGCAACATATTCTCGACTAAGTACCTCGAAGTTCTCTTTGCTCGATCATGCTTTCGAGAATGCTTCAATCATCATTTAAACTGGCAATTATGTTACTGTTTTGAACTTTTTTTTCAATATCTATGAATTTCTGCGGCCTTTGCGTCATAATTAATCCAGTTATGACCTGAAACAGCCTTTTTGCAACTGATATTTTTGAAATATTGGTTTAATATCTTTAAAAGTGCAGGTAAGGTAATATTGTAATTACCTTTTTTAGTTCCATTCCGTTATGTGTTACTTAAATGCAGGAAAAAAACAATTTCTTATAACTATGCAAAGTTTTTTGATAGATCCTCTGAGCCTGCGTTATTAGTATTTGTAGAGGCTAATGCTGTCTGGTGGTGGTTTAAGAAAATACTTACCGCAATAGTTTTAGATGAAATTTTTAGTAATGAAATATAATATGTGCGTCCTAACTCTTTCCATCGTACATCCTTCTTTCTTGGTACTTCATCCTTTTTCTATGATAGGTACCATCAAGAAGCGTTACAAAATTATAAGAGAGCCATCAAATTCTGTTATTTTCGAAAAGTTTAGTTGATCTTAATTTCAACTTTAAAAAACAGTTAACTATCGATCACTTTAAGTCATAGCGCGCGATATCAACAACTCGGTATGCGCCAAACGTTTAGGAGAAATATAAACACTTGCAAATTAGAATCATGTGCGGAACAAGGTAATCGCAATTAAACAAAGTTCACGCAATATTCATTCTAGTTGTCTTCGCAATAGTAGAGAGACTTTCTTTCACCATAACCAGTTAAATTTCTTGGATATCACCGACGAACTCGAAAGTAACACCACCCATTATCTTATTCGAATTCCTGAGGTCTTTAAGTAGGCGGTCGACAGCTTGTTTGTGCGCCCGGTGGATCATTGTGCATTCATTGCACAGAATTAAACATGCGTCTTGCAATGCTCTATCGAGTGGTTCATTTTTACGTATCGAGCATACAGTCTTAGTTTAAAGATAGAATTTTCAGTTCCTCCACCGTTCAGCAACGTCGCTGGAATATCGAACGAAGCGACGACTAAAGCTATTTTCCCGGATAATCTAACTTTTGGTAATAATAAGTTCATAAGGATAGTCTTACCTGTTCCCCCAGGAGCATACAGAATAAATGCCTTTGCGCTCGAAGTTATCCATTATGATATCGAAGGCTTGTCGTTGATTGAGAACGGGTCATAGAAGATTAATCTGGACGTAATCATTGATTTCGTTAAGACCATTTTACAATGCAACGGTACACGGGACACGTATTTTCTCCTTCGTAATTGGAGGATCCAATGGAATTTTGCAAAAATACAATTGAATACCGCGCCGTGTTCCGTGTCCCGTTGCATTGTAGAATGGTCTTTAGTACCATACGCTCGTTTGAAAGGTGTTTCCGGAAGATGTGGTGCATTGCTGTTACTGCGATCTGGCGCAGGCAAACCAAAATAAGTTAATTTGTTTTCACTTGAAATAAATAATTTGTCTTCAAATTTGAATTAAAGTTTAATTTAAAACGTTTTCTCTGAATGGTGAACTGATACCATTATGTTGCCATTATGTTAATTATAGGATCACAAAAAACTCTCTCAATTTAAATGGTGATTGAGAAAGGACTGCATCCGTTAACGTTTCTTTATTTCCAAAGCTCATCACTTTACAAAAGATCGCGTTCTCTGCAAGCTCATTGAAAAGCCTCCTTTATTTGACATTGAAAATTCTCAAGCATCGAAAAGAAGTAGGCCCGAGGTGATTTTGGGGTAACATTATGAGGTAGTAGGACTCCGATTGGTTCGGATAAATGTTGCGGCAAGTCGCAAGACTTTCCTTAATTGCCCTCTCTTTTTCTTCTCCCCAATCTCTGTACATGCGAAAAGGATGGCATTACCAACCGAGTATCTCCATCCTTTAGATCTTGTCTTCAGATCTTGATCTTGTCTTGTCTATGATAACAGTCTTCATTACTTACAAATTTATTTCATTTCCAATGCCGACCTACTGACCTGATATTGTACCTGATTTAAAAATTAAAATAGTTTAACAGCTATAAACGGATTACATGATTACAGTAATTATATTCGCAGCCTCGAGTATAATTTTAAGAATAATTTGGGAGTAATAAGCAATTTTCAGCTTGTCATCTACGCGGACCATAGTCCAATAAGTGGGCATAGAGGGTGTTACGTATAGTATCGATTATCATTTTCGAAACAGAATAACATAGCCAACAGTCAATATAATTGCAGACTCAGCACGTTACCCAGTGCACTGCCCGTGTCACCTACCCAGCTGCTTAGTCGACTGCATTCCTAAGGTACTAACCATACCTAAGAGCATCAGCGAAAAATGACTAATAAGCAGTCAAAGTCAAAGTACTGATGCTCAGAAAATTGTTTAGCTTCACGGGCAAAAGATCGGACTGCACATTGTCACTCGTGGCTCTAACCGTTGGAGTATTAGATCCGGTGTAATATTCGCAATCTGCCCTAGGTACGGATTCGTTATTAATTACCCTAGGAAAGAAGCTGGATCGGTTACCAGACAAAATTAAGCCGCATAGACTAGTCTTTTCCAAATCAAGTAACGCATATACTAGATAATTTTCTAAACCACTAAATTTCTTATCGCCTTAACCTCACATACAGTCATGTTTTGTAATTCAATATCACGATTTCAATCCCGAATTTCTCATAACTCAAACACTGTACACAACAATAATTTATAGAAACTTACTGATTTATTTGTAACAATATATCGCAAGTTCAAATTTCCTCGCATAATAAATATCTATTACGCATCCATAAGCATTTCAGGGAATATCTCTCCACGTCGGAATAACAAGGCGTGTTTCAACAGCTTAAACGAGCAGCGAATCCACCATTGAGTGGATTCTTACCGGTCGGAATTCACTCAAATTTTATTCACGTTACCTCTGGTCGTTCCTTTTCTTTTGATTATTTCTAAATTTTCGTTATCAAATTTGAAAGCCTCGCTAGCCACTACGCCCTACGTAACAATTCAAAGAAATGCAGGTATGTACAATATATCATTGATGTTGACATTTGTTCGTATTTTTTAAACATATAATTTATTCTATGTAAACATGCTTTTTTTAATAAATGGCCATCAAATAAAAATTACAACTCTCTTCTATTAAAAAAAAATGTCATGCATTCGATCGCTTTATATGTATATTGCATAATACCAATTTATTAATTTTTACACATTCCCATTGGACACCCTGTACACCGCGAGTCCTTATCTATTACAACTGAATATTACAATAAAAACAATGAATTGTTACAGAATGCAAAAAATATATATTGTGAATAATAATAAATGCTTTACTTCAGTTTGATCAGCACGGGAAATAATAAGGAACTTCAGAGGGTAAAGGTTATATTTAAACATATTTTCAGGATTTTGTATAATTATATTTGGCATTACTTATTATGTACATTTTTTTTTCTTATATATATTATTCTTTGCTGTGCTAATTTTAAAATTAAATTGCGAAGACGAATATATGTACGCATACGAACTAAAATTAATAAAACTTTCCGAGGACTTTTATTTTTTCTTACAATTTTTGAATTTACTATGCCAGCCAATTTTTGAAAGATATATTTATCACCATTTAAAGTGGAGCCGCGATAAATTTCGAATTCTTTATTTATAATCATAGCTGCCGATAATAAACTACCTGAGGAACATAGAAGGTTTCCTTTTGAAATAAACTGAATCCAATCATCCGAGGGCTGACTCCACTCAGAGTTTGTTTCAGTATCTATTTCATTTCTTTTGAAGCCCAATTCTGGAAGCTGCTTTCTGAGATGATGCGTTACATATCCGCCAATGTATTTCAATCCTTCTTCATTGACGATTTATGAGGCTTCTACCCGTCCGAAGACTGGTAACAGAGATTCCTCTTTTATTGTTGAAATCAACACTGATAAATCAGCAATAATAATATTCTCGTTGTCTCCGTTCTATAAATGAAATGGTTGACAATCATTTTTAAACACATAGCAATGTGAAATTTTTAACATTTAATTTGTTCGCATCAGCAGTTACGTGTGAACAAACCAGAAGTCCTACGACCAAATAAATTAAGAAAAATTGTTTTTCACAACTTGATTAGCGACGTTAACATTATCTTGTAGATTTCAAAGAAATACCAAAATATTGCTGCCATCTACGTTTCTCGGCAAAATAAGGAGCTCTTCTTTCTTGTTGCATGCGGTTCATGCAACCGCCTCCAATCATCCGTCTTCATCGTCAACTTTTCTAAAGAATATTTACGGTCGTTTTCGTGTTCTATGTTCTATGTTAGTAGAAGACATAGAATCAGAATCCCTCCCCAAAATATATGACCTTAGTTTATACTTGAAATTCAAAGCACTCGGACGATCATTACTAACAACCTTGTATCTTATGAGAGAAAAGAAGTGTTCTAGAATATCCTGAGTCAGTTTGTTCGTCAGTATATAACTGATCCCCCCAAAAAACACCATAAATGGTGTACAAAAACTTGAGACAAGTACATTTAGTAGATTTTAGCTATTCCTTCTTTGCAAAAAGTTGACAAATAAATAAACCCCTATCACACATTTCGACAAGTACATGCCTTTTTTAAATTAAAACTTGGTGAAACTTAATTCAAAAAGTGACAATAAAGATTATTAGTTAAAAACTCAATATTTTATTAGTTAAATTATAAAAATAACTTGTCTGGCCGTTGCACTTATCGTAGTAACACATTATTTACTAAACGTATATCATTAACTGTTTTCATAAATTCAAGCATTTGAGTTGGTAGTACGGCCAGACAAGTTATTTTTATAATTTGACTAATAAAATATTGAGTTTTTAACTAATAATCTTTATTGTCACTTTT
>JAYRCB010000741.1:170756-184436 GCA_036026315.1 Trachelus stipa | reverse complement strand
CTCTCTCTCTCTCTCTCTCTCTCTCTCTCTCTCTCTCTCTCTCTCTCTCTCTCTCTCTCTCTCTCTCTCTCTTTCACTCTTTCATTCTCTCACGAAATGGTTCCTGGAGTCTTAAGACGAATCCAGTTGTAAACCGTCATGTTTCCACTTCTTCAGTATAGTCAGCATCGCTGTACGCGATTAATTCCTTTCTTTATCCGTGTTCCAACTGTATTTCATGGTGAACATGCTCTTTGTGCTTCACTTATCATGGCTTGGCCATGTAATTTTCTTCCAAGGACCCCTGAGCCTCTTCGACAACCTCGATTGTTGTTGTCCTGTCGCTGCTGGTGCTCTCTGGCCCAGTATCCGGGTTGCCCACACACGTAGCAGTTACCTAGTTTTGTTGTGATCCTCGATGAGTTTCTCTCACCACGTCTTGACCTTCCCTGTAGTACATCTGAGGTAAGTGCGTTTCCATTTTGATCATGTGGGCAATGTGCCCGATTTCCTCCTGATAATATGAGCTGAACTCCTAAACGCGTCGCGATCACCTTTCGTGCTGTTGCATCGCCCTTCATCTATGCTGTGAGCTTCTTCTTGCATTCTGCCCGCGCATTCTCGTTAGCTGCGTCGCTCGGATTCTTCACTTTCACCTCCGTCTCGAATGCGACGTTCAACGCACCGTACGAATTTATGATGATCCGAATATGGAATCTCCAGACTCCTTAGTTTTCGACGTTATTTAACTTTACCACCCTAGTTAGCTCGCTTTCCATTTCTTCGTTTATGTTATGTTTTCCTCTGTTGCACTCTGGCAGGAATATAACCTCAAAATCAACGTTCAGTGAAATTTCACGTTTGCAAGAATTTTTTCCCGATAATATCTTTTACATTATTACACTGGGCTCGTCAATAACGGCTAGCTGAAGATGTGTCATAGAAAAATACGATTTATTACACTGGCTGGAAGTTGTGTGCCTTCTTACATGTCGAAAAAGGCTGCAAAGTAGAACCTTGCAAATTGCTTCCTCATTATTTTACTTGGTTTTTTCTATCACAATGATGCAAAGTAGAATCTTACACTTTGCTTCTTGATTCTTTTCCGTTGTTCACAAAGCCTCCACTATGAAGAAGTTCTTTGATTAATTTTGGCTTCCTCATAGAGGAAGCTTTGTGAAAGACGGAAAAGAATCAAACCATGTTTCAAGCCATGTTATATACGGCTATTAAACGCCATAACAAACACC
Organism: Trachelus stipa; assembly: GCA_036026315.1. Taxonomy (NCBI): domain Eukaryota; kingdom Metazoa; phylum Arthropoda; class Insecta; order Hymenoptera; family Cephidae; genus Trachelus; species Trachelus stipa. The sequence goes on along the minus strand of JAYRCB010000741.1, from coordinate 183,207 downwards.
GTTGCATCATGTTTTCATTGTGTACAAAGTTTTGGCTCACTTCCTTAAATTTTGCGGAAGCTGATGCGATAACGATAATTTTTTGAAATTTTCAAAATCACGTAAAATCTGAACCACTTTAGCAATCTGGTCGTAATTCAATACCAAACAACATTGAACGTATCTTCAGTTTTGAAGAATTAGTTAGCTAAATTGTCGAACCTTTACAAAAGTTAGAGCGACCACGTCCTTTTTTCAAAAGAATCAAAATTACATAGTATCTCAATGGCTGCACATATTTCATTAAAAATCGCAACATTTAAAGAGGGATAGCTACTTTACTTGCGTGCCAAATTTCAGTCCGATCGCTCTAACGGTTACTGAGTAAGAGGCGATTGAATTTTCGAAGCCCTGCACACGCACGCACGCATACACACACACATACATACTGTGACGTGGTGGATTTCACCCGTCATGTCCTCGGCGGAAAATCACGCCGAAACGCGAGAGTGGCGTAAGGCCACAGAAAAGTCCAGGCAGGATCCACCGACCGCAAGGGCCTATCATTGATTACGACCGATTATTTTATTATTTCCTTTTGTTGTGCCGTGTACTCGGCCGGAGTTCGATTAGATCACTCGCTCGCCGTGCCCGTTAAGACGCCAGGAGAAGGAGAGGGAAGAGCTAGCTGGAGTCCCAGGAGAAGGGGGCTGCGACACGTGAGCGTCGACACTCGCGCTATGTACGGAGAGCAGCTCTACTGGCTCAGGATGCGCGCGCAACGCGGGACAGTTTGACGTCACGCGACAGCAACGCGCTCTACTCAGCTAACACTCAACCACACCGTCTGGAAGTGGCGCGCACAGCGCCGAACGAATGAGCACCACTATCGACCCTTATGGCAGAGTGGCCGCTGTCAGTTTTCGCCTAAGATTATTTCCACGAATTGGGAAGCTAGGGATGCCTGGTGCACCCTCGCGCGAGAGGACGTCTGATATTCCTCGTAGGACCGATAATTATGTATGGTCCACAAATATTATGCAAATTAGGAATTGTCGCGATGACATGTTTGAAACTGGCGCGGGGCGAAGATTTTGGGTTGAAGGATTCGTCCGCAGGGCGAATCGCCGCCCATTAGCCTAAGGGAGGGTGTGCTATCCTTCACGCAAAGACAAAGCGCGGAAAGATCGAGAAATCAATCCTGCTTGGACACGCGAAGTCACCGCACGTTTTGTTTTGATTTGGCTGGGTGAGCGTTTGTACGCGAGTGCACAAGGTGCTATTTGGCCGACGCTTGGTTCTAGAGTTTTCTTTGGATTACGCAAACAAGGGAACGCCACGGTAAGCGAATGCTTTTGACTTTTGTGAACGACGCAACTTCGTGCACAATCTTGGTATCGGATTTTTGTTTGTTTCGTGATTTTGGACTGTGCGTGTGACGGCCATGCGGAGGGACGACCCCTCACCTCGAATTAGACCAAGGCACGAAGGTCCGTTGACCGGCAGGGTTCACTGATCGTATTTGTGTTTCGATATTTCGGATTAGAATTTGTGTAACGTATCGCTGAATTGATTCTCTGTTGTTCCGCCCGTAAGGAACCCGTGATTTTCTAGTTTTCAACGCGTAGAATGCGCACAGGTCCTAGACGGTCGGTTAGCGTGTTGTGGTAAACGCGGATTAGCCGCGTCACCAGTTAATTTTGAATTCATAAAGTACGCGAAGTACCATGTAGGATTGTTCTTTGAATAGTACTTTTGTCATCGTCTTTTAAGTGTTCAATTTGATTACTATTGTTTTTCTTTATTCGGTACTGTAAGGAATCGTCGCGCTTCGCGCCGCCGATTTTATTAAATAAACCGAACCCTTTACATTTATATCGAAGTCTCCGGATTATTTTGTGTGTCGTGTGACCGTGACCCATTCGACCTATTGTTCCGAATCCCGACGCCTCCGCGTAGCTGAATTAGCCAACAAAGGCACGCGAAGACAAATCGGACGCATTGATACGTGGTTTCCGTTTGGAACGTGGCGCCCAATAAAATCGTAGGTATTTCGAGTGAAGAAGTTGTTAGCCCTTAAGTTGCGTGGAACGCGAAATAAATCGCGTAAGTTGTGCACCGGTCGGTCTTGCAGTTTCCGGTGAGGTCGATCGCGTGAAAAATACGTCACAATACATACGGATATTTTTTCTAAACCACTTTTTCTCGACGTTTTAGACCTTTCTAAGTATTCTGACATGAAAATCTCGAAAAAAAAAATTTTCATGAAAACAGCTTCTTCTATGAGGAAACAAAAAAACGTCAATTGGTTCAAAAATATGAGACTCGCAAAAAGGGAGGGGGGGGGGGGTTGATGGGATCGAATGCAACGATAAACTTTACCCAATGCCATACGATTGTTTCATGGCATTTACCTTGCTGGAGACATCTCTGGAACCGGTAATTCTTTCTTCTCCAAACATTGATTAATAATTCCACACACACGGTACAATAAGCGATCATATGATTTGTCTTCAGGGCAGTTAGTACAAAATTTATAAAGCAATTGTAAACCATCATTGGATTTAATCATCTTTCTTCCTGATCCTATAAAAAAAAACAGAAAATTAACAGAATCGAGACCTTTTTAAAACGTTCTAGCAATAACTGTTACGTGACCATAACGATTAGTATAGGCATGTACACTGATTGGACTTAATGGCGTCGTAAGAAGAAGTTAGGGGAATAGTGGCAAAGCGAGTGTAGTGTTGCCAGAGGACTACAAGGAAGTCAGACCGAAGCGTAGTGGGAGTAGCCTTTTCTCCTGGCTCGGGACGCCATTTATGTCACGAGTTGGAAGAGTCCCGCATAATAGCGTTTTCCTCGCTTCTACTGACGATTCCCTATGAGACCCTCTCACTCGTTGTGAGTGGTGGCGCAGTAAGTCCCTGTAGCGTTCATAAGAGTGCCTCGCATATGCGCTCGCACCCTGCCTATAGGAGCATCCCGCTTGGACTCACAGCATCTATCGGCGCAACTTCCTTGCCGGTAGCTGAGATATTGGTGGAAGCGAGAGAGCCTATTGTTTTAAGTGAAACACTCTTATACGTGCTACAGGTACTTGCTGCGCCACCAAATAACAACGAGTGAGAAGATTTCATAGGGAATCATCGCTCGGGACGAGAGAGACGCTCTTATACGGGACTCCTCCGGCTCGTGACAGAAATAGTATCCCGAGCCAGGGGAAAAGCCTACCCCCACTACGCTCCGGCCTGGCTTGCTTCTAGGCTGCTGGCCGCCCCACTCTCGTTTTGCCACTGATTCCTCTAACTTCTCTCTGAGACGCCATTAATACCGCTCAGTGTACACAGAGGCTTACTTATATGGCAAAGATGCTGCAATATATTTAAAGTGCAATTGTATATTTTCAACGTCAGCTGTCCATCAAATTTTTCCCATTTCTCAAACATTTGCATTAATAAGTGTACCAGTCCAACTTTCACGAACTTTGTACAGCAGAGCCCTGAAACGAGATACTTGCATGTACTTTGAAACTTCATGTTCTAGACAAAATTTCATGGAACGGCATTCATATACGCACTGCTTACTGTAAACTGTTTAAAACATTCAAGAACTATTTTAAGTCTCAGATGAGGCGTGTGACCAAGATAGACAAGTGTCTTCTCAAATGTAGCGACGATACCGTCCTTCACCAGTGCTTGCACCGAAGATGCTGTGATGAATCAAAAAACTGTTTAACTTATTAAAATTATTTAAAATTAATTACTCACAATTATTTGCTAGATTTTTTATAATCATTAATAAGGACTGCAATGCGTTATCATGATTGTAATACTGCTTCAATAAATAATGAAAGAGCTTGGTGGAATTCAATAGTTTCACCTTCATTGCAAACTTTTGGTCTTTTTGTGCTACCTGGAAAATAATTTTATTACGAATTTATAATAAAATGCAATAGAAATGTGATATTTTATTACCTGTCCTAAAACCCATAGGACGTCTTGAATAATTGCATCCGCCATAATAGAATCTCTATACTGTAAATTAACTAATAGATTTATGAATACCTGGGTGCCTCCTGCATTTATTAACTGTGTTAATGCCATTTTAGAATTGTTTTCTGTAACAGATAAATAATAGAGTTTGATTGCATTTTCTTATCTGCATTGAAATAATCAGTTTTCCAGACTGTTTAGCTAATCGAAATGAACCAATTACAGACCGATGCGATTAGAAAGCAGAAAACGCCGATTTTGCTCATTGCTCGCCCTAGGGCAGGAGCTTTCTCCTAGGGCTCATATTTTCTGCCCGCTAAATTAATTGCTGACTTCATTTTATCCCTCTCAGAATTGCATTTGTTTATTGTAAGCCTCTCGTTTTGACTGGCGTCAGACATTAAAACTCCAAGTTTCAATGCAGGTAGTATTAAAAATATACAGCGTGACACGGAATTAAACACACTTTTAGACTTCGGGTGGTGTCAGCCCTCGCCTATGGTTGGGGCAGTCAACTTAAACCTAGTCTAAAATCGTCGTGTTTTATTCTTTATCACAGATATACTATTTCTTCCGATCCCCCTTGAAAACATTTCTTTTCCTACCTGTCTATCATTCGCAACCGGACATATACAATTTTTGCACCTATTACTGTGGGTTCAAAAATTTTTTTTACTCCGAAAATCATAAAATAAACTTTTTTTTATCGGGTTTAATCTAAACGACGCATTTGCAAATGGAACTGGACAAAAAATATCGTGTACATCAATGGCATAAGGGAGATTATTTTGACGAATGTGAAGCTTGCCGCCCGGACGAAGCGAGGGCGGCATTCACACGATTCGAATTTATGCTTTCGGATATATAATATATTTTATATAATATACTATTCTACGAAGAAATACAACCGTTGTTCCGTTAAGATACCATTGTTACTATGTGCCAGATTAATTACAAATGAAATAGATAACGTTATCTGCATAGCAGTAAGATCATGTGAAACGTGTGAGGTCTTTTAAGGCCATTCTACAATGCAACGGAATTCGCCAAACGGCGAATCCAAATTTAAAAAAATTAATACAAATGTAATATGGCATTCCTCATAGGTAGTTGAGCCCAGATACGAGTGAAAGAGAGCTTTCATAACTGTGGTGCTACCGTTATTTCTTACAAGGAAACCTTGGTAGGTGTCCGCCTCCGATTTTTTTCGTTTTCACATATGTTGTAGTACTCAAAAAACTAAGCGATAAGTGTTTTTCCTTATCGGCCCAAACTCAATTTTTGGGAGTGAAAACCGCCCCCGAAAATTCGGGTGCTAAACGCTCATTTAATTATTTCACATATAAAAGCGGTATCTTTCGCAATGAAACCAATGAGCAAAATTTCCTCACAATGAGAGATTAAAAATATGATTTTTTCACATTTTTCCAATGACTCTTAAGAGGGTAAACTACCCCCAAAATCGTTTTTCATTTGTAACAAAAATGTTACTATGAACTCCTCCCCGCCTTCTGGCTCGAGGTCCCAACCGGCCTCGAGTATTGCGTCTAATTATCATTATTGTTAATTGCGTATATTTAGTGTTTTAGGTCGATTATATATAGTATAAGATCCCTCCCCTCCACCCTCCCCTTCCAAACACCATCCCCGTAGGACACTGGCTCGAGGACCATCAACGAGAACATCACAGTGGACCTGCTCCGAGGACCCATCGCCAAGGAAAGGATCGAGAGTGGCTACGTTGCCGAGGCAACGGAAGGCAGGGAAGGCATGGGCAGGAGGAACCGTTGATCCGGACTCCCGTGGGATGATGACCGCAAACCCGCCACCATCACCACGTGTATGCAGCCCCGGTGTAGTTCCGTCACACGGGTAGTAAAGAGGCCCGTGTGACAGGGGTGGAGCCCTTTCCCTTCAGCCCCGTGGACGTGCCCGGGAGCATTTTGATTACAGGCCTGGAGGCCGGCATATTACCCGGCGCGCGAAAGCAGCCCGCGCGTCGGCGAAGCCAGCGCCGTGCCACCCGCCTGCGAGGCCCTGGAAGGCCCGACCGGTCGGCAACGAGGAAATCCGCCAATGCCCTGCCATGCCGGGACTGCCGACCAATGCCAGAGCACGTACGGCCCAACGATCCAGCCAATCCCCGAGGCCCTGGAGGTCCGTGGACGGAAACAACGAGGACCGGAAGCACCGAAAAAACCACCACTTCGAGCCAGTTTGTCCAAGCAAGTGTGTGCGAGTTTTCGTATTTGCGGATTATAGTGAGAGTGGAAGAGTGCCAGTCGTTTGGGATTATATCGAGCGCGTGGATTATTTGCGTGAGTATATTTGAGTGATTGCGTTTTCCTAGCTACCATTCCTTCCCCTTCCGCCCTTAGTATTTGCGCCACACATTGTACAGGTCCCTTATGTACCATAGCGAGCCGTTCCACGTGGACCGGCCTTCTGTTAGTTTCTTTGTATTTGCGACGGGCCCTCTGCCCTACAACTCAAGGCCCGTGGTGTATTGCGTGCGCCCCTATTTATAGTATTTTTGCGTCCTGTTTCTGACACCCTCCTGTACCCTCCTTCTTCCTGCCCTTTCCCATTTATGCGTTTCACCGAAGTATTTCAAGTAGCCATTTTTGCGTTCGGGAACCTGCGGTCCGAGATCCCCTCACCTCTCCCTCCGCTAGCCTGTCATTCCTGTAATTATAAATATTCGAGGACCTTCCGCGGTCACTTGGCGGTGCTACACCGTTACCGTAGCTCGCGCCCAAGACTTGTTTGCGTCCCACTCCTTATCCACCAACCCCCCCCCCCTGTCCTTCCTTCCCCCGCGAATCCCTTTAATCTTTTGCTCCACCGCCAGCTGTGGATTATTTCTGTATTGGCCTAACCAGGCGTATTATCAATCTCTGCGGACCTGTTTTCTTTTTCTTTTATTTTTCGTTAGCTTTAAAGTTATTGTCTTTCAGTTCTGTATCATTGTACCCTAGCATTTAGTTCTTAATTATATTCTTTTCTACTCTACCTGGTGTTCCCTTTCATTTCGAGATACTCCCCTCCCCTTGCAATAGCTGCTTTCGAGGGGTCCTGACTAGAGACTATCTAGCCAGAACGTCACACATTATATAAAAAATTGCCAAACGGGAGTAAATTCGAGCCAAAAAAATTTGAAAAAAAGATATGTTGCTCGCGACAATTAAATAAAGTTTACATGTTTTTGCATTTATGCGAAAAATTATTTTATAGGACGTAACCACCCCTAAATACATTTTATTATGTATCTCTTCAATAAAACAGTTTTTGCAAACGAGACCTATTGGAAAAATTTCCTCACAATGAGAGATCAAAAATGTGGTTTTCTCAAAATTTTCCAAAAATTTTTATGGGGGTGAACTACCCCTAAATTTTTTTTCATTATACAAGACCTCCGTAAGTGCAGTTTACTTTGTGTATGTTGCGGTAGAATAAAGGAGCTTATATTACATAAATTTACATTATCAGAAGTACGCGTTACATTAGGAAATTGTGAATTACCAAGGAATTATTATAACAAATAGATTTATAAGACCAGCAAGCATTATCAGACTTTATTATTCATTGCATGTAGTACAGTAATGATACTCTTCGAAGAAATTACACATATTTATTCCGGTTATTGATTTTAACATACGAATAATTTGGTCGCAGAACATTTCCGAAGCTGATTGGAGAACGTTTTCTTTCCGAACGTAGGACCGACAAGTGTGTTACTCATAGAATCTTGGACTGGACACTGTCCAGAAGTTATACGGCAAGCAACACCTCCTGGGAAGAATATTATTTCCATGATTATATACCAAAACGCACGACCGGAAAAGTTCATTCCCTTCATGTCTACGGATTTCGTGTTTGGAAAAATTATGTGCGACATTTTCCTGATTCTGTTATACTCGTAAACTGTAACATGAATCTGCACATGCGAAATAATATAATAATGTTGCAGTCTTTAGTACATAATCAATTATCATCGCCAAGGTATCATAACCTTTTTTTATTACTTCTAGTTTAAAAGTGGGTACGTCAGAGAAAAACCAGGAGAATTTCAGAATCCAGTAGATTTTTCCTTCAAGATATTTTCCAGCACATTCTGCAAAGTTCAAGGATTTGAAAATGTAGCTATTATTAGATGTTCATGCTACATAAAAGCCTTGTGTTTTAAGCATTTCTTCGAAGAACATCATTACTGCACCACATACAATGAATAATAAGGTCTGGTAATGCTTGCTGGTCTTATAAATCTATTTGTTATAATAATTCCTTGGTAATTCACATTTTCCTGATGTAACGCGTACTTCTGATAATGTAAATTTATGTAATATAAGTTCCTTTATTCTACCGCAACATACACAAAGTAAACTGCACTTACGGAGGTCTTGTATAATGAACAAAAATTTAGGGGTGGTTCACTCCCATAACAATTTTTGGAAAATTTTTAGAAAATCACATTTTTGATCTCTCATTGTGAGGAAATTTTTCCAATTGGTCTCGTTCGCAAAAACTGTTTTATTGAAGAGATACATAATAAAATGTACTGTAACAAGAATGTTACTACAGACTCCCTTCCGCCTCCTGGCTCGAGGTCTCCGCGGGCCTTGAGCCTCCACCCTTCCCACCCTTTCTCCATCCCCGTAGGGCACTGGCTCGAGGACCATCGCCAAAGACAGCATCGAGGCCCTGGAGGCCCACGAAGGCCAAAACCACCGGAATGTTCTTCACTTCGAGCCAGGTTGCGACACCGGAGAGAGTGCGAGAGTTTAGCGAATATAGCGTTTTGCGAAGAATAGTGAGTGAGTGGCAAGAATTGGAGTGCAATTTCGGATTATTGTGTGTTGCGGATTGAGTGAGTGCATTCGAGTGATTGATTTCCACTATTTGCCATTCTTCCCTTGCCCTTCTTCGTACTGTAGTATTTGCGCTTTAGATTTTGTAGGTCCCTTCTGGACAGTCGCGAGCCGGCCCACGTGGCCCGGCATTTGCGTAGTTTTCTTTTGACATTTCCGACGGGCCTTCAGCCCGTATCTCGAGGCCCGTGGTGTATTGCGTGCGGCCTAGATTTAGTATCTTTGCGTCCCCTTTTTCTGTGAAAATCTTCCTCCTTCCACCCATTCCCTTTTCTAGTCCGTAACCGAGGTAATAATTCAAGTAGCCATTTTCGCGTTCGGGAACCTTCGGCCCAAGATCCCCTCACCTCTCCCTCCGCTAGCCATGCCATTCCCGTCTTGTAAATATTCGAGGGCCTTCCGAGGTCACTCGTCAGCGCTACACCGAGATTGTAACTGGCGCCCAAGTATTGTTAGTATTTGCGTTCCTATGGGAAAACCCCCTTGCCTCCTCCCGTCCCACTTGCCCATAGCGTGTTTCCCGTTTCCCAAGCCCCCTCTCTCTGCAAATCCCTTTAAATCCTTTCGAGGCCGCGTGCTCCCGAGCGAGCACCCGCGTGCATTGTTTTTATTGCGTGTAGAGTTACGTCTTCTGGTCTATGTTATTCTATTTCTAACGTTATCTTTTATATTATTTTCTATTCGGTTCCCCTTCTGTATCGTCACCATATTTTGTTAATTATATTCTCTTTCTATTCTACACCGTGTTCCCTTTTTTTTCGAGACCCCCACCCTTTGTTGCGACAGCTGATTCGAGCGACCCTGGGCGAAGAATCACTGCCCAGTACGTCACAAATTTTGGCGCCCAACGTGGGGCCCGATAATATCAGAAGTTAGAGTCACCCTCCTTCTGAGGTTTTCTTCTCTTTAAGTGCTCACTTCGGTACCCCCTTCCCTAACCCCCCCTTCTTCTTGCCATAAAAATGGATCCCGCCACCACAGGTTTCGGGATGACATCCACCACCACGAGTGTCACCCCCTCCAGCCCATCTTCCCGAATCACCACTCCTCCCCTCTCGACCATGATAGCCTCCCCGGTCATCGCGCCCTCCCCCGAGGAAATCGACTGAATGGTAAAAATTCGCGAGAACCTAAAAGCCCTTCCGAACACCTGTGATATCATCCGCCTTTGCGATCACGCCGGTCTAAGGGTAACCGGCCACCCGGAAGATTTGATAGATCGGTACTGGAGATATGAAGTTCGTTGATTGTATCCGCGCATTTCGGTAGCGTGGGATTTGGTAAGGGATGAACGCGGGTTTGCCACCCCCTTCACCGTTAGCGCTAAAATGACAGACCCTAATTTTGACGAGTCCAGGCGCACGAACCCACCCTTGACGGAAAATCGAGAGTCCCCCGAGCGACCCCACCCCCCGGCCAGTTCAGCTTCCTCCCCTAGACCTCGCGTTCCTCCGCCCACTGGTCAGTCCTTAGGCCCGTATCGCGACCCCATTAGCTTCAACGAAACCGAGGACCTATTGCTACACGCGGCTGTTCCCCTCCTCCCAGCGCCACGCCTTCCTTTACCACCTCCCCCTGCTCCAGTGGTCACCTTTGCACCCCCCCCTCCCGCTACCTCTTCCCGAACCCCCCTTCTCCACGACCTCCCCGTACCACATTCGGAGTCGGAGTGGACTCCCCACACCACTTACGAATTACCTCCCAGAGCGGCGCCCCAATTCAGTAGCACCCGAATCCGCCCTCCCTGCCACATTCCCCAGACTGGTTCCGAGGCCTCACGTGTGACCCCCGAGTGCCCATCGTCCTTCGATACTTCCGGCAACCGCGACGCGATGCTAAGTAACCACTACCGGCAGCACGGCCCAAAGTTCGCGAGGAGGGACGAAGACGACGGGGAAGAGTTCTTCCTCCGACTCTTCGAATATTGCTCAAGTCGCGGATACGGCGAGTCGGACGTACTTAGGGTTCTGCCGGAAGCGTTCACGGGAAGCGCGCTGTTATGGCTTCGCGTCGAATCCGAGGAGTGGTCGAACTATGAGGATTTTGTCAGGAAATTTTGCGAGGCTTACGGACATGGGAATTTGCAGGAACGGTTGCGGCAGAAGGTAGAGGAAAGGACACAGGGACCGTTCGAATCGATCACGGATTACGTGACCAAAATCCGGACTTATTTTCGCCACAAAGTGCCCTCCCCTTCCCCTCGAGGTCCAATTAGACATTTGCGTACGGAACTTTCACCCTGACATTGGGAGGTATTTAAAAAGGGAAAACATCTCTAGCTTCGCCGACGTTCGAGATCAAAGCCGGCAGATAGAATTGTTTAATGACCGTGCCCGATTCTATAAACCTCCACCCCCGGCAATCCGCCTAGCCCTCCCATGCGCCGCCTATATCCCTCAGTCAACGACCCATAAAGGGCGAACCGCCGCCCTGAACCTCGTACCCCGAGCCATTCCCTCTACCCCTCCTCAGACCTCCATCGTGTTAGCCCTCCCAGCACTACCCCTCGCAGCAGACCCCTGCCCCGCGGACGAATCCGTAGAAGTGGGAGGACTGCAAACACGCCCCTCCTACGCCAATGTCAGCCGTTCCACTCGGAGACATGTCCCCCCCCCCCCCCGTACCCCTACCCATCCCTCAGCCATTCCTAGTCTCCTAGAAAGGCAAGTCGCGTTGCCAGCCCGCGGCCTTTCCACCGCGGTCCGGTGCTACAATTGTAGGCAAGCAGGGCACGTATGTGGCGAGTGTCCCCAGCCCCTCGAATATTTTTGCCGAATTTGCGGCCTCCCCGGATACGACACGAACTCGTGTACGCGTTGTCAACGTGCCCAGTCGGGAAACGCTTTGAAGGGGTGACAGCGCGCGAGCTCCCCCCCGCGACAGTAATCGCGGAATTAGAGATTGCCTGGAAAATTCGCGTGGAGGATCCGACCTTCGAGGACCCAATCCGTACCCAAACTCACCCCCCTCCCGGGGCCCTACATTGCGTCGAGGAAACACCCCCCGGGGACCACCCCCCCCCCCCCCACGTGTTAGATTTTTTAGACTCCCAAGTTGATGACTCCCGCTATTATTTCGCAGTCAATCTCTTAGGGCGTCAATTAATCGGATTAATAGACCCCGGCTCTACCCGCACGTATTTCAGTGGCGAATTAGCAGAAGAGCTGGGACTAGAGGCCCGTAGAGCTGGCGGTGGAGTTCAGGTGGCCAACGGAGCCGTAGTCCCGATAATTGGAGAAATTCCCACCCAGTTCGAGGTCAATGGCTACGTGAAAACCCTCCCAGTCCGTGTAGCCCTCTTGAACTATCCAGCCATTTTAGGAATTGATTTTTGCGAACTATTTAACTTACAAATTAATTACGGCAACAAAACTTGGAGGACCCCCGGTGCCTCCCCTCGAACCTTTCACTCCACGGGACAAGCATCCCTTGTCATCCCCGCGTACCCCGAATTTGCGGGACCAGCTGAACCAACGCCTTCTGCGGAGGATAAATTGAGATCAGGGGGTGGCAACTCCCACGATTTTTCGTGTCATTCGTATAGTTCGCTCGACACGAGCCCGAGCAGATGGTGCTGTTGAAGCAAGCGTAATAGACCAATCGTGAGCG
>JAYRCB010000741.1:155015-170656 GCA_036026315.1 Trachelus stipa | reverse complement strand
ATTCATCCCATCTCGTCCACTTTTGCAAATTGTAAATTATTACACGATGATAAGATGCAGGGTAACGAATAATTGAATATCCCAATAAATTAAATTTACGAGCAAATCTTATCTTCGTCGAGGGTAAAAGATAATAACGATGGAAATAGTACATTATGATACAAGTGCGGGTCAATTGTAAATCGGTACAATTGTACCGGCGAAACTTACGTAACTTCTTTATCTGATCGTGTACTGATATAATGCAGTATCGTATGATCGGTACTATGACGTCACAAGTTTAAATATAATACATTGTGATACAAGTGCGAGAAGTTGGTGATTCCTGACGAGTGTTTGTCGACCTCGCTTCGCTCGGGCGACAAACGTCACACGAGTAGCAATTATCATATATTATTTTTTGCAACAATGTACGGAAAGTTCGGAGTAAATGCACCAAAAAGAAGCATGAAATGGCCCACTCTGAACTCATCAAGAATGGATCATTTTGTGCTTGTTTTTTGGTGCGCAAACTGTAAACTTTCCGTACAGCGTTGCAAAAATATTTTTTATGTAATTCATGCACGAAAAGCGCTACTTTTCGGGCCTCCAAAGTGTAGCGTAAGCGACGCTTTATAACTAAGGATGCGATAAGCATGCTGCGCATGCGCAAATCGGCCCAATTTTACTTTATCGCACTAGTGCTAGTAAACTAGTAAACTAGTAAACTAGTAAAGTAAACTTTGACTTGCGCGTTGTCATGACACGCATTCACTTTAGAGACCTTTCTTGCTTTCCTTATGGCCGCCTCCTCCAAAGAGGAGATGTGCCAGTCACTTTGGAGGCACAAAAAGTAGCAATTTTCATGCATGCGTTACAGAAAATATTATGCGGTACTGGTGCAATAAAGCGAACATTATACGCAGCTCGTGAAGTTTGTCACACGCGCCGCACTCGTATCACAAGCAGGATTCGCCTTTGGCTCGTGCCGCTGTGTTACCAACTTCATCGTCTGCCTATAAAATTCACTTTCTCGCACTTGTATCGCAAAGTACTATATCAAATTTATGACGTCATAGCACCGTTCACACAATACCGCATTATGTCAGTGCTCGATCAGATAAAGACGTTACATAAGTTTCGCAAATACGATTGTACCGACTGTAGAAAATAATATTTTTCTCAGTTATCTCTTACCTCGTAGTTAATCCATGATTTCCTTGAAACATCTCGGGCCTTTCCTCGCGATACAGTGCCATTGACTCTATAGCAATTCTGGCCGGCCATCGACCTTCCATTCTGTACATTTTCTCGCAGAATTCCGGATCGAACAGAAATACGGCTGTTCGACGATTCGGTATACCGTCGAGTTTAACAATCGGGCCATACTGCTTTCTCAAACTTCTCATTTGTTCCAGGAGCGGCTGATTTCCGAATTCACCTTTGGATATAATTTAATGTAACTGCAAGCTGTGTTGAGTTAACGTTTCAGCGAGCGGCGCGATTGTTGGGATACAGGGTGGGCCAATAACTGTCATTACTTTCAACGTATCCGAAACTATTCGAGTTTGAAATAATACACTGAGAAAAAGGTTTGGTAAACTGAAAAGAAGTTTGGTCGAATTAATTAAACCCGGCGGTGGCGGGTTGCGATGTAAATATTTAGTTCAGTTGACCAAAAAGATGTATCGAAATCGGAAGACATATTTCAGACGCACAACTATATATATGCTTGACCCAACAAAGTAGTCAGTCCATTCAACAATTGAATATTTTATTATTTTTATTCTATACTTGGTTGAATGTACCCAATGCACGATTAAGTTACCAAAATCTTTACTTCAATTAATAGTTTATCTTTTGTATCCAATTATAGTATAGTCTCCAGAGAAAAAAATGCATTCAATGTAAAATCAAAAAGTATTACCTGAACTACATAAAATATCGTTCGTATTCATTATTTATGTTGCTTGATTATGTATATATTTTTTGAAAATATCTTAGGCATTCGAGTAATTTATTGTAACGTATTAAACCTTGCCTTCAAGGGGTAGGAGGATTCCTGCGAATTGTAAATTAGTTTGTTGATTTAAAAAATTTGATATCGAAGCAGTGCAATGGAATGGACTACTAGGTGTTTTTCATTAGTAGCTTTTATCGCTTCTTCGTCTCTTTTTCATGATTTTGTAACAAATAAAGTTTGGAGCTTATGGGCTCATTGACCCACCCTTGTTTGTGGGTATGCCTGTCCCTCTGGTGGCCGGTGGCTGTATTATGCCGTTTGGCAGTGGGCCTTGCTGTGCCGCCCCTCTTGGTGGATGGTTTGGGAATGTTGCATTAGTAAATTTATTTCATAGATACAAAAAAGTGTTCTAACAAGTTAATTCAGGTATTTTTCTTTAAGTATCTATAATATTGCGAAGTTTCTTGAGAATTTCCGTTACGACCGTTTGAACCGCGCAATAATATTTATTTTTCAAGCTACTAAATGTGTTGTAATCACATGGCAAATATAGTTTATATCAATCGAACCGTTATATTGATTCAAAGATATGTATTTTTGGACCTACTGAATCTATAATAGTTACATTGCAATATGTGATGTCGTTTACTAAATCGTTTGATCGATGTCACCATGTTAATTTATCTTGCCAAACGTTTTTTTAGTTACGACGTAGAAATATTTAGCTAAATTGACCAAAATATTTGATCGATTCACAATTTACAATATTCTACCTAACTGAATGGAAATAATTATATCAGTTTTATTACTTGAAGAACGTTGTAATCAATTCAAACTCGATTCGATTGATTCAACCAAATTTCACGTGATCGCAGCTGGGTAGTTGATATTACCAAACCTTTTTCTCAGTGTTACGTATACAGTTACCTATTAATACAGAATTACTCATGGTCATCGTTATCTTATCTTCTGTCTTATATGAGGCATCAGCTTATCGCCATAATTTTCAAAATACTTCAGTTAGGATACTTCACTCTGAATGACATGACCCAGAAAAACACAATATCACATGTAATCCACGTGGTAGTTGGATTGCCTCTAATCTGCATAACGTAAACTAGTTAAATAATAACATTGACGTTACATAACCGAGAGGCAATTTAAGGGGAGAAAATCATTTACTATTTTCAAAAAATCGATTCTTTTTCACATACTTTGAAAGTATAATATATTAAGAATATACTGGAAAAAAGAAAAATCGAAATATTAATTAAATTGATCTTTCATAATATTTTTGTATAATTCTTTGAAGATATTACTCCATTACTTGGCGACTAGATTAAACAGCATCTCCTACCAATTTATAAAGATTCGTCCATGGATGATTTACTTGATAGATGCTTGGGTGGCCATACCCAGAATGCTAATGAAAGTTTTAACGCGACAATTTTGGGCGATTATCTCTAAATTACCTGCATTCTGGGCTGAAAATGATTGAAATCTCAGCCTGTATTGATGTTGAGATATTCAATTAAAGCTACACCATCATTCTCAGAATTATGAACAACTTAAGGGGGAATGGTACAGACATTTCTATGCATGCGTGTGTCACACGTACAAGAACTCGAAGCGAGGAAACTTCGCACCCAAAAATCTCTGTACAGAAAACACTATGAATAAATTGATGACACAAACCTGAAGCCTTCCGATAAAGTAACTTTCCCTGCGGAGCCGGATTTTTGAATTATTGCTTAGGACACATATAAAATGTAGGTGAAAATTGAGACAGACAGTCTACGGACCTGTCATGGCGACCCAACGATACTTTTGCCGTACCCTGTCTCACACTTATCACACTATTGCACGGAACCACGGACGAAAATCGAAAAAAGGGCCACGCAGGGAATGTTCTACATCTACAAACTTAACACTATTTCAATGAGAATTGTTATAATACAGCCATTTCCGAGATTTTTGGGTATTAACATATTGAACTGTCAATACGCAGATTTTCCTCGCCTAAAACTTGAGTCGTTCGCCGCTACGAACGCTCGTGTATCCATGACGTCAGTATGCGTTGTAGAGGAAACGCAGAGGACAGAACGATCCTCCGTCAAATTCACCTGCATCGTTTGTTCACTGTTTCATCTTTTCACAAGGAAAGTCTCTAACATTCGGGTTTCTGTAATTTTTTTAGACTTGTGGTATGTGAAACTGAGAACTCAAATAGCAGTTTGCCAAAGCAAATTATTATATAATTATTATTATATATAATAAATTATTATATATATTATTAATGGAAGAATATTACTGCTGGATATTATTTTTTCCGCCTATTCGCCATTTCAAGCTCGAGATAATTAAAAATAAAGCGTGTGATTTAAATGACGTAAGTAGGCGAATTGGATGAAAAAAAAGACACTAGAAGTGAGAATTGAACCAGCAACCTTCAGATTACTTGCTTCGAACACTACCAAGTGAGCTACACGACATGCTTAAATACTTTAACACATTTGATGTAGATAAAGTGCTCACAAAATTTCAAAGTCGATTTTCTCGAGAATTTCTGAATATGGTATCGAACTGCTTTGGCAAATTGCGATTCGAGTTCTCAGCTTTACGTAAAATAAGTATAAAAAAATTACAAAAATCGGATTGTTGCAGACTCTCCTTGTAAGATAATAATCGAATAAATTAAATTTAGGCATCTTTCGCTGCTTTATCGTTATTTTCTTTATCCCGTCATGTATATACTTATTGGGGCCCGGCGCGCTACATTACACTGCTCAACGCTATAGAGGACGACTACTCAATGACGTCATACTATAGTAGTATGAACGGCAGGGCCGCAACACGGCAACACCGTGCACGTGTCATGCTTGTTTTCACAGTTGGCCGCCACGCGGCAGCACCATCAATTCAGAGTTCGACGAGCTGTACCATTTCCCCTTAAGTATAATTGCTGGCACGTACTCGAAAGTTTTCACCGATGAGGCGCGAGTAGCGAGACAGAATCGGATAAGTCTTTCTGAGACAAAAGCAGCTCGTACAGCCCAAAAACAAGAGCAGATGGAAGATAATCAGCTTTCAGAGGAGGCTGAAGGTTTATTATATGCTTCTGGAATGGCGGATTGATCGGTAAGTCACTAAAACTAATAGTTTTATCGTATTGAAATTTTAAACGCGATTACCTCGAAACTATATTTTCAAAAACTGCTCGTGCTGTAACTCGAAAAGTTATTGATCGATCTGGCTGAAATTTTTGGAGGTTTCTGTCTATAACATTATCGAAACGATTTATCTAAAGTTTTAAAGATACCGGGTAAATAAATTACTTTTTCGGGGTAAAAATTATCGAAAAAATAGTCGAAAATTTGAACATTTGATTAAACAGCCTACTCCATTTTTAATTTTATACTAAAAGACGCCTGAAGAAATACCTCAGAGCCGCCATTTTGTTTTATGACAAAACAAAAAATGTTCTTCTACGTTTCAAAAGTGGAAAAATAAGATACAAAAATTTTTAAATGATGCGATTATTTGATCACCTTTAAAAAAATTCATAAAAAGTGACTCATTTTTGGGCGTCTAAATGGTTTTCTCTCCTTAAAGCTAATGCGTGGGTTACGTGAAATACTGTCTTTGCTAGCTATGGTATTCGAATTATAAAAATTGGGATGCTTTAAAATGATACTTATCATCTTTATCAAATTTTTATCCATCAGTAATAAGTGTTTTTCGACTGTCCGTAGACCTTGTATGATTATATAAATAATGTATACGTTATATAACTGTGCTCTGTACCTATGTAAGGAAGAAATCTGAACATGTTTCCAATGATTGGCAGTGCCCTTGGTCCTGGTATTTCATCGAATGACTTGGCCTCGTTCCATTCCGTCTCTTCAGGACTCTTTACATCCCCTTGTAACGCTGTGCTGGCATAACGTTCAATCAAGCCAAAATTAGGCACGTTCACTTTTGCACCACCGAGCAAAGCTCTGCGAACCGACATTGCTCTTTGGTACGATATGGAAAGTTTTTTTGTGTAATTTCAGATTGTCCTACTGACGCTGATAACTGGGTGAAAGTATTCACTGGACTCACTGCACTGTTAACCGCTAATGTCAAGACTTTTCAAGTGAACGAGGAGCAAATGAAACGTGGTGCTGCGTTCAATGATAGAATTACGTTATCAAGTCTTTCATCTTTTTGATTCAGTTGTACATGAGCCAGCAAGAGGAATTTCTTGATCTCGTTCTGAATATTGATAACGTAACAACCAATAACGTTGGTTTAGTATTTAAATCCGATAATGAAAATTGTCCAAGATTACGAATCTGGAAAGCTATAATCTGTCTCTCGATGGAATTAGGCTTCCATTAAGTGCTTGAATTTTTACATAACTCGCGAGGAATTGTACATTTTTTTTTATAATGTGAACAGTTACTTTTTTTATAATCGAAGGATCCATTTTTGTTTTGCATATTTCGTTGTTTTGCTGTTAAAGGGGCATGCGTGCGTGAATGGAGTATTTGTTTTGAGGTGTCAAATTGTGGATTTTTTTTGTAAGGACTTCCTATTTTTCACAACAAAATTAACCCTTTCGACTGTAGTCGACATCTATGTGACGACCTGTGACGACTCTCGTCACTAAGAATTATAGATTGATATATATATGCTTTTAAAAAGTGTACATACAAGAGAATCCCAAGGTGCCGTTGAAAGACGTAAGTGCGAACACCGAAGACTATCAACGCGCAATGTGCACACTGCGGCGCTGTGCCCCGTTCAGTGACGTCACTCCAGCGGAGCGGCCCGGCGTAACGAAAGAGTTAAGTTGATGTGCTTTAGAATAACTTGAAGAAGACTTTTGAGTTTTAAACAATTTTTTAAACTGTTTAGGTATTACATCCAGAGGAAATTTTTGAAAAAATCGATTTTTCGTTTTCGACGGATTCTTATAATATAACCGATCAAGAATATTATCTGAAAATTTCAGGTTGTTTAGTTAAAGATTGAGAGAGATACATTTAGAGGTAATAAATTACATTTTATCTACGTATACATATACCCGACCCGAAATTTCGAACGCATTTTTCTTGGAATAACTTTTTCAGAATCGGTGACCACAATATCTCAAAAACGACAAGACCGATCTACTTGAAATTTTGCATACATTTTGTGTATATCAAAAGGCAGTCCTTAATCTTAGGATTTTTTTACGCATACTTTTTTCTATATCAAGGAAAATGTAGTGTTTTTTTTAACCGAAATTTGCGAAGCAAATGATTCTCCCACTCCTCTGTATCACAGTGTTTCTTTTTATACCTGCTTCTTTCAAATACCCACTTATCCGAGTCTTGATAGGGCATTCCGTAAGATAGCGGTCATTAGAATCCTGTGTGCGCTACCTTACGGAGATTTGACTATACATATGTTAAACAACAAAACCATATAGTAAATTATCACGTTCCAGTATAATACAAAATAAATTATAGTGTTGTAGCTTATGTTTTTTGCTTAGTAACAATATGTCTGTCCAATGCGAATGAGAAAAAGTTTATTATATTAAATCATGCTGTTTTGCATGTTGAAATGCATTATACTTGTACAACACAAAGTAATTGTTTCTTGATCGGTATAGTAATTTCTACTTTCAACAGTATTGCGAATAATGGCGTAAGAGAGGATTACTAGTCTTTAATTATAAAAGTAATTTTCATAATTTCTAGGTCTGATTACCAGTTATTCCGTTTGATACTAAATTTTATTAGACTGTTTCGTCAATAGACATTATTATTAGGCTGAACTGTATTTCCGAATATAACTCGTGATAAAAATTGTACGCCAATCTTGAAGATCACGAGTGACGCTTGTTGTCTCATGTCAAACGTGAATATCACGCGTCGAACTCGTGGTCTTAAGGTAGTATGAGCGGAGTACGTAGTCAATAGAAAGTCTATATTTTTAATTATGAGGAAAAAACAAAGTATTACTCATTGCGGTATATTAAAAATCATAATAAGAAGAGAGAAAATTTAAGTGTATGAGATGATAATGCGTGTATATTTATAAAACTGTAGTAGTTAAAATAGCATTCACATTTGACTCAGATTGTCTAGGCGGCCGCCATTTTGCGATTCACGGAATACGCGTGACAACATTGTAGCCAGCTATTCTCTGACGGTTTTATGCCAGTTGCGCAAAGTGTCATATTCTATCTACTATTAAGTAATGTATGTATATAATATTATTAAGAAGCAAATTTATTATTCGGGATAATAAATTTCGAGCGAAAATTCTTTTAATGCATTCAAATTGTTCGTGACCATTTGACCTCCAGCTGAGATATGAACGCTGATGCCACGCGGTGTTGCCAAATCTATATCGGCTCAACCGCCATGGAAAAAGAGACCAGAGCTCGCAAAAACATGTCAATTTAATAAATGATATATGTATATTCAGAATATTTGGCAATTTATATTTTTTAAGAGACGTACGTGTTCGTGCCATTCTTCTCGATATTTGGTGCTTTCATTTCGGGAGGTGGCTAATTTCAAACAATGATTATTTCGGTCTCAAAGTTTTATCTGTACGAATTCCGTATATAGCGTGTACTAAATTTCCCGATTTTGCACATTAATTATTATTGTAAATAGTCGGTGACATGTTTTGAAATTTAACAGACGACATTCTCTAAATCTAGTCTATAGCATATACAAAAATAACTTTTCTATCTGATGGGGAGGTTCGTGCTCATACTACCTTAATTCGGGCCAAGTGTGAATGTCTCGAATGGGATTCTTTGTCCCAAAATAGGCCACATGCTACCTAGGAGACACTTTCGTACCTTTGTGAAGTTAGCACATCATTTTCATAATTTGAATAAAACTTTTAGAGTTTTGGTAGCACCCGGAAGAATTCTCCACTCTAGAGGAATCTACCCTACTTGCTACGAAGAATCTTTAAAGTCACAGAATTCTTTCAATTTTAATTTCGCAGCTTTTTATCATTAGAATTATTGATAGAACTCTTGTAGTGCTACCCAGAACTCCCATCAGAACTCCTGGAACTCTTCATTTTTTTTATCCTTCGAACATGCCCTACTTACTGCGGGGCATCTTCAAAGTCACAGAATTCTTTCAATTTTAATTTCTGAGCTTTTACCATTAAAATTATTGATAGAACTCTTTAAGAACTATTTCTCGACCGTGGGACTGTCAGATTTTGTACCTTCTCTCAGCGCTACTTAAAACCAACGACGTAGACGTGGCGGTGTTTTGGTTTGTTTCGTTTTTTTATTTTTTTTTACATTCTTTTAATATTCCCTTTTTTAAATTGAACGTTCTTGATATGTATTTTTAATTTAATTAGATTAGATTGGATTGTAATTTATATTTTAAGATTAAATTGTAATATTAAAATAGGATTGTAATGAAGTCAATATAAAAACGAAGCTGTCGTGAAACTTTTTATTAAGCCCAGACATATGTATACTATGACCTGCGGAAATATATTTTCGATTATTTGGATCATTGTTCGAAATGATTAGATATTGTTAATGTTTATATTTATGAAGAAGTTGGCCAGAATTTGAAAATCCGAGTTTAGTTAGATTAATGATGTTGCACACTTCAGTAAAATTGAAAGAGTTCTGTGACTTTGAAAGTTCTCCGTAGCAAGTAGGGTAGATTCGAAAAAAAATGAAGAGTTCCAGGAGTTTTTATGGGAGTTCTGAATAGTTCTGGAAGAGTTCTCTAAAATGAATACCTACACCATGGTACTCATTGATATAGTGTAGAAATATCAGATTTTATACGATTAATTGATTTTATCTTGTATCAATTCGATATTGATTTTTTATGGTTTATGAATATGCTGCGTTAATGAAACTTGCAGAGAATTCTAGAACTCTTCGGAAAATATCATAAATAGTCAAAACTCGTAAATTTTTTTATAAATGGGTGCCACAAAACTTTTTGAAAAATATTTTTGAGGGTGATATAGATCAGAACTATTATTAAAATCTATAGGGAACACTAGAACTATTAAAGGAAATTTATATTTTTTGAAAAATGGGGTGCGCCGTGAAGTTGGCACCCCATATTTTGAAAATGATTTTTTTGTACTTGAATCGACGGAACTATTTCTAAAAACTATCAAGAACTCTAGCACTCTTCCGGGTGCTACCAGAACTCTAAAATTTTTATTCGAATTATGAAAATGAGGTGCTAACTTCACAGAGGTCACTTTCGTGGTACAGTTTCGACACTCGGTCTCCCCCGCTTCAGCTCCCTTCCCGACCTTTCAGGCGCATCACTTGGGCACAGCTTCTTCCGAGTTAAATCGTAGGGCAAGGGGTTAATCATTACGTTTCTAATTATTACTTTAGTAATTTAAGTCTAGTATCGCCAAAGTTAACCCAGGATAAAATTAAGTAAAATACAGTAAAAATGCGTAATCTTTGATAGAGTAGTAATAGAAATATCAGGGTAATTCACGGAATGTTAAGGATTCACGTAAGACTCAGCTTGAGGCTAGTAATTGTGATTGATCGGTGATTAACCATTTGAATCCGAGGAGTTATTGAAAAAATATTGTCCAAAAATGTCGAACAGCGCAGTAGCGCTTTTTTTAATCAGTAGTATAGCTGTGCTGGTTTTGGATACAGATTCCTGCACCGGCATATACCGACACTCGAGACCTTCGAAGCTGGGTGTCCGTAGTAATAACGAAACCTTGGTAGGTGTTCACCTCCGATTTTTCTCGTTTTCACATATGTTGTAGTACTCGAAAAACTAAGCGACTCGTGTTTTTTCTTATCGGCCCAAACTGAATTTTTGGGGGTGAAAACCACCCCTGAAAATTGAGGTGCTACACGCTCATTTAATTATTTCACATATAAAAGCGGTATCTTTCACAATGAAACCAATTGGAAAAATTTTCTCACAATGAGAGATGAAAAATGTGATTTTTTCAAATTTGTCGAATGTCTCTTATCGGGGTAAACTACCCCAAAATCGTTTTTCATTATATAAAAAATTGCCAAACAGAAGTAAATTCGAGAGTAAAAATTTGAAAAATATATATGTTACTCGCGACAATTAAATAAAGTTCACGTGTCTTTGCATTTTTGCGAAAAATTATTTTATAGGGGGTAACCTCCCCTAAGTACATTTTATTATGTATCTCTTCAATAAAATAGTTTTTGCGAACGAAACCAACTGGGAAAATTTCCTCAAAATGAGAGATCAAAAATGTGATTTTTTCAAATTTGTCGAATCATTTTTGGGGGGAAAACTACCTCAAAATCGTTTTTCATAAGTGCAGTTTACTTTTGGTATGTTCCCGTAGAATAAAGGAACTTATATTACATAAATTTACATTATCAGAAGTACGCGTTACATTAGGAAAATGTGAATTACCAAGGAATTATTATAACAAATAGATTTATAAGACCAGCAAGCATTGTCAGACTTTATTATTCACTGTGTGTGGAACAGTAATGATGCTCTTCGAAGAAATTGCACATATTTATTCCGGTTATTAATTTTAACATACGAGTAATTTGGCCCGCAGAACATTTTCGAAGCTGGCTGGAACACGTTTTCTTTCCGAACGTAGGACCGACAAGTGTGTTACTCATAGACTCTTGGACTGGATACTGTCCAGAAGATGTATGGCAAGCAGCAACTGCTGTGTAAAATATTATTCCATTGATTATACCAAAAGGCACGACCGGAAAAGTTCAGCCTCTTAATGTCTACGGATTTCGTATTTGGAAGAATTATACGCGACATTTTTCTGATTCTGTTATACTTTTAAACTATGACATGAATCTTCACATGCGGAATAATATAATAATGTTACAGTCTTTAGTATATAATTAATTATCATCACCAAGGTATCACAACCTTTCTAAATTCTCCTGGTTTAAAAGTGGGAACGTCACAGAAAAATCAGGAGAATTTGAGAATCCAGTAGATTTTTCCTTCAAGCCTTTTTCCAACACATTGTGTGAAGTTCAAGGATGTGAAAATTTTGCCGTTATTAGGTGTTCCTAATGCAAAATATCCTTGTGTTTTAAGCATTTTTTGGAAGAGCATCATTACTGTATCACATGCAATGAATAATAAAGTCTGATAATGCTTGCTGTTCTTATAAATCTATTTGTTATAATAATTGCTTGGTAATTCACATTTTCCTAATGTAACGCGTAATTCTGATAATGTAAAATTATGTAATATAAGTTCCTTTATTCTACGGGAACATACAAAAAGTAAACTGCACTTATGGTGGTTTTGTATAAGGAAAAATAATTTTGGGTTAGTTTACCCCTCTAAAAATGATTCGATAAATTTGAAAAAATCACATTTTTCATATTTCATTTGTGAGAAAATTTTTCCAATTGGTTTCATTGTGAAAGATACCGCTTTTATATGTGAACTAATTAAATGAGCGTGTAGCACCCCAATTTTCGGGGGCGGTTTTCACTTCTGAAAATTCAGTTTGGGCCGATAAGAAAAAACACGTGTCGCTTATTTTTTCGAGTACTACAAGGTATGTGAAAACGAAAAAAAAATCGGAGGCGGACACCTACCAAGGTTTCCTTGTAAGTTGGCAACGTGTGCGCCCACAATTTCCGGAAGTGACGTCATCAAAACCCCTCGATTCCAAATATTTTCGCTCGATTCTGGAAATTTTGCCACGCGTATAGCAAAAATTACTATACTGGATAGAACATCGTGCGTGAAATTCGACGCCCGTGTCTAGGAGACGTTATTGTTTTTCAGCACGATGGAGCACCAGTCGACCTCTCTGGAGGGGTGTGGCAACACCTCGAAGAAGTATTCCCAAATCAGTGGATTGAAAGAAAGGCAAGCTAGATGGAGTGATCACGAAGATCGGCGGAACCTAATCTACTTGATTTTTATTTATCGAGACATTTAGAATGGGGAATGGACCAATTTTTTTTCGTTTTTCTTAATTCTGGTACTATAAAAACTATGAATATTGATGCTTTAGGTAAATAATATACTCGTGTTTGCTAAAAAATGATATTCAAAATCGTTGCACAAATAGCAGTTCAAACGCCCTGTTGAGTCACGTGACAGAGTAGTCCTCAAACCTCATATACGGTGCTGCCATCTCGCGATATAGTGAATATAGCACTTCTCATGTGATGTTATAAATTATATTTTGAAAAGGTAAGCGCTCGTCAGCTTGAATACGGACATTCTTCAATGGCTATTTGGCTATAAAATAAACTCCATATTAGGATATGAAGTTGTGACGTCACGACCAATCATAAAGTGTTTTCGCTCCTGCACTTTATAGCAAAATTTTAGCAATCTTTAACATCGGTTTTGTTAATATTTATGTAGAATCTAATTATCTAATCAGCCGTCTGGCATTTTACAATCATATTGCAGCAAATTACTTAGACAGTTTTTGAATTCTCGTCACAGTCCAGTTCCCCATTCCTTGTCTATGTGTCACTCTGGCGAATTCTTGCAGAACTCAAGAGCAAGATGATTGTGGAACATGACATGTTTTCACCGCACCACCTACAGGCGGTACATGAAAGCTTCGTCAGTCGTCTAAGGTATTACTAGGAAGTGACCAGTGATCACTTTGAGCATCTCGTACGCTAAACCTCGGCTCTGAAAAGAACATGTTCTAGGATAATGACAGAGGCAACATTGGAGTGTTCATCATTGGATTTCACTCGACGGTTCTACAAGACAACTTTTGTGCCCCAACTGAACTATTGGCGGTTATACAAGACAAATTCAGTGCTTCAACTAGACTTCGTTTTAATGGTTCATCCAGACAACTTTTCTAATCTTACTGGACTTGCGATTGACGGTTCCTCTAAACAACTTCTGAACTCCAATTCAAATTTTTATATTTTTTTTTCAAGAGTTCAAATTGACTGGTTGAACACACTGATCTCGCAAGCCTTTCGGTTACATTATCTGTCCGGTTGAACATTTTCTGCCAACATCCAGTAGTGCGTTTGTCGCAAATAACTCTGTATGCGCATCGATAAAAAATATTTAAACAATATCAATTTTCATAAAACTTAGTGATTTAAAGTTTTTGAGATCGTTGAATGTGACTTTTAATAAGTAATTAATTATTTATACTCTGACCTTAGCCGATGAACGCACATTATTTGCAACAATCCATGTAGGACATACCAGAGTTAGCAACAGGTCCAATAACTTGGCCTATTAATGGGTACCCATAATATGCCAAGTATTAGCTATTCGGCGTTGGCCCACATTTTTTCTATTCTTGATCGGTGTCATACTCTGAATAATGGCTGCTAGCATAGCAGACCTTCACTGGGCCAGTGTTCAGTAGCCAACGGCTTTTGCCATCGGTTTTAATAATTTAAGGCGTATGAAAAAAGTCGAAGTTGTACTATCTAAAAGAGTGGCGCCTGAATGGTTCGACGTTAGCACTAACTTGCAGAAATTGTACTAGTACTAGTTTGAATTTGGCACTAGTTTATTTACGACAACACACGTCATTTTTTTTATGTTACTGTTACACAGATGGTTACAGATCATCGATTTCATAAAATATCTTCAAACTTTTAAGTTCGCCACTTCTTTGGCATGAACATATCATATCAAAATGTACCCTAAATATATTTTTAAAAATATAACTACAACAACCCTATTAGTTATCCGTGTGATTCCCTCGCTATTGGATTAAAATTTTTTATACTGTTTACCTATCCTGCAGAAAAATGTGTTTTAAGAAAAACTCCAATCAATATTGTAAATTTGCTGTTATGAACTATAACGAAAGATTTTAACTAGAAAATAGATAGAAAGACAGGTACTCTAAGACGCTACACGAACTATCGCTTACAAATGACTCGATACTCTTTCCGAATTTCCCGGGACTACGCGATACGAAACAAACTGAACGGAGTGAAATGCCAGATGGGCGCCAGACACCACGAGGTGTCACGATATCTAAAGAAACTCCCCGGAAAATAGGAAAAGAGGTCCGACTAGCAGGAACGAACGGAAAGGTATGGTAGAGGGGCTGGGTCGACGCTGATGTTAAAGAAGGAGAGTTAAAGGAAAAGATAGTGAGAAGAAATCAGATTGAGAACCCATGAAATTTAGTAACAGAAAACATAACACATTGGACCTTTTGTTTTGGGACTTCAAATAATATAAAATTAACAGTTTAACAATTTCGAGAATGAAATAAATAGCACGCGATACAAGGTCCTCTACGGGACACGATATCAATATTCGCGATAGAGTAGATAATTACTACAAAAGCTACACAAATTTCGAGAGAACGCGAAAACAGAAAATATCTAACACAGCTTAACGAAAATACAATACGTGAACTCACGAAACGCGTGGAACACGGATTCGCTCAATAGTTCTCCAGGGTCACAGAGGTATTAATCTAAGCTCAATGATACATTTCCAAAAATATAGAAATTAATACGGAAGGCACGGAATCATTTCCTGGCTGGCGATACGCGAACATCTCCTAGGCCGAAACCGGGAAATGCACGGAAGCCAAGATAGAAAAGATTTCGCCCTTTAGACAAAATTGCTTACCTAAGCGTTACATTTCGATACCAATGCGAGACAACTACTTTAGCGCGACCGGCCAAGACGGCTAACGAAGAACGAATGGCGACACGCTAACGAGATCG
>JAYRCB010000741.1:55479-154915 GCA_036026315.1 Trachelus stipa | reverse complement strand
CCTTAATTTCGGTCGGAATCGACAGCTTAAAAAAAATACATGCATTTACATTGCTGAAACAGTCATAAATGGATATATTTCAATAAAAAACATATTGCTTTTAGTGGAAGGCTGAAAAACCGCGTTCCGTCGTGTATAGAGTCCGCGCGTGTGTCGTCAAGCGATCAAGCGATTTTACCGACCGACGGTATACCGACGGTTTTATTTTATTTTATTTTTTTAAATGTACTTGTCTCGAGCCGCTGCCGCGTCTCTTAATAGTGAATTCGGATGTATTATATTTTTGTTACAAATATGGTAGAATTTGTTGAGGAAAGGCATTTGATACTAAAATTATTTTTTGAAAAGGGTTGAGGATTTTTATGCTCCGACTTCAATCGTTTCAATCCAGCTTGACATTTTTTAGAGAAGTTCATTTTGCATCTGTAAGTAAATTCCGTATCCATAAGAAATTTTGTTGCGACCAAATCTAGTTTTGGAATTGTGCAAGTGAAACCCATCATTGATCAATCGAATAGCATCTGCTTCGTCGTCGTCGTCGTCCTCGCATGTCTATCTACTTTTTTACACGACAGATGGCGCTGACTGCTTTGCCTTCATTACCTATTTGTACTCTGGGTGGTGTTGGTAATTTGCCAATACACAACACAATCAAATACACTTTGCACGTAAAGCTACCGTTCACACCGAATTTCCAGTTAATATAAGGGTGCTTTCATAACAGTATAGAATTACATTATTAAGCCTTTCATGTGGAGCGCGTGTGGATGGGTGTACGTATGTGTGTGCTTTGACATAATTCCTCGTATTTTAAGTGGCAGTTTTTAGAGATATGGGATGTCCAGGTGTTCCTCTGCATAGTTTCCTGTATCTAGGTATCGGACGTGGAAGTTCAGGATATCTTGATGTTTCTCTGCATAATTTCCTGTATCTGAGTGTTGGACATGGAAGTCCAGGATCCTCTCTATTATTCGCACGGCCTGAGGTACGTAAAAAAACACTTACGTGTAAAAAAACGACGCCAAGTACAGGAGTGCTGTGAATTCCTCTAATAAAAAGTATTGAAATCATATTATTGAGGCCAACTACATACGTCACTACATGTTTGCCTATTGTATGATCTAGCACTAGCCCATCATTTTAATTGTATTTTCAAAATTTCCTATAACGTTTTCGCTATTCTTTTACATTACTACTGCTTCCCGAAGTTGATTATGATTTAATGGTCATTTAATAATTAATAATTTTCCTTTTTGAGTATTTCCTTATCGAGTATTACTGTATCGACACTTTGAACATCTGATGTAATATAAGTTTATTTTACTACCACATATAAGCTTAAATGACATTTATAGTGGTTTGTTGAAATCGCCTCAACACTGGTTATCGCATAACGGCGAAAAAAAAGTAGCATCCCATTTAAAAAAGTGATAGTAATCTTGAAAACTCCTTTACCCCTCCTACCACGCAATAAAAATAACATTACATTATGTCCCCCTCCATACCGTACAAGTTTTATATGAAACATTTTTTGAAATTATTACAAATAACAGAAATATTCCAGGCGGACAAAATTATTGGTCCACCCTGTATAGTCAAGAGAAAGAAGCAAGAGAAGTAAAAACAATTCTACAAATAAATTCTGTAAATATATAATATAAACAATACATTCAATTGAAACACTTTTGATTAACTTGATTTTAAAAATTCGTATTTTCGGTCAATAGAGAATACTCACAATTGTTTTTCGATATTAGCCGCATGTTCTAATGTTGAAGACCGTTCCAACTCTACTGTTTTTACACAACTACTCTCACAAGGAGAAGTACTCTACTCGTACTCACCGATTTCGTCCAGATTCACAGTATATGTAGGGCTTGACTACAAGTGAAAGTGATGCAAGTTGAGCTCTAGATGGTCAAACGTTTGGAAAATAAAATATTTGTCGCGGACCGGTCAATACATAAGTCTTTGATTAACACTAAAAAAAAGTATATACACTCAAGAAATTTCGATTTGTTAGAGTAAGTAAGGTTAGGTTGGATTCAGGGAGGGCATATTCAATGGCAAAAGTTGTGCTTCGAAATATTATAAAAATGAAAAATATTGAGACGTTTCGTGATGTTCGAGACTTAGTAATCTCGAGACTTTTTATAGGGTTTATGCACTGGACAGGCGTCTTCAGAAGGAATTAGACACTTGAGATTTAAAGTAAAGCAATTGTGCTATATTGTCCTATACATTACACTCTAAGGTATCCTTAATATTCTATTCCACTCTCTCACATACATACGCACTCTTATAAATTTCTCTAGTTTTATTATCGTACCGTAGGCAACAAAAAGTGTGTTTATTTACTTATTCTCTCTTATACTCTCTCGAAATGGGAAAGGGGTAGCTGGCACCACAATACAACAAATTGCACAATGCGTCCGACGACCCTGTGCCAGCTGCTGGTGAGGATGGTAATGATTCAGTACCCACAGGTGATCACAATGGACCCCGTTTGCTTAATCTCTTATCTTGAGGATAGGTTAGACTCAGGCAGCTACTAATCACAATGATATTGGGAGCTGAGCTTTTTAAGGGGTGTTGTTGGATGGTTTTGGTCGATTTCTGACAGCTCCAGCAAATGCTTTTGATTCAGAAGATCTACATGGATGGCAGATTTCCTGATACAGGGTGGAGACACAATGCTTTCCAAGACCAGGAACTGCCAGGGATGAGTTCCCATAGTTTGCAGAACAATACTGTTCACTGATTCGCTCTAGAATATAGGTTAGGTTTTCTACTAGCTTTTTGATAATCATACTTTCCAAATCTTCACTTGCTTCTTGTCGTCTCATGGTGTACACGAGTCTGAGTGACTAGTCTAGAGTCAAGAGTGGTCTCCTATCGAGGAAGCCGCTGCTTATATCCTCGGTAGGAATACGTTGATTCTAGTGGGTATAACGATTTTTATCCTCCCGAGATATTAACGTCGATTTTGGATTCAATATTTTGATTTATTGTCTGTTTGGACTATTTGATTTGATTAACTAGATTAGCGGCTTCTTCAACTATCGATTTACTGGTATTTCTTTTGTGTTTGGCGCGCGCCGGCTTATAGTGTCTGGGCACATGTTTGTTTTGATTTCAGTCGGTCGACAGTATTTCTAATTGTCAGAATGTAAAAAGTAATAGGCTAATATTATTTCCTCATGGCTGTCTTTATGCCTAATTTCAAGGGAATTATATAATACTATGAATTTAAAAGTCCTATTTCTATTTTCCTTTATCAACGTCGCTTTGAGTGGTTGATAAGAGTTTTAGGAATTCTAGGGTGTTAGGAGTTCTCTCGGATACTATTATGCACATCCACAGTGCGCTATGCACTCTTATGCGGGGCTCTTGCCGTATCCATTATCGAGAATGGATGATTGGGAAGAAAATGGATAGAGAATACAGGGGTATAAGGACGGAACGTTACAATATATTGTAACAAAAATGTTACTAGAGAGGCCTCCTCGCCCTCTGGCTCGAGGTCACCACCGGCGCTCGAGTATGCTTTATTATTATTTATTGTGTTGTTCTAGTGTTTTAGGCCTATTATATTTAGTTTTAAGATCCCTCCCCTCCCTGTCACCATTCCTCGTAGGGTACTGACTCGAGGACCACCATCGAAGACCTTCTGCAAGGACCCATCTCCACGAGGAGGATCGCGAGAGCGGCTACGTTGCCGTGGCAGCGGAAGGCAGGGATGGCATGGGCAGCGAACAGCTGATTGAGCCACGTGGGAACGATGCCCGTCCAGCCCGCCACCATCACCACGTGTATGCAGTCCCGTCACACGGGTAGTATAGAGGCCCGTGTGACAGGTGTGGAGGCCCTCTCCCTCCAGGCCCGCGGACGAGCCCGGGAGGATTTTGACAGGCTTGGAGGCCGCCATGTTGTCCGGCGCGCGACAGTTAGCGCCGTGCCATCCGCCTGCGAGGCCCTGGAAGACCTGCCAGCGCGAAGGACCAATGACCTGCCATACCGGAACTGCCAACCAATGCCGAAGCGCGTAGCCCTCTCAGCCTAGCGGATCCGCCAACCCTCGAGGCCGTGGAGGCCCGTGGACGGAAACAACGAGGACCGGAAACACCGAAGATATCACCACTTCGAGCCAGGGTAGCGTGCGAGATAGAGCGATATTTTGAGTTTGCGAGAGTGAGAGTTGCGAGTGCGGTTTTGTGAGGATATTGTGTACCGCTTGGATTATTGCGTGTGAGCACATCGAGTGAGTACTCTGAAAGTAATTGCGTTTTCATTTCCTTTCTTCCCATATCCCCCCTCTTTTTGCGCTTTTCTATTCCGTAGGTCCCTTCGGGACATCGCGAGCCGTCCCAGGTGGACCGGCATTTTTGTAACTTTTTTTGTATTTCCGACGGGCCTTCCGGCCAAAAGCTCGAGGCCTGTGGTGTATTGCGTGCGCCCTAGATTTAGTGCATTTGCGGCCCCTTGTTGAAAACCCTCCTCTTTCCATCATCCCCTTCGTCTAGCCCGTAATCGGGATAATATTAATAAGTATTCATTTTCGCGTTCGGAAACCTTGTCCCTGAGACTCCCTCACCTCTCCCTCCACTGCCTTCCCATTCCCGTAGAATAAATAATCGAGGACCTTACGGGGTCACTCGTCGGTGCTATGCCGAACAAGTAGCTGGTACCCATACATTGTTTAATTGTGAGTCCTATTCCTTATCTGTAAGCTCTCCCTACCCCTCCTGTCCCCCTTGCCCATAGCGTGCCCCTCCGTACCCTGAGCCCCCTCTTCCCAGCGAGTCCAGTTAAATTCCCGAGCGAGCACCCGTGTGCATTGTTATTGTTTTGCGTGTCGAGTCTTGTTTTCTTTTCTATTATCTTCTGTTTTATCTCTTACTTCATTTCTACTCTTCTGTTTGTATCTGCACTTTATTAATTATATTCTTTCGCATTATAGCCTGTGTTCCCTTTTATTTTCGCATTCCCCCTTCCCTCTAATTTACGTTAGCTGTTTTCGAGAGACCCTGGGTCGAAATCACCGCCCAGACCGTCACAATATATAAAAAACCAAGTTTTAAGGACAAAATAGATATCCAACATGAAGACAAGTTATGAAGTTATATATTCAATTATAATTCAACGTTTATGCTCAAAAAATCATAATTTTGGTAAAATTAATATTTCGATCCCTTTTGTATCCCATTGTACCGCCAGAACAGTCAAGTTCATTCTACTGATATACATAATTCTTTGTTCCATCGATGATGTGACGTATGCGCCTACGTTCGATATAGTTCTGGCATCCGGCTATACAGGCAATACGTTTTAGCAATTTTAAAACCCGCGATTATTCAAACGATAAATATAGGATATGTTTAATAAGAGACATTCAGATTTAGAGATTCAGTTATAAAAGTATAACTCTGAGAGAATCGATACATGCAAGTGGTGACGCTGTAATTATTTAACAAATGATATAAACATTATAATAGACGTTGTATTAGTTATAAATACCAGAACTGTACTCCCTCTGGTACTTGAAAGGCGTCTAGCCTAGCTATGTTTATATAAAACTTTTGATTTACGTTAGGCGTGTTCAGTGCTAACAAGTCAAGTGTCAATGATTGAAATGGAGACACAGTCACACTCACCGTCTTCTTCTCTTGTTCCTTCTGAACTCGGACTTGATTAGCTAAAAACTATGTTGGTAGGAGAATCTTTGTAAAGACTCTGGGGGTGATTCTCAGGAGTTTTGTGTTGAAATAAAGATTTGTGTATCGACCTTCGACCAGAGCAGATCGCAGTTGATATATATAAGTTTATATCTTAATATTCACTTTTATTTCGTAACTATCTTCCAAATTAGCAAAGTGAATTTCCACTCTACCAACGGAACTCAGCAGCAAGGAACATCGAGTGGGATTTTCAAGTGTCCCGTGGAATTAGGCGCTCGGAGCGTTACAATGGCAGTGCATTCGATCCATCTGTTGGGAAATTCGGCAACTTGGTTTGTGAGTAGTAATGAACTCTAACTATACTGGAATCCGTACGCCTGTATCCGAAGGTATCCGGCCAGCGTGCCGGCCTCTCACTCACGAAAGGATGAGGTTGTCCTTTTCGAATTAAATGCGCATGTGGTGTATAAGTCCTGCAAAAATGTTGTAACGTCGCATATTAGTGTCAGCCACGCCAGCACTAAAGTACAAATTTATGAAAAAATGTCTAGATACTGCTGTGTAAATTTGTATAAATACATCTATGTTGAGTCCTACCGCAGGTTTATCTTTTTTTAAATAAATATTTCCGAAAATTGCAAATAGTTTCGAATATTGTTTGCTAAACGCATGGCTTTATTACTAAAGTCATTCAGCTTAAACTTTTTCAGAGACTGTATCGTGTGTAAGGCAGATAGGCTGCTACACTCGTCTGTGTCCTTGCTATCTCTCTCTGCTCGCCCCCACCACTGCCGTACGGATTCCAGTATGGTTAGAGTTCAGTGGTGAGTAGTGAATCAGCATGTGGCCTGTGTGAATACTGGCACATTTCCTCATTGGAAGAGTCAGCCACAAGGAAAGGAAGGAAGGAAGGTCTGTGTGAATATAATGTGTTAGTAGCTGTTAGTAGTGTACTATAGTGTACTGATAATTGTCCCAAGAGTAGGGATTTAGCCGAAGATCTGGAAAGAGAAGAAGAAGAATAATATAGTTAATGTATTTTAATCAGTCAGAGTCTTAAGTCGTGGTGAATCATTTACGAGGCTGTAATATCCATAATTAATTTTGTTGCCCTGTAAGTGAAACAGTGCCGGTATTAATGTGAACTTATATGTTACCTTGTAATTGCAGTTTTTGTATAGTTATATATAACGTGGAGTTTCTTTTCAAAGTAAATTATATGTACTTTACTCAAGACTGGATCAAGTCTTTTGATTCTATTTATGTGATATTGCAAATACTGTTTTAAGCTTTCAGTAGATATTGTTTTAAGACATTTTTTACAGTATGTAATGGAAAAGTCATATCTATTTTTATCTTTTGAAATTAGTGTGTGATATTTTTATATATTTGCAAAAAGTCAGATTCTTTGAAATCTGAAGTTATTTCACCTTAATATTCTTTGCAATAAATTAACAAAAGATTCTATTACTAAAACAAGTCTGAGTGAAACTGCAGAATATGACTCCTTCTTGATAGACTACATGTAAAAAAACTAAACAATCCACAACTAACTTCAAAAAGGAGTTGTATTCTGCAGTTTAGCCCAAGTTTATACCTCATGGTATACATGTTTGCATTACATTGCTGTATGCATATATTTGATTACCTATATATAATTTTGATGTAACTAAGTTAAATGTGTAATTGTTTAATTGTATAATTATACTATTTTATTTTTACCATAATTTTATGTTAATATTGAAAAATAGACATACTTTTCATTTAAAACGATGTTGCAGGTACTTTTATTTTGAAAGTATCGCATTTACGAAGAATCAGATGATATGTGGAAACTATATTAATCTCATAAATTATAGTGGAAATAAATCTTCATTATTATTATTAAATAAGAAGAATAAAGAATACAAACAATGGAAGAGCAAAATAAAATTAATACGAAAGCAGTGGATGAAAAAAGCAAAGTTCTATCGATAGCAAAATCATTTGCAACAAAATTAGCAACAGTGGGAATAATTTGGGGCTGGGGTTACATGAATTGGAGTATTGCATGGCTCATTGGACCTGTAATTCTTTCTGTATGGAAAATGGAAAAGAAACGAGATAATGAATTACGAAGAAAAACAGCTCAAGCAATGGCTATGTCTCAAGAAAAACAGATTATAATGAATAGATTGGATGAGCTTCCTTCTTGGGTTTACTTTCCAGACTTTGACCGTGCCGAATGGTTAAATCGGGTATGATTATTTTTATCATATATCCTTTTATTAGATACATAGCTAAATTGCTTTTCAAGGAAGAACATCTTTCAATAGTAAATACAAATTTATTATTATGCAGTATTAGAAATCATGTGTATGTATGTACAACATATTGAACTCACAACTGAAATAGATTAAAATATAATAAACCAATTATCAATTATTACTTTGTAATGTATCGTATCACGACATCTATTTACCTTAATAATAAAGATTTTATTGATATTAGATTGGTAAATAAAAATAATTTATTTAAATGCGAATAATGCACTTAACATATTTTTTATAGATTCTATACAAAACCTGGCCAAGCATGAACGAGTTTGTTCGTGGATTAGTGAAGCAAAGCATACAACCTGCCATTGTGGAACAATTAGCAGAATATAAAATGAAAGGATTCCAATTTGAAAGATTAGTCTTGGGCCGAATTGTAAGTTACTACTTATCCAAATAACAGAAAATGGTTAACTTAAAGCCTTAATGTGTGGTTGAAAAATCCATTTCAATATTTGATATCACAAGCATGAGAATAAATTTTCAGTTCAGTAAAGTTTTATCAGAAAATGAAAAAGCTAGCCATCTTGATGTTAATTTTAAAAAACTGCATCAAATTTTAATTAACACGTTCCGTGTCGGACTTTCTTTTGTTACTTTTCGATTAGGCAACGTGGATCATATACGCCTCACGCGGCACGGAACGTGTTAAAAATTTCTAGCATAATTGTAAACTGTTTCCATGGCAAGTTTTTCGTCATATATTTTACAAAATCAACTTTATATTAAATATTTTTCTATGGTGTTCAAAGTTTATATCCGCTATTTTCTCTCAATACCTATGATTATTCCGGTGATTAAAAACTGATACGACTAGGAATATTTGCTTACTCAGATAAGAAATATTCCACTTCTCTAACAAGAATATCACAGAATAATATATAATACATAACATTTTATTAAAATCCTGGTATTGGTTATGTGAACACGCACACAAATTTAATATCTAAGCATGTATTGCCGTATAGGTGCATTATATTAGCGCAATCAGTTTTGCTGGATGTCATGCTGAATTCTTACTTTGTACTATACTGTGCTGAAATACATACAGAGTATGTGATTCGTGTGCGTACTCACGTAGCAAATACATGAAAAATTTACTTTGTGATATATTGTATATGAATTAAAAATTCTCACAGCTATACAGATTTATTTACATTTAAGATTAGGATTTCGTAGTATAGCAGAAAAAGTAAGCATGAATCAGACTTTCATGTACACATGAAACGTTTTACGATCCAACGTAGTTAAAAATTATATATTATGTGTGCTTTTTTGCAATTGTTACTATTACGATTTATTAATATTAAATGTATTTCATAATTATACTACTTCATTTCCTTTTGAATTTACTTATGCAGGGAAAACCAAGTACATGATTTCAGTCATCTTACTTTTTATGTTTTATCACCGCTTATTTACGGTGTTATTAGCGTTTTTTTTCATTTCTAATTTAGATAAGATATAACTTGTGTTAGTTGATCCGTATTAATCATGTACATAAGGATATATTAGGATACATGTACGACGCAAGATGCAAAAATAGACAAAAGTCATAGTATTTATTACAGCTTCTGATATAACAAAACACGTGTAATCAGACTTCTAGAATAAGATTTAAATTTTCATATAAATTAAATGCGGAAATAACATAATTATATTTATCTTATGATAACTCTTTCTAGCCTGCTAAAATATGCGGAATAAAAGTCTACGATAAAAATACATCAAGGAATGAAATTATCTTAGATGCTGACATATTGTAAGTATAACATAATTATACGCTTAGTCAACCAATCGTATATTTAAAAATATGAAACCATTAAAAATTCATAAATGACGCTACTGTAGTAATTTATGATCTTAACATCTCATAATAAAACTAAATATCCAGATATGCTGGCGATTGCGACATTACTTTCTCCTTCGGAAATATCAAAGGAGGCATCAAGGATTTTCAGGTGAGTCAATTTCTGTGAAATGGTACAAAAATAGGCGTAATTGAATTTATGATAATAAAAAAGTGTTGAAATTTTATATTTTATAAAATTGACAAAACTAAAATAATTTTTGAGAAAAAAGTTGTTTAAAAAGAATACAAAATCGCAACCATTTTTTAAAATCAAAATCCCCACACTCATCTCATCAAATAAGTGGTTAGGAACAGAAAAGCTGTTTTGTAACCTTTTGATTTAAGTAACTCCTACTCCTTGAATCTTACAACCACATAAAAATGCAATTCTGAGTGAATTATTTTCTAAATTTTGGAAAATTATACATCCTAATGTATTTTTCAATTTTTTATATAAAATTATGTTTGTTCCTGGAGTGACTATTTTTTTCTTATATTTTCACACTACTTCCTTGAAAACTCAAGAAGAGAAATTTCTGATTAGTTAGAATTTTTATAGTGTCCCCTTAAAAGTATTTCATTTATCGTTTTAAATGTTCTATAGGTGTTTTGGATCATCATTTCTTATTCTTTTATTATTCTAATAACCGTTTCCTATTATGATTACGTTTATGACCTATTTGGAGTATCATTTCTTGTACTCAAGTAGTCCAGATCATCGTTCTCGGAATATAAATTTTCCTATACAAAATCTCTCATTCAACATTCTGAAGTACAGCGGTCATCCTTACAA
Source organism: Trachelus stipa (assembly GCA_036026315.1). Taxonomy (NCBI): domain Eukaryota; kingdom Metazoa; phylum Arthropoda; class Insecta; order Hymenoptera; family Cephidae; genus Trachelus; species Trachelus stipa. The sequence continues at coordinate 144,277 of JAYRCB010000741.1, read as the reverse complement.
ATTTCGAGTTACTCCAAAATATTGTTTTGGTTCTATAATTCTGATCATCATTCTTTCCTATCTTTAAACATTTCTGAAGTCCAGTTAATCATCTAGGATGTAGAGGTCCTCCGACTTATTATCCCTTGTGCCCAGATATCTAAAAACACTGATGCTCTTATTAAAGCCAATTATAATATTATTTTAATATTAAACCATCGTTCCAACGTATATGACAGTAATCCGTAATAATTCTAGCTAAGGTCTTTATCTACTCATGCCTCTCTCTTCCTACCCATAAAATTGTATGGATGAAAATTCTGTCTAGAGAAATATATTCAGAGTTTTATATTGTAGTTAAACATAAACAATTATATATAGCGCTATCAAGAGCAAAATTCGTGAATAGAGAATGATGAACAAATAATTTCCACATAAATTGACTCTAAGTTGTGATTCGAGGGACCACACAAAACTAAAATCTAATACAATTTTGGTTTTATAGCAATTTTCTTTAAACATATCACATTATGATCTACATCTTATGTATCATAATCTTTAAAAAATATCATATGTTTAAAAGTGATTTCATTGAACGGTATAGTGTATTCGTTTTGAATGGCTTAAGGGGTTACATCTAGTTGGCGGCCAAAAAAAAGGCGTGTTTTTGTGAATTTTTTTTAGGAAATTGATTGCAGGTTTCGAACTGTTTCTTTTCATAGTGAAGGATATATCTTTGACTATGTTTCATAATTTTTTTATTGGAAAAAATTAACAAATGTAGCAGATATAATATATTTCCCGGGCCGTTGTTTAAAAAAAGCCTTCCGCGGTGACCACTGTAACTTCCACACCAATGATCGGAAATAAAAAACGAAATAAATTAAGTTTTTTTATCGTATTATCTAGTCTTTAATCAAAGGATTTTATAAAATATTTAATTTTGAAAAAATGGTCGGCGATCGAAAGTGAAAATCTAAGTTTTGGTGAAAAATTCACTTCATTTTCCTTGATATAAAAAAAAGTATGCATCGAAAAAAAAATTCTTCGATTAAGAACTGCCTTTTGATGTAAAAAAAAATGTGCAAAATTGCAAGTAAATCGGTCCACTCGTTTTTCAAATATCGTGGTCACCGATTTTAAAAAAGCCGTTTCGAGAAAAACGCGTTGAAAGTTTGAAATCGGGTATATACATAGATAAAGTGTAATTTATTACCTCTAAATTGAATCATCGATGCCCGGCCCGTAACTCGCTCAATTTTGAACAGATCGACTTGAAATTTTCAGATAATATTTTTGAAAGGTTATACTTTAAGAATCCGTCGAAAACGAAAAAACGATTTTTTCGAAAATTCTGACTAGATGTAACCCCTTAAATTATTTATACAATAACAGATCTATTATCTGCTTACAGATTCGCGGAATGATAAGAGTAGTAATGAAACCAATGATTCCCGTAATGCCGCTGATTGGTGGGTTGCAAATATTCTTTTTAAATAATCCTACCATCGATTTCAATTTAGTAGGAGCGATAGATGTTTTGGATTTACCCGGTTTCAGGTAAGTTAATTTCTGCATCATTATTACACGGTATATAAAATTTGTGCCACTTCTACCTAGAAAATTTCTTTACATAGCGATATACTCCGTAAAACAATTGTCGAACAAATCGGCGCCATTCTAGTCCTGCCAAATAAATTGGCAATACCACTTAGTCCCGAAATTCCTGCTGAACTGCTAAAGACACCTGAACCAGAGGTAAATAATAAAATTCATATTTTATGTCCACATATTTTTACCAAATTTAAGCACTTAATAGGTTACAATCTGTTGTGTCAAATTTTTCTTGAGCCATATAACCGTCTATAACGTTATGAGCCACTCATAATTTACTATCTACAGGGTGTTCTGAGAATTCATGTAGTGCAAGCGAAGCATCTTATGAAAAAAGACATTGGTATGTTGGGGAAAGGAAAATCCGATCCCTACGCGGTTATAAATATTGGCGCAGAAGAATTCCGGACAAAAACTATTGACAACACAATTGATCCAAAATGGGATTACTGGTGTGAGGTATGTTTCGTGTTTCTCTGGTTTAATTTCTTTTTATCTGTTTGAGCCTGGTTGAAGGAAACACATTTTTCTAAGCATGTGCCTGTTAGAAAGAATTATCTTGCAGTTACTACAATTTTCAGGCCGTTCTATTTTGGCGGTAAGAAGCAAATTCTAATTTTCAGTTTATTCTAACAAATGTAGTAAAAGACGGTTTTCACACGTCATATCATTTAATTCACATATTATCTCTGTAGTGCGTGTGAATGAAATATTTATTTCTGATACTTCAATTGAAATTTCTTTAAGTAACTTTTGTTTACGGCATTCTTAAAATTAATCTAGAGAATTCGTTTTGTCGAATTCTCAAGATCACTTCAATGGGAATAGAAACTTTTCTTGACAGGATTATTCTACTTTATAAAGACTCTTTCCATTTCTCTATGAATACCATATACTTTCTATTGCAATGGTTTTGAAAATATCTAACAATTCTTCGTTATGGGCAAGATAGCAATATACACGTTTATTTAATATTTTTCATTTCTATAGATCATTTTTTGTATTTGATCATTTTTCTTTCAACTGGAATCATGCCATATGTGATATATTTTTGGGTTTCTATATTTCCTGATTCTTTCGAGATGTTGTCATCATTTTTTGTATCTATTTATACCATATTACTGTGACAAATTGATACTACAATTTGGACCATCTACAACCACTGCAATCAATGACAAGTTAATGCACTCTGTAAATTGTAATTGCTTTTAATTGTTAATTGATTAAAAACATCTCTTTAGAATCGATGAAATGATGCTAGAAGTAATTAATAATTTTGGAATCACAAGGGCAAAATTTTCTAATATGGATTATTCTGGTATGACTGTGTGACATGTGATGAGTGATTGTGTGATGTATGGGGAATCGCAGTGTGTCATCAGTTCGGCCATCGCGCAGCAGCTTGCTATTCACCTGTGGGACTATGATGACACCAAGGAAGACGAGAGCCTTGGAAGGTAACACAGACTATTTTTGCTCTCTCGTACTTGATCCTACCGAACTAGCAGCCAAGTCCGGCTAATTTTTTTATCACAACTCTCAGGACAACGCCTGTTTAATTAATATATGGTCGTCAAAATATTTTTCACCATTCCCATCTGTTATTAGTTTTTCCGTGATGTAGTAGATACAAATAATAACAGATATTTATTGTTTGCAAATTATTAATTGCTCGTGTATTTATATGTAAATTTCACAATATTTAATTTCCTCGAGAATTCTACTTTCTTCTAAATACGGAAATTATTATTTGTATTACAGTAACGTCCTTTAAAAGTAGCATTAATTTTGGTCTCTGGTTCGGCGTGGTTTAATTATATTATACATATAGTAAGCATACAAGTATTACATTTCATGAATTTTGAAAAATTAATCTACAGTAAAAGTTAATGTAGTTGCTGGAGTATGTTAATATTAAGAAATTATATCGTGTCAATGTCTCTAACAAGGAACAACCGAAAAAATAGTTTCGATAAATCAGGTATCATTGGCTTGGTTACTGTGACGTATTACGCGCATGTGCATGCTAAACAATTATGCTTTTTTAAACTTTATACAGTTGTTACAGATATATAGAATTTGCGCATTGATATCTAAAATATGCACTTTCTCTATAATTCTCTACGATCAAATTGTTTGAATATTACATACCTATTTATTTAAATAACTTCAATCGTGATTGAACCACGCTATCAGTTTTACATTGAGGGGTTTGTTTTTTATTTGTTACATTTGAAAAAGTATTTTTTATATCTGGAACTGATATTATAGCCAGGCGTATGACATTTAAATATGCTCTGAAGTATTTCTAATAGCAAAGAAGGTAAACGGTTGAAGAGCGGTCGTGTCGGATTTTTGCTATTTATTCACGCGTGATATAGCCAAACTGAACATTGAGGGTTTCAACACGTGCGTTAAAGCCTTTCGAATGAGATTCACCTACTATGCAAGTGGAACAATTAAGATTTATTAATAAAATGATTTTTTAGTAGCGCTTCTCTGTTACCGGGATTTTTGAGTAGAGAAACACCCATGTCGTAGTTTGTGATGTTTCGGTGTACCCGATTCGTGAGTTCCTTGGCGCAATGTATGGCACCTGCGGAATTTATGACGCCTGCGCGTACCGCTTTCTGCCACTTCCGAATATCCCCATACAAACGAGGGTCAACAGAGAAACATTACCCAATTATGTGACGCACTGTCGTTGCGGAGCCACTGAGACGCGTGTCGCACAATTCACTGGTCAATTTCTATTCTAAAATATTTCATTTAAAATAGTGTGTTTCTCCAATAATATAAAGTGAAAAACGCTTTTTAATTACCCCCGTAATTGAATTACTATTCGACAAAAATTGTATTTATGGCAGTCTAAATTATGCCCTCGACCTCACAATCTACAACTGCCTCCATAACAGGGTCGTTTACCCTATATACAGTTTTTTATATATGATTACATAGTGTTTTCATATCATTGAAAAGATGTATTCCCCTTATAATTAATCTTAGCAATATCAAATTAATCATGTAAGAGGAAAGTTAAAAGTGGTTTAATAGAAGAAAAAAAGAAAGAGTCACAATAACAGATATATTAAACAAATTTTTTAAAGAGAAAGTACTTGAAATAATTGCGTAACATGCAGGTCACAATCTTCTCCAGCATTTGTCAGGAAGCTGTACTGTCCTTATGGGACTGGGACCCGGTTGTACCGAGTATTGGAAACGACGATTTTCTTGGAAGGTAGTGGAAACTGCACGTATTAAAAGAAAAAAATGTAAAAAACTGGTTTTGGCAGTTTAAGCATTAACTCTTAAATAGCACACCTCGGTGACGTGTCTTCGGATAACATACTGATGCGATTTGGGATTTCTCGTATTTGAGTCAGTATAACTTTCTTCGAAATTAATGATTCCGAATAATAATACCGGTTTTCGATCGAGCAATAAATATAGAAAATAAAAAATATTAATACAAAATAATATTTATTTATAACAAATCTCAACAGAAATAGGCCTATGCTGAAGTTTTTCTTTTTATTTGCTATTTTTTTTGAGTCGAAATATTTATTTCAGGGAGAGACTCGATCTTTTATCTCTAATTAGAAATTAGAGGTTGAATTTGGGATGAATTTTACACGTACAATTACATTGCAGCCAAACTCCTACATTTAACGTAAAAGTGGCCGAAATTTCTATTTCTGACACCTTGAGGCGCTGTGTAGGAGGTATATAAAACTTCTGGTAAGCAGAAAAAAGAAAAAACGCATTTCCCGTAATTTACAATTAATTTCATTATGGTAACTTAAATAACTGATGAGGCTAAAAAAATGAAACGATGAGGTAAAATGTCGAAAATTCATAATCGTTGCAATTAGAGATGAATTTTTGAGTGTGTTTTTAATTTTACAAAACAACTGTTCCCAACGACCACGCGAGCTTAGACAGAATGGTCTGAACGTATTTGCGTCGCCACTGTCGTCTGCATTTCCTTCATTCAGAGATGAAAAATTTCTTCGGTCCGAATTTGCACCAGGTGTGCCCTTTAAGGGTTAAAAGGAATTCTGTGGAATGTTCATTTATTTGCATCTGTGTTCCGTTTGCCTGTCTACCTTCCACATTAACAATAAAATAGAAATTTCATATTTAGGGTACAGTCAACCAAAATTGGATTAGCGTGGAAAATTTGATCGCGAGGGTCCTTCAATCGTGTGTCTTACCTCTATTTGATATGACGTACAAGCAGAAAGTAAATTAACTCGATTCTGATATTTTAAGTCAAACTTACAGCGTTTCCTCAATTCGAAGAACCATGGAAATTCAAATATGAATACCGAACATCAATCAATATCCGAGTGATTTTTTAAAATTCATTAATATTATTCTATTGAAAGACTCATAAGGAACAAAATGAGGCTAGACTCATATTAATTCGTCAAACTATTCAGAAATGACGGCCGAGTCCTTCATGCGTTTGTACCGCCATATGTAAATGGACTTTTAATCACTATTATCGACCACTTGGTTTTCCTTTGTACGAGTGATCTATAAATTTACATAATATTAAACACTTAATTTCTAGAAAAGCAAATTTTGATACAAATAATATTAATTATCAGAGTATATAGCATGATTGGCCGCGATGGAACGGGAGAAACATACCATGTGTTTAATCGAAAGCTTCCCGGCTAAATATCTGTAAAATAATGTATTTTCGAAAAAAAGTTGTTTGATTTTAGGGGGGTGTATGGTGATGTAATTGTAGGGAATACAGGAAAAATTGTAATAAGAACAACAAGATTCGTTCAATACTCCAGTGATGGTTTATTTATTTTTCAAAGCTTCTTGTACAGGCACCGATTCTCTACTGACTGTCGCTTCTTATTGTTCGTCCGACCGGCCAAACGGGGGAAGGGAATAGGAGGACATTTTGGGCAAAAATACCCGCGATCGCTCCGTTCCTACGATCGGCCATCCTGATTGACAGCTGTCCTCAGATGTCCTCGGGGTCCTCCTCCACACTATCTACGTCGCTGTCATTGTCGCTGATCCAGGGCTTCACGAAGTCGACATATGTAGTTGCTTGTCGCGGTCCTTCATGCTCGCTAATCTTGCTGACAATATAGCAATCGTGGTTCAATGCTTCTCGGATAATTTAAGGTCCTAAGAACTTTATCGCCAGTCTCAGGCCTGGTTTTAATTGTGTCCTCATAATAGCCACTAGATCATCGACTGCATATCGTGTGGCTTCTTTCCGCACTTTGTTGTAACTCCGTATATTTTCTTTTTGTATTTTTGCAAGGCTTTCCCTTGCCTGCTTTCTTAGTTCGTCTCGGCCTTCCTGAAACATCGTTGCCCATTCTTCTTCTATCAATTGACGGACTTCAGTACAGTCTTTCAGCTTCATCTGGGGCCCGAAAAGAAGCTGGAACGGTGTGACATTGGTACTACGGCTCATACCTTGAATAGCGCTCTTCCGCGGGCGTGTTTTTGTCACTCGCATAATAGACGGGATGTAAAATGTGTCGCCTTCGTTATTGCTTTGCAATAAAATAGCATCGTTTCCGTACATACAGGCATCCGTGTGTAATTCTATTCTCGCGCGAACATCATATAGTCGCAATAAAGGCTGGATAATAAGTGCTAGTTTCAGTTCCTCGAATACACGCCTTTCACGCTCATTAAAAGTGAAGATGCGCCATTGGTCTAGCGAGAATTAAGTATTTAGGCATGAATTTACAAAAGTACCCGATCAGGCCCAACAAGCTTTGAATTTGCTTGACATTAATGGGTGCCGCAAACTTCATAACCGCTTTGGTCTTGTGCACCGACGGACGGATGCATCCGTTTCCTACGATATGACCAAGGTATTCGACGCTGTCCTGGAGAAAACGGCATTTTCCCCAGTTTATATCCAGTTCATGCCGACTAGACGTTTCCAATACCGTTGCAAGGTGTCTCAGTCCGCTCACACAATCAACCGATGGAACAATGAGATCATCCATGTAGGTCAGAACTGTCCGAGTCAAAATAAGTTTCTGAAAAACCGCATTTCTGAATTTTTAAAATGCCGCCGGAGAGTTACACAAGCCGAACGGGACCTTCGAGAATTCATAGTGACCATTTGGTACGATGAACGCAGTGTACTTTCGGCTTTTCTCGTCCATCGGTACACGAAAGAATCCATTTTTTAGGTCTAAAGTGCTAAAGACCTTTGCTCCCTGCAGTAAGTCGAGTTGATCCTCTATAAACGGTAAGGGGTAGCGGTCCTTGATGATCTTCTTATTAATTTGCCGATAATCAAGGCATAATCGGGACAATCCGTTTTTTTTTTTGTTGGATTGGACTCGCATAGTCTTACAAGGATGATTGGATAATTCCTTCGCTAAGCCATTCGTCAATTTGCGCATCGACTATCTCCTTCTCGGAACCAGATAGTCGCCTGGGCCTCTGATAGACCGGCTCTTCGTCCTTTAAAATCAGCGTCATTCTGATTTTCGCCTCACGAGACTCGTTTGTTTTATAATTAGCGATAAGTTTCTTTAGCTGGCTCCAATAGCATTTGTCACGCATATAAAACATCGACCTCATTAACTTCACGAATATCATTCATCATCAAAATTTCTGGAAAATCTATATACAGGGACCCACGATCTTCGAGTTTTTAGACAACGACTTTCCCTTCGCGTAAGTTAATCTAATACCGTATTTAAAAAGTCAGCATCGACCAAGAACCCGTGGGGCATGATGGAGCCGGCTACCACGTGTATTGTCATAGGTTATACATTCCCATCGACAGTGATTTGGTCGCTAAATTTCCCAAGTGCGCAGTTTTCGCTTGACTCAATGCCTCGAAACTTAATCCGACCCCCCCTGTATACCTGCGCTTCTCATCGCGTACGCTTCCTTCGCCATGTTCGACTTCGACATACAATTAACTGCTAGATTAACGCGATCGCCATAACGAAAATATTTACTTCCCTTTTTTCTTTCGATGGGCACCTGGCGCTGAGGTGTCCCGGTTGCCCGCAATTATAACAACGTCTAATGGAGCCCGTGCTGTTTCTTCCCTCGGCTTTCTGCACCTCGCTGCCGCTGCCGCTCGCCCTGGTACCATAGACGTTACCATAGGAGCTGGTCAGGTATTCCTTCAATGACATAGTCAACTAACTCATCCTCATAGATAGGGACGCGATTTGATAGGATGATCTTGTCGTGCAGGTAGTCTGTGAATCTTTCTCCTCTCTTCCATGTACTATCTTCGAATTTCTTCCGCAGAGTAACCCTACTTTCTCGATGGAGGAACATATTCTTAATGCTCGTAAGTAAGTCATTGGTCGGTATCCGATGATCCTCTGGTTTTGAGTGGAACCACTCTAAAGGTTTCCCTTGAGACGTGATCCTATGAAAATACGCGTCAGATCGTCCTCGAGGTCGTATGTCACTTTCAGGAGTTCAACCTGCTTTTTCCATTTATCCAAGGCATTGTTATTGCCGTCGAAATAACCCAACATTTCGGCGATAGTGTTGACGTTTCCCTTTCCCTCGCCGCACCAACTTCTCGTTTAAGGATTTCAATTTCCCGACGTGCCAATTCGAGCTCGCGTTCCATCACTTCCCTCTCTCGCCTATCTAATTCGATTTCCCGCTGCACTTTTTCGTCATGACTTAACGGGATGCACTGCCTGCTTTCCGTACCATCTCCTTGAATGATTGCACGGCTATCGTTGCTGTCCTCGGTCTCATCACTTGTAGCGCGTGCCCACGCGCCTGTTGGATCGGCTGCCATAAGGCGACATAACTCGACCTGCGGCCCTACCGAGTTCATTCCCGCACTTTTCAATTTCCTTTTTACTCAGGAACTGTAAAGTCCCTTACACTTTTCCCATCTAAGCTCATCTTGTCGTCGTCCCATAGTTCTTGTCACCTTCGCGGTCTCACTTGCACTCAGCAACACGTCTTATTATTAATTATCTCGCACTCAGCGTTTCGTCTCCCGGTCGCGGATTATCAGACCGTGGTATTCAGATCCCGGACGAGGCCCCAAATTTGTAGGGAATACAAGGAAAATTGCAATAAGAACAACAAAGTTCGGTCAATACTTTAGTCACGGTCTATTTATTTTTCAAAGCTTCCTGTACAGACACCGATTCCCTATTGACTGTCGCTTCTTATTGTTCGTCCGAGATGCCTACCAGGGGAAGGGGATAGGGAGAATATTTCGGGCAATAATACCCGCGATCCTACACAATTGATATGACCTTGGATTTCGATAAATCAGACCACCTAATTTTTATTGCATATTCTTGTAGCTCATGTCGTGGCATTTTATTATAATATTATTATAATTCCGCGCCCGGCACTGGCGAGTTTTTCAACTTTTTTAGACTCATATCTCATAATAAGTTTTACTCGAAAAAGCTTGATGCTACCATTTTTAAAATGCCACAGCACACGCTGCAAGAATATTCAACAAAAAATAGAGGGTCTGATTAAAAAAACCAAAGTGATCTTATCGGGACTTTGGCGTCCCCGTCAATCGTATCATCTTACTTCCTACCCAGACTCAAATAACTTTCGTCTTAAACTTTTTTTTCGACAATGTATTGGTTTACAGATATTTAGCTAGGAAGTTTTCAAATGAACACACCGTGTTTTTTTTTCTTATTGGCCACAACTATATTAATATACATACAATTTAATCATGTTTTCTTCAACGAGTTTTATGAGACTAATATTATTATTGTTGTTTAATATTTCCTTGCATGGCCCTATGGCTCAATTTGAACGCATATTTGATACAGTTTCAAAGTAATGATATTAATAATACATTATTTAACAATAGTTTTCTTTACAAGAGTAATATCAAAAGTAAAAATTAAATTATAATTTGTGGTTTTTAATGATTTCTCTTTCATTATCAATTTTTTCATCAACTATTGTCGCCTAATTTATTTAATATTTAACGAAGACTACTTTGTGCCGATCCATCGTCGCCACCTAAGTAGTCCATCTTATTAGACCAGTTTTAGTCCGGAGGAAAACCGCAGGAGAATGAGCAATCTCATAAATTATTAAAAAATTTGTAATTACGTAACAATCTCTTTTTCTAAAAAAACACGTGCGAATGAAAAATTTGAATAAGATGATTTTACTTGTTTTGAATAGCGAAATGTTACAAAACAAGGCTCAAATTGAAATTTGCAATTTGTTTCCTTCGAATCGTGAATAGTGTACGAAGTCCCTATATGAGGAAGCATTTTCATTCTTTTTTAATCTTTGGCTTCCTCATAGATGAATCTTCATCTCCTACTTACGATTCGGAGGAAGCAAACTGCAAGTTTCAATTTGCGGCTTGTTTAATGTGAATCCATGCCTCTCACAACTTGGGGTGCTTCATACTAGAGAACGCACGTAAGGATAAATCTCTTGCACGATCTCTTCGGGCCTAATATTTTTAAATCGGCTGAAATTCAAAAACTTGAATATATGTATAATCAGATCCGTTTTGCCGATCTCCGCCAAATTTGAGACATATCACGGCTAAATAATATTCTATACTTTTTGAAAATTGGAGCTCAATCGGTCAAAGTTGACAAAAGTTATATTGATAAATGTAATTTGTCAAAAAATTCAAAACATCATAAAATCAAAACTTCTTGTTGGATTCGACCCAAATGCAATACCAATCAACCTTGGGTACAAATCTCTTCGTCAATTACTATTTAGACGATTATCACAAAATTTGCGATCGGTAGAGCGATAACGTCCTTTTTTGGGAATTTGAAAAGGACATAAAGTCCGAGCCGCAGCTTGAATAATGACAAAACCTATAGTCAATGAAGGAATTATAGAGCTGCATATGTCTACAAACTTTAGAGGCTGTAGCTAAAACCGTTCTCGAGTTATACACGTTTGAATTCTGGGAGGCCATTACATACGCGCGCGCGCGCGCACACACGCACGCACTCACACACACATCCGGACATTTTCTCCAAACGTGTTTTTTCGACGTTTTGGCACATTCTGAACATGGTGACATGAAAATCTCGAAAGGAAAATTTTCCACCGTCACATAGCTTCCTCTATGAGGAAGCAAAATGGTTGAAACTTTATTTTCGATAATCGGTCACTTTATTAACAGTTTAGTGTTTATCCGACAGTTCGCAAACAGTGCAATCCTTAAGAAATCACATGTAGCTTTCCATATACTAAAATAAGAAATGAAATATATTTCATACGCATGCATACTTTGTAAGGAAAACTTTATTGCAAAACGCATTGTTTTCGAACTGACATAAAAACGCATTGAACTCATGGACCGAATATATATACAACATCCACAATAAATGGAAAACACGTGACTAACATGTGCAATATATGGTTATCACATGCCACAGAAAAATGTTGCATGGAGAGTGTCTGGTCTCACACCGCTTTGCCTCATTTGCTTTTGTAAAAAATTGGGACAAACAAACTGTAGTTAAGATAGTGTAGCACAAGCTATGGTTTTTTAAGTGGACAAAGTTTGTGAATGCTTATATTTTTTATTTATTATTTTATTTACCTTCCTCCCTTTTTTTTCGCCTTTAGTCACGACTGTTTAGAACGTGAAAGTATTTCATACAGTAAAAAAGGATGTCGATACATTTTATACGTATGCCTGTATTAAAATTAGTATTTTTAATATTTCCAGCACAGAAATAGTATATGCTCAAAATATATTTTTGTGAAGGCATTGTGAAACACGATCATAACTGACGACAGATCGTTTTATCCTAATATTTTTATTATGGGGAGATTCTACCGAGCATTACATTATTGCAGACTTACAGTTGCATTTATCACTCGGTTATCACGTGTATCAGAAACACTATACATGCCTTTAAACACCATACACTCGGTATAGCGAATATGAATATCAAAAAATGAGCTAAATCTGACAGCACAGCTTCATGGATCTCTAGCCATGCTAATCGAAGTTAATCGGCTTTCCTAAAAATAACTTAATAACTACAAATAAAACATTATTTAATAACTAAAGAGAGATTCCTATTCCGACTCCAACCCCTCTCCACCCTCTTACTTTTTCCCTAATTGTTAATCCAACCACATTACAATTTCATCAATATCTATATTTTTTGTTATTTCAATTATTTGTTAAGCAGTTAATGATCTTATTTATTTATAAATTTGTTCTTAATAAACCTATTCATAAGCTATTCTATTCAAATTTCAGAAGAAACCAAATGATTTTAGAGTGAGCGGGGCACTGCGCACGTAGTTCCGGAACTCCCCGTGGCGCCCGCGCGCTTTGTGATTGGCCGACTTCATTTGTTCGTAATTTGGCAAATAGTCATCGGGGAAAAAATTTAAAGAGGAACTTTTGATTTGAAATATCTTCCATTGTCCGTCCTTTAAAGCTCCAACGGGTATCTATATATGAACAAAAGAATGGCTAGAATCCAATTACATATATTAACTATTCTCTTCGTATTTAACGAATCCCAAGATTTTTCTGTTGATATCATTCGGAATTAAGTGTCTGACATAAAATAACGTAAAGCATGTATTGTGAAGATACTAATTAACTCACAAGGTTAAAGGTGATTGTTGGAGAATGATATAACTAAAGAATTGGTTTGTTATGTGTGGTGGCAGTTTGTGGTGCAAGATGGTGTGGGCCATTGTGGCAGGGTGACCGCGCGGCTCTTTGACAAAGACAACACTGGTCAGGATGATCCTCTCGGCAGGTATTTTGTCCAAGACACAGCAATGCAAGCTATAGGCGCAAATCACAGGGACACAGAGCAAACGTAGATCGCTAGTATCTTCCCTTGCTACAGCTACACATCCAGCCACACTATTATAGTTCTACCCTTGCAGTATCTACTGTATGCAGATTATACCTTTAGGAAAAATATTTTCCATTCCAAACTTATTACTTTTGTACAGATTCCTATAGGTTTTCCACACCTTCTGCATTGATACAAGAATTAATCACATTTTCATGTCTTTACGCGTAAGCATGGTTTGCCGGTGGACGATATAGTTTCTATGGAGATATTAAAAAAAATCAAAGGGACAAGCTTTAAAATAACTGTTATGAATTTTAAAAAAGAGGACTGAGCATTGCTGATATTATTGATCGATTTTATAAAAATGAGAATAGTTTTTTTTGAACTTTCTATATAACAACTCTTCCCGAATATACATAGCATACATATATTTACAAGCTCTGTAGTCACTTGCATTATGCAATTTTTAAAGATATAATTAAGGGATTAATTCCGAATTTGACAAAATCTGTCCAGCGTGAAACGTGAGCTGCATAAGGAAAAATTTGACAAAAACCTCTTTAATTTTTTATTTATTTTATAAAAGAATAACTCTGATTTTATGAGTTTATAATTTACATTTTATGATTTCGATTGCTAATACCTCCTTTGCATATTTCTTAACGAAACTTATCGTTATTCGACTAAAAAGTAGCTTAGATATGAATTTTGTTTTGTGCATGGCTATTGTATTGTCGGCTGTTCAATATATCAATCCCATTTTTTGCCTAATTGATTAAAATGCAGCCTCTTTTGCCACAGAATTAGTAAAAATATCTATAGGTAGTTATGCCTATACGAACCATATCGTTGCATCGCCATTTCATATCATATCAAAGTTATGAAATAAATTCTGAGCATAAAGTTACATGTGTATATGTGTAAGTAACGATGCAATTTTCTGTTAATGAACAGAGCCACTATCGAAGTTAACCGTGTTAAGCTGAAGGGAACGATAGATACGGTGAGTTACACCCGTTATTACTTCTTAATGTCGATGAACATATTTTAACAAATTATGATTATGTTCACAGTGGATCGCTCTGGAGTTTGCGAAACATGGAATGATCCACTTACGTCTCACTTGGCTTCAACTCACTAAAAATGTATCTGATTTATCAGCGGTACGTTGATGCTTTTATTTATTAATACACGATTGTAGTATAATATAAAGTATCAGCTCTGAATTTTATTAGTAATATATGTCTGATTACGACAACAGTGTAACGATTTTTCTTTCAATTTTTTATTTATATGCTTCTTGAACAATTTACGGTTCCTGTATAACTTTTATGTGTTTACAGGCATTGAACGAAATTCGTCAACTTCGAGTTACCTCGTTGAGCTCTGCGCTTTTGATTCTCTATATCGATTCAGCCAAAAATTTACCGGTGAGTTTCCAATCAAATTACTTAAAAAAACTTTATTAGAGCGAATATTTATTTGTCATTTATTCTGCACACGTTTGTTTTACAAACATCTACCTGAACACCCAGCACATCCACATACAGTTCATCATAGAACACGAATGCAACACAAAATTTTTTTCTGGCGAACCTTTTTCTCGGTTTTGTATTTTCGGTTGACTCACTAAAAAACTGACTGACCAGCCATGCCCACGCATGAACGCTACGAGGTCCCACATAAGGGAAAACCTTTCCCAGGTGCACCAGTATCGGAATGCCTTGCAAGCCCTGAAGCAACAAGCTGCAATGTGTGTGAAACATTGACAAATTAAAACTTCCAGACGCGGCTCCAATGCGGAAGTCAATTGTAACCATATGAAGAATGGCTGCGGAAGCCTCGAAACTATAATATTTATGATTATTTTATTATAATTGTGAAATAACCCAGATAGTAACGTGCGTGGAAATGTGCCAGCAACCGAGCAGCAAGGCCTTGTAATTATTGTTGGCAAAATCATAGGAATACTTTCGAGTCGAAATATTTATCCTATTGATAGCCTCGACGCACTATCTATAAATAGGAGTTGGAGGTTAATTTTTGGGTGTATTTTACATTTATTAGACAACACTTTCCGATATAGTATAATAGAATAAATAGATATGTTCTCATTATGTTTTGTTATCTGGGAAATTTATTTTTTGGGTCCATCCCTTCGAATTATGGACTTTGTCGTTTATAACCTGAAATTTCTATTACTTCCATTTCGCCGCAGCCTTTCATGACGAACCAGTCTACATTATAATCATTTTTCATATATCAAACTCAATTCGTTGATCGTAAATTAAATTACAAACAGGAATCGAATTACGGTATTGAATCATCGCGATTGAAACATAATTAAGAAAACATTAAAAGCTGTAGATAGAAATTAAATTACGGTAAATAAATAATCGGTTAAGAAAGTTTTCATGTAACGTATAAATTAAATTTATAATTAGTTCAGGAGTTGGGTATAGATTTCAATGCACTGAGAGCTTCCCAAAAAACTCATGTGAATATTATAAAATGATGCAGTTCGTTCAAGACGATATTGTTTAAACTCTCAGTGAATACGGAACTATACCCATGATCTACCGTAAATGAAGTAAAATAAAAAATTAAATATATAGGCAGCCATTTATACTTGACATCTCAAGTACAATATTTATCAAAGAAATAAATAAATATAAATACGCATAGTTCCTACTTTATCGGAAGCCGCGTACCCTCTAAATTTCGAGAGTTTATGTTATAACAAAAAATACTATAACCATTGTAATATCTTAATACGTTCACGCCGGCGTGACCCACCGGTGGGTCACGTTTCACTGTTCCGTGGGACGGTGAATATCCGCCCCGGTGTGAACGTGTTAATTCAGTAATATGTTTAAAATTTATAACTGTCGAATTAGATCTGATTTACTGCAATATTACTTTCAGTGCCTCAAAGGAAATAAGCAACCCGACGTTTACTTAGAAGCTAGTGTCAGCAATCGTAGTAAGAGAACTGCCACAATGCTAAGATCATGTGATCCTGTTTGGGAACAAGGTTTTACCTTTCTGGTGTCCAATCCCGAAAACGACACTTTGCAAATAAAGGTACTAAAATTATTTATTAAGTTGTAAAACGCACGTAAAACGCTTAACTAAATTTATAGATTCACGATGAGAAGACTGGCACAATTATTGGAGTAATGAGTTTCAATCTGTCTCTTCTTTTGGATAAAGAAAATCTAGAAATAATCCAACAGCCATACACTTTACAACAAGCCAGTGAAGAGGCAAAATTGGTGCTATCAATGGCACTCAGAGTAAGTTCTCATAAATTTCGTGCGTTATGTTTTGATCTATATGAAATCCTTTTTGAAAGTTTTATGATATTAAACCAGCAATGCAACCAACTGTATCAATTTTTTCGTGTATCACATGGATCTGGTTTTTCCCACTGCAATGCAGCATCTGTTTATTTTAATTGTTAGTAAAACTGATATGATAATACTATTAAACACTTATACATGTTATTTTAGATCCTAAAATACGAGGAACCAGAACCTACTTCCGAAGAGGATGAAGATGATCATGATATAAATGAATTAAATAAAAAGATTGAAAGACAAGAGTCAAACAATACGCCTTCGAGCAGCAGTGAGTTCTAGATATTACAGCTTGTGCATGATTGTTAATTGCATTGCTTGCTTACTTTTCATTATGATGTTATTGCAGTACCTCCGAGTCCATTGAAAAAGCAATCATCAAAGGAATCAGTACACAGTGTTGCTAGTAGTGCAATCTCTTCGTCTGCAGGTGGATTGATTGTAGCAGCCCCAGTTGCTGAGGAATCAATCGAAGAGACAATAACTTCTGATTCTGCACCTCTCCCAATACAAGCTGCTGCTGGATTAATTCACAGGAATCTCAGTGTGACATCATCAGCTGGCGAAGCAAAACTCGGTAGAATTCAATTGACATTGCGCTACAGCGTGCCTAGACAAAAACTGATAGTTGTGGTCCATAAAGTCGCGTAAGTACAATAAAACATTATTGTATTTGATACTTGTCACGCGAGTATCCAGATGTTTATAGTCATGCCGTAGTCAAATAGAAGAAGCGCATGATATCATGCCTTTCCTTTTGCCAGAAAATCAATTTCCAGAATCGTCATTTTCTAGAAACGGCAGCTGCCCGAACACCATTTGTGATCCTGTTGCTTGCGACAGCAGAACGAGCCAGTAGGTATAGTCAAACAGCTAGACGTAGGCTTCTGCTGTATGGACAACTACCGCAAGTAACAGGAACACAAATGGCATTCGGACAGCTGCCGTTTCTGACAAATGTTGATTATGAATATTAATTTTCTGACTAATGAGAGCGACCCATAGAAATTTTAATTTTGGAAACATGAAGTGCATGCATTTCATTCTAATTGACCAACGAGTCCTATCTGCTCGAGTGGGTGAAACGTTTGTTAAACTGAATCTTGAGAAAACATTGCTAGAACTTTGAGAGCCTATAGAATTTAACATCATTCTTTTATTTTCTATTATATTCAAGACAACTTATTTAGTTATATTTTAATCATTTTAAAACTTATTTATGTTAACAGCAATTTACCACTTCCTCAAAATGACCCAAGCAACATACCAGATCCGTACGTGAAGCTTTATCTTCTGCCTGATAAGCATAAAGAAACAAAAAGGAAAACTGCTGTAATGAAAGATAACTGCAGTCCAGTATTCGACGAGCAATTTGATTATGTGATTTCGCAGGCTGATCTAGAAACTCGTACACTTGAAATATCAGTTTGCACACAAAAGGGTTGGCTGTCTACTGGCAGTAACGTTATGGGACAAGTACATATAACATTTGCGGATATGGACTTGACTCAACCGTTAACCAGCTGGTATGATTTGATGCCAGAAAGCAAGGACTAAGCCAAAAAGAAATATGATGATAATGATGAAACTCATGAATTCTCAATCTAATTTAAACCCATGAACTTTTTTCAATTTATTTTGACAGTTTATACACAGTGAATGACATAGCTTTGGGTAAACATATATAGATGCGTTCCATGAGAACTCGATTAGATAAATAGAGGTCAACTTGTATACCACCCAATCGAAAAATAGTTCCTTTCAAAGTTTGAATAAGTTCTACTCATGTTTGTAAGGTATTTCTACCGACAGATATTTATACGCAATAGTATTGCTTATCGAACATGTATTAATTCACGTAAACGATTGCAATTGTTTTCATTAACATCAATTTGCATCGAAACGTATCAAGCAATAGTACTTTATGCCACAAGGGAGGAAAGTGCGTGATTTTCGACGAGCGTGAGGTTTGTTGCTCGAGCGAAGCGAGGGCAACACGAGCACGAGGTATACTACTTTTTACCCGACTATTTATAAAATAACCATATTTTTATGCCTGCAACGACACAACACTACAATATATGGGTGTAGGTTCACATCTCATTTCTTTTGTTTAGAGTTTTTTCTTCCCGCAATAATCACTTTTTTACCCGCAAATTTACTTTTTTGCCTGCAAAATTACCTGTTTTTCCCTTTGGTCAAAAATTGATTACTTTCCGCCCGCGTTGCAGGGATGGAATATGGTTATTTTATCGTATGGGGATGGTATATGGTCATTTTATTGTAGTCGGATAAAAATAATTTTTTACCCGACTACGATAAAATAACCATATTTCATCCCTGCAACGCCGGCGGACAGTAATCAATTTTTGACCAGTGAGAAAAACAAGTGATTTTGCGGGAAGAAAAAAACTCTAAACAAAAGAAATGGGATGTAAACCTACATCTATATATTATAGCGTTGTGCCGTTGCAGGCATAAAAATATAGTTATTTTATAAATGGTCGGGTAAAAAGTAGTATATGCCACATGGGAGGAGCGCGGATTTTCACCTCGTGCTCGACGAAAATCTCGCACTTTCCTCCCTTGTGGCATAAAGTAATATTAAGTCACGCAAATTCATAGTTTGATTTCGACAGCTATCAACTTTGTTTATATGTATTTCCTAAAATGATTGAACTAATAGCTGCTCTCTTTGGATACAATTATTTGACACTAATTACATCAAGTATCAAATAATTCAATCGCAACATTCGTTATATTGACTTCATATTTTGTTTGCAATCACGGTTTGTTTATAACCTAGTAAGAAATTTTGTTGTTGCAAAAATGTATGGGAGTTTGCAAAGTTTTCTCGTTCTAGATCTTTTCTTTTTTGTGATAAAACACTTATTCTTAATTTTACAGAACAGGAACTTTCTTTTCTGTTTAATGAATCCTCTCTAAATTATATTTTTTTGATTTTTGATTTTTTTATCAATCAGTGATAGTTAAACTATAATCCGCCCAAAAAAGAACACACTTAATCAATCGATGTAATGTGGGTATGGAAATATTCAAAATTAAAGCATGCAAGATGACTATGAAGTTGTGCGTTACAATTGCTGGAGATAGTTATAGTGGAACCAGAAGAAGGAAAGCATGACTTGCACTTATGATATATATTATTTTCAGAAAAATATACATTGCATAATAGTACATAATACGTTGTATTCTACTACTAATAGCTTTTCATTTGCTATCTTCTGATATAGCAGAAACAAAGTAACCGTGGGTTAATATAAAGAGAAATCATTCATATTTGAAACGATTTACAGCATTTAAAAATATCATTTTGTTACTTTATTTTAGTACATTTATTTTTGTTGTATTACAATCACGCTTAATTTACTTAATATCTTATTTATCTACATCTAGACATTAATACAGAGCAATGAGCGTTAATCATTGTTAGTGCCGGCTTCACTGCGATTCGTGAATGAATTAACGTCATCTATTAAGCATGGTTGACATGTTGATCCTAATATATATATATGTACACACACACACACACTTACACTACAAATACTAATCATGATACATATACGTTAGTTATATTTATATACATTGTTTTATTGCATCATGTATACTGTAACATATTATTCTTTACACTATTGTACAGTGATACAATTTTGGCTAACGAATAAAGATAACTTGCATTTGCAACTTGAATTCGAAATTCTTTGTACCTTAGAATAATTAACTTTTCTGAGGATGTATCGTTAAAAAAAGAATCTTTAAGCAGAACATCATACTGTGGCAGCTGAAATTAAAATTGTTCCACGTATCTTACAATTGTCTTTTTTAGTTGAATGGATATGTTTAAATGTTTCCGCCACAATATCGAGTTTTCTCGTGTATTAACATTCGTTGATCAAACAATTCGAATCGATATGTGACAGCACATGGTTACGCAGGTAAAATGGCGTCAACCGTCCCCTGTGTTGCTGGTATGTGATTTTTCATCGTTTCTACCGCAATTATGTTCTAATTTTACTATCGCAACTGTTTAAGCTTTTTTACCTAAGGAAAACCGGTTTTGAAGGTTCCAACGATTACTATGTGATGAGAAAAATAATATTTCAAACTTGTTCTATATTTCTCCAAGTAAAAATGTGTCATACGTATGTCATCATGCTGAAAAATTGTTATTCCTATACGGCAACTGCGAGTATTTCCAATTTGGAAAACCTGTAAATATCTCGATACTGACATTTACGTTGCAATCATAATTCTTTGTTTCTAGTTTTTCATTTTATAAGAACATTCGTAAAGTATGAAAATCATTCATTCTTGTCGGCGTGGCGAACTAACCTATATTACGACCAAAGAGAATTTTAATAAAAAAATATCGACATCTTGTCATTCAATTATCAAAGTAAAATTGATCTTTAGAATTTAGCATTGGTATAATTATGTCTGTATTGACAACTGCATTTAGTACATAAAAAATTACTTTGATAATTTTTTTTTAAGAAAGCAACATTTTTAATGATTCAAATGTTTGAAATCGTATTTCTAGTTCTTAGGTAGAACTTGATAAAACAATAATATTGGTAATATTCTTACCATGTTATGATTTATATATTCTTACTTTTATATTTGTGAGGTTATGTATCTATGAACTGCAAATACTGAACCTCAAGACTATTATTCTATTATCGTAAGCATTAATGTTGCTTGTTATGTTCTTAATATCGTTATAGTTTTCACATATTTTATATCATATGATATATAGCATTATTTAATGTGAATATTGTGATTATTGTTTTTTATTAGTAATTTTTTGATATTGTTATACTTTATTGAGGTTATTCCTTAATATATGAGATATAACATTTTTACTCAGGTAATTGTTTGAAAATGAATAACATGTAGACATTTACAGGAAACTACCTAATAAATAATGCAATAGGAAAAGTAAAAACCACTGATATTTCGTACAACTGATTCAGCTATGAAAATAATAATAAATTACTTATATTTAATGTATGTTGATCAAGTAAACATATTTTTTGCTATTTATATGATTTTCATATGGAATCACAATGCTAAAATTTTAATCACATAGAAATCGTATGCTAAGACAGTTAAATAAATATATTTTTGAGTTAAAAAATATGTATATGCATGTAACAAAAATTATACAAAGCTATGTATGGTTTGTTAGAGACTTTATTGTTTTCAATATGTTAAAAAAAAAACATTGAACTCGTGGAACGACTATAATCTCTGTAACAAAATTTTAGTACGAGGATCCACTGGTATCAGCTTGAGTCAGGGACCACCGACTTACGAGTCGGTTGCCGCCTTTCCCAAAGATGATAGCAAATCATGTAAGGCTATGCAGTTCAGTCCTGAAGGAAGGTACTTCGCCTGGTGCAATGGTCAAGTCTTAAAAATAATCCTATGTGAGACCTGGAAGATCATTGCTGAAATTAAAAGGCCAAAGATTTGGTCTTTTCAATTCTCCAAACTTGGCAATTATCTTATTACCTGGGAACAATTCATTGGTAATATGTATAATAATTAAGATATTCTACAATTACATAAAGACTTTAATGTTATTTAATTTTTTCTTATTTTTGTATGATTATATTTCACATGACTTTTAAATATCTTCTCAGGTGTCTTTGTTACATGCTAAAATTCTTATATATATTATTTCAGCAACTCCAGCTAATCCTCAAGGCAGTCCGAACCTGCATATATGGAAATCAGAGAATGGTGAACTTGTCAAAAGTTTCATCCACAAGAAACAAACAGATTGGTAATGGTTGAAATTTTTCAACATAATGCTCGATTGTCTGTCTATCTCAAGATTAGTGAATGCATAGTACTACTAACATTCGTGCCACATATATGTACATTTAAAATAATCAGCCAAAGTGCTAATGAGTAGACAAAAAATTCGAGCGAGTATACTGACTTAATTTTTCTTCAGGGAGCCCCAATGGTCAAATGATGAGAAAATTTGCGGTATGCTAATAAACAGTGATGTAGTCTTTTACGAGGATGCCAATTTTGATAAGATCGTCCATAAGATACATGTGGCGAAAGTTGCAAAGTTTAGCATATCACCAAACCCTGCGCCATACCACATTTTATGTTATATGCCAGGTACGGAATCACCTTACTAAATTATATATTTTCCTAAATCTTAATACGCGATTCGAATTCAATTTTAGGGAAATCCGGCCAACCTTCATTTGGAAGACTCTTCCAGTATCCTAAATTTGAATCAACTCAATCTCTGGCGAACAAAAGTTTCTTCCAAGTAATTTTATGTTCATAACTTGATTTAACGAAGTTCAACATTTTGTCAAGCGCAGTGTCCTTAGTATAATTTCTTCTTTATATTTCAGGCCGACCGAGTGGACATGTATTGGAATCAACGAGGAACCAGTGTCCTTCTTATGACCAGCACTGAAGTGGACAAAACTGGCGCTTCCTACTATGGCAAACAAACTCTGCATTATCTTGGAACGAAGGGCGAGACTGCTATGGTTATGCTTAGTAAGTAAATTATATATTCACTAAAGTATTATATGAAAATGTTTATATATTTTCCCTGCTTTATCTACGAAAAACGAGAAAAAAACAAACAAGTGCTTTGATAACATAAGAATTTCACATGTGGACACCCGGAACAATAGAATGAGATTGCATTTATAAATAACTGTTAGAATATATTGTCAAGATTTTTTTACAACTATTATTGTAGGTAAAGAAGGTCCTATTCATGCTGTCGAGTGGTCACCGAAGCAAACTGAATTCTGCGTAATATATGGTCTGATGCCGTCCAAAGCTACGCTGTTTAATCTTAAATGTGAACCGATATTTGAATTCGGGGCAAAGCATCGAAACAGCATTTATTACAATCCACAAGGGAACAATATCCTTTTTTATACTTCTATTAATTAGTTAAATAATTTCGAAATTATCATTCCTTAAGTCAATTGTGCACTTCTTCTTTTGACCGGGTTTGGAAACTTGAGCGGTGGTTCCGTCGAATTGTGGGATACGGTAAATAGAAAGATTATCGCAAAGACGGAAGCACCGGACACCACGTTACTTCAGTGGTCACCGGATGGTGAACATTTTCTCACTGCCACAACAGCACCCAGACTTCGAGTGGGTAACGGGTAAGACATTGTACTTTTTATTATTGAATTCTCATTTCGCACGTAGTATTTCAGTTTTTATTGTTGACTAGTTTCAAAATCTGGCATTATACTGGAACTTTACTGTATGAGAGACCGTGGAATAAGCAAGAAGAGTTGTGGGAAGTCCAATGGCAGACTTACCCAGCAAATACATTTTCCGAGAAAGCCATCAGTTACAAAGCCGTAGAGGGTATAGCGCCTAGTCAACCACAGGGTAATTTTGTTATATTAATTTTTAGAATTTCACAAAAAGTTAGTGCGTTATTTTAATTGATGCAAAAAATGGCTAGTTATATTCTAAATCTATAGCTATTTTAGCAAAATTCTGGTATTAAAATGACATATATGTTTTAGCATCAAAGCAAGCGTACCGCCCACCTTCGGCGCGAGGACAAACCATTACTTTCAAATTACACGACGATGACGACTATGGATCTAAATCATCAGACAGTAAGTAGAAAATTAAATAATTAATAAAGTTTTTATCAAGAAAAATTTTGTTAGTTTTGTTTAGAGTTTTTTTTTTTTTAGTTTTTTTAGACGCAATAAAAAAATGTACTAAGAATTCTATAATCTTAAACGACAATAATCAATTACTATACAAGGTTATTCACGGCAAACGTACCAGCTGAAATTTACACTGAATGGGTGGTTGCATGAATCAGAGCAGGGTGGCATCATTGAAGAAATGAAATTTAACGTTATACCAATTTTAAGATCATGAATTTCACATTCTTTAATTTATTTAACAAGGTCACACTGCCTCAATTCACAAAATTGTTTAAACGCGTCCAATTTCAGCTGGTGCGTTTGCCATGAATAACCCTGTATAATAGACATTAGTTTTAGAAAAGAATAGATGCCAATATAAAGACTTTTTGTAATCAAAAAGTTAGTTCCATGTCATCGTTACATTTTATAAATATACAGCGAACCCATCGAAAGCGGCGCTGAAGTCCAAAAAGAAGCGCGAAGCAAAAAAGGCTAAGAAAGAATCGGAAGGAGCTGCTTCACAAAACTCAAGTACATCCAATGGTCAAATCAGCCCAACACCTACTAAATCTCCAAACACTACTGCCAGTACTAATCTAGACTTAACTGGCGATCCGGAGAAAGATAAGAAAATTAAAAAAATAAAAAGCGTAAGTATTTTAGTTTTTTCATTATCGTATTATAGAAACTTAAGGCATGAAACGTTTTGTTTTTAATCAACAGAAATTGGAGCAAATAACAAAGCTCAAAGAACTACAGTCATCTGGCAAGCAATTAGAAATAAATCAACTGGACAAGATTAAAAAAGAAGCCGAATTGACAAAAGAATTGCAAAATTTAATTTTGTGATGCAATGAGTAAAAAGTCGAGAAGAAGAACCATGCAGACTTCCCGACTTGCTGGACGAAACTGACTCGCGAAAACGCTCCATCTTGTGGTAGCTCAATCGAATTTAAAAATTGAATGAAAATATTGAAGAATACGATGTTCAAATTTCAATGAGTTTTATACGTTGCAGCCAATTATTTGAAGATTTTTCGTATTTTGTAAAATTTAGCGACTTTCAAGATCGATTTGAAAGTCGCATTGCAATTACGAAGAACGCAACGCGTTCCTTAAAAATGGGTGCTATGACGAATAGAAAAATAATTTCTAACACTTTTCTCTTATGAGAATATGAAGTTAACTGAACAAGAGATTAATTATTTCATGTCCTATCCGCAATGCTTGGGCGACTTCGGTTGATGGGGGAGGACTTTCAATTCTTTTAATTTTTATTGCCTTATTGCTCACTTCTCCTAAAACTGAATTTTTTTCGAAATCTTGACTTACATGTCTAAATGTATACAGTGAACGTATCGATCATACAATATACACTTAGACTATACCTAAGATACATATGTATATATACATCTAGAACGTCACATAAGTCGTATTTATACGCAATAGGCGGTTGATCTTTGACCTTGACGGAATAGAAAGTACATTAACATTTAATTTCTTAAACAAGAGATGTTGTCTCTCTAAAAACGTATTAGAAATTTTATTAGAATCACTGGAATAATATGGATATAATTTTCACACTACACAGTAAGTAAAAACATTAAATCGTGAAAACCCTTTTTATTAAGACCTAATATTGTTTGCTAAACATTTCAAATGAAAGAAGATATATGTTCTAGAAGTAAAAGTAATTTTTTATACACTTTATTGTCTCTAATTTTTTAAATTAAGTAAGCCATTCAATCGATGAGTCGTCAGTGTACGTATATGATAAACAGCTTAATCGCTGTCAATAAATAGTATCCTTAAAATTATAAACGTAAATTTCAAGCGTCAGATTTTCTCATCTATCTGATGTAGCATCATACCCAACATGGCGAGACTGCTATTTCGAGAGGAAACAAGTTTTATTTTAGTCATGTTCTATTGTTCCTTTCAGTATTGATAAAAGTGTCGTCCCGTTTTATGTACAAATACGAATTTTGGTGAAAATAATTCAGCATGTCGTATTGAAAATGTAGTCCTACCTCTTTGAAAGAAAAGAAAAGCAATTAAAAAGAATGCCTAAAGAAGCTCGTCGATAGGACACAAACTTATTTCAACGTGAACTATTATTTTAAGACAGCTGAAATACCTAAAATGTTATGTACAGTTCAATGAAGTGTATGGAAATAAATTATTAAAAGACTCATTATTGTTAGCAAACCTTATAGCTGTGTACCTAACGTATGAAACAAAAATGTAACAATGTTCAATGATCATAGTCTCAACAATCAATAATAGTAAAGATATGAGAAATAATCCCGAATAGACGAATCCACAAGATCCCATTAATAAAGTCAAATTAATAAAAAATTGTATCATCGAAAGGCATTTTGAGGAAGATCATGATAACAAGTGGTGGAAAAATATTTTCAAGTGTGTAATATGCAATGGTTCATCAATATAGTACGACATGGGTGTCGATAGCTACGTTTTTGTATGTACTGTAACGTTTGTCGATAGTGCAATTTCGTACGCTCCTTATGAGTATACGAAATAGGATGTAGGTAAAGGCTCGAGGCTGGCGTCTTTAAGAACTTAAGCGAAACAGGATTAAATGGTAAAATAAAATAGCAAAAATTTATTAAATTATCGATGAGAGGTACAACAGTTTTCAATGTGCGTCAATTACAATAGTCTAATATGAACGTCGGTATTGTAGGAAAGGATTGATCAGGAAAGCGGCCTATATTCGTTTGTCTATTCCTATTTCTCTTTGACCCGTCCTTTGAGGGACAAAGGATGCGCCTGTTAGTACGGTAGCCCTAGTGGCGCTCTGCCTATCTATTGGCTATGGCACTCCGTGCGAATTGACTAATCACGGCGAGGATAACAGATCGAAATCAGTATGTCATCAACTGAAGTTTCTGAGGTAAATCGCAGTGCTCTCCTCAGAACTTTGACAATACTTCTCTACAAGACGGACTAGGCGGAATAGCGAGTGCTAATATGCCGTAGCATCCAACAATATTATTAACAATGATTTTATGTAATTGATATGATCCCAGAGGGCATAATTCGAGCTCTAACACTTTATACTGATTTTAATATGCGTTATCCTTGCGGATTAAAATCACGCTCACATTGTTGTTACGTTGCTGTACTTTTTGAATTCTGAAGTTTTGGATATCTAAAGTGATTTGAAACGCGTTACTTAACTAAATAAAATCCTAGATTAATTAGCGAGAAGCGCTAATGCTCTATCGAATTATTTTTCTATTATTTTCTGCGGATTTACTTTCGGGAGCTGTTTTTCATCTACCGGCTACTGTTGACACTAGTCGCGCGTCCTTACTGTTTACTTGCAACGAGTGCGCTCTCAGTAGTACAGGAATACTGAGAGGTTGATCGATTTGTCACGTTACAGGACATATGACGCCTTGCGGAATTAGACGAGAAATGACTAATTTAAGGCATATTCCGCAATTGAACCACGGTTGTGGTTATTAAATTTCAGCCAATTGCATCGATTGATTTCGACTGCTGACATAAATCAATCGATATCATTGGCTGAAATTTAATAACCACACTGTGGTTCAATTACGGAATATACCTTTACATAGGCATAGAAAACAAAGGTAAACTATGTTTACTTTTCGATTGGCTATTATTTGAAGCAAGCACAGTTATGTAAAAGTGTTATGTGATATTAAGTCTATTTATTTCCTTATGCGTATTAGTGAAACTTTTTCACAGAGAATTATGCAAATACTTTTTGTAATAGGAAAACATGCTACAGTGCTTTGTACGGTCATAAGAAAAAAACTATTCTCATGTAATTCTTCATCAATATTGAATATACGATTTAAAATACAGCTACTACCTTGTAACCAATAATTTTGATCTTGATGCAAACTTTAATAACCTACTTTAAATGTCTTTTACTATCGTAACATTGTTTCTTACGCATACATAAAATTTTAAATAACAGTGTGCAATCTCCTTTATAATTGGCGGTACTTAGCATACGCACAAGCAGAGTCATTGTAACTGAGGCACAGTCAACTCAAATTTGATTGGTCGTACCGCAGATTTGCCCCCCTCATTTTGGTTTTACTCTCTCTCAAAACGCTCAAGACTCTAATTTATGCTCGATCTCTATATTTCTATGTAGATTTATCGAAAGAGTGAGGTTATATGAATTATTATCATTTGCTTGACAAAAGTAAAATAAAAATGATGCATTTAGGTGTATGAGAAACAGCCATGGGCGGAAAAAACATAAGGAAATCACGTGAAGAAGTCCGGACAAATGAGAAAGACAGTGTATTACAACTCTTTTTCTTCTTTCCTGATGCCCAATTATATCTCCATCGGGAGTAATTATTAGTATAAGTGAATCACAGTGAATTGTTTAAAAATATGTATAAGTTTACTGCGAACAAAGCCTGATAGTGGCGCTACAATCAACTGACAATCACTGACGATACTCCAGCGAGTAGTTGATGGCGCTAGTGTTGCTCGAATAACAGGCCTAGGAATCTTATGCATCTTCCTTCGGTGTCTCCCTTGGTGGGGGATTTCTCGATCGCAGCGCCCTCCTAGTCGTGTTTACAGATTTGCAGTGAGTTCGTAACGTCACGTCAAAACTGCACCACGAATTTCTACTACGATTTACTATGTAAAGGTGCGTTTCTTGTTGACCGGTGCAACGCGGCATTTATGGAACATTGCATATCAATCCTTGTTCTATTTAGAAAGAATTTCGAGCGGGATAGCGTGATTTTCCAGTCTTTACTTAGCTTGGCAGTATCAATCGTTAGGATCGTCGCCATTTTGTCCGGAACAGGCCCGGTCTGGCGCACCGAACGAAAAATAGCCGCAAGTTCCATAAACATCGCCCGAATTTAAGCAAATCTCTCGCCAAAATCCTTTGTCTTGGGTACGACGGTTATCTGGATATATTGATGTGACTATCGAAGGATTCCTCCTATGACAAGAGCAGCGGTTATCGCGACGGGGTGTGTGGTTCGTGGATTCCCAGACTATTCGATCGACAGGTGCGGACGTTCTGATTTTCAAGCTCTGCCACTAAGGATTCCTTCGATTTCCAAGGTTATTTTGTTCTAAGCTAAAGCCATAACGGATTTATGAATATCATCTATCTTTATTAATATTTCAATCTTTTCTTTTCTTCTGCTTGACTCTACAATAATCGTTCGGATTCCTCTTTTCAAACCTTTGTCTATTCGTTATATTACTTTCTCGATTTTTCTACAAAACTGTTTGTTAATCTTCATGAATTCCAGCGTGTAACAAAGTTGTTGCGAATTGTTCACTTGATTTCATCATATTCAAGGAATTATCTTCTTTAGGGAATCTAATGTCAAAGTTACCATGTATATATTCCCACTGCTTGAATGTCAAAATCATTTTCAGTACTTCATTGAGATTTCTGATTTATTATGCTTAGGAATGCATTGCATTTACATTCTTTTTCATAATAATAGTGAATTCTATTAATACTAGTGTTTAAATATTTGTTGTATTTATTTCATATAGTCTTACAATCATTAAAATAATTATTTATACTAAAAGCTTGATTGTACAATGATTATCTTTTATGTATCATGCAATTAAAAAGCCAATAAGGGTTGTTTTATGGCATGTCTTAAGAAATTTTATGAGTTTCGGTATTAGTAGAACATATAACGAAATACCTATACTGAACATTTTTGTTTTATTATACATTTTTTACTTTAGCTCTTTCATTGAAATTAATATTATTAAGAAGACAATATTAGTTATTTATCTAATACTGTTATGGTATCATTTTACTGCTTAAAACTATATTGTTATTAGATTCTTTCTCTACAAAGAAATATTGTTGTACAAAACTGAGTGTTTTGAGTATTTTCATTTATTTGAGAAATAGAATAATAAATATATCCGCAGGTAGAGTTATATCTTGTTTTTTCTATAATACTACATAGTTTCAATAATATCTTGAATTAAAAAAATGTTTATTCAATATTCATGTATATATGTATGTCAAATTTGAAAATAATAAGTTCATGCTGTATTGCTTTCTACATTATAGATTGGATGTAAATATAAAAATTAATGAGCTTTAATTAAAAAATTTTTAGATCTAAATAATATAAATCATTTTGATTTATATATGTTGAGCAACTATATTTTATCTTTGGGAATAACATACAAATACTATTTCTACAATATATTTTCAGTCAATTTATAATTACTCTACAAGTTCAATGTAATTTTTTTACAGTTTGCAAAGAATGTAATGCTTAGCAAATCACAGGTGCCCTTTCACAAAACCATAGAATATATGCTAAAATATAAGAATAAAATAGATATCAGTGTAAAACCATGCATGTATGTACTTTATAACAAAAATTGCATGCAAAGTATAATTCTGTATTTTGCATTAAGTTTTCTCTGAGTTGATAATATTAGCAATTCATAAAGGCAAGAATATTAAATTAATTGTTAAAGAATAATATTTAATTTTTGCATATTTTGTTTGTTGCAGATAATGTAGATATAAATTAGTGGAACCAGGCCTTTAGGATATAATTGTATTTAATGCCAGTGAATGTGCTGGATACTTGTCATAACGCTATTGATACTAGAACAGGAGATTTTGAGACAGTTGGAGAATAGCAGAGGTGAGCCAGAATGACGATTGCTACTAGGGGCCAGGGAGTTGGCATAGATCCTCCCGAGAGCCAACAAAATACTCAGGTATTTAAAAACAAATGTTCACAAACAACAATTTTAATTGGAACTGCATATTTCTTGGTCCAATTAAAATATTCAAGTTACAAAAATATAATTATAATATTCTGGGCAACTTGTCCATGTATCAAGAAATATCATATGCATATTATTTTTAATATTTACATCACATTTTATACTTCGTCACGAATTTTCCCTTTTTTTAACTCTTCACTTTATTATTTTCTCATATCGCGTAAGTAAAAACAAAAAAACGGGTAAACGTAGTATTTTGAGTAAGCATATGCGCTCTTTTGCTTTTCATCACGAGATATATGTATAGGTAGATATAATTTAGTTCATGAATGATGTAAAGGGTTATTTAAAACAAATGCACCAATTAGTGGTTCTATCATAACAAGGAAATAGGCTAATTTCAGGTTATTCATTTGGCCAGAATAACCCTGCATAGTTGTAATAAATATACTTGTTTCTGTTATTACAGGACAATTAAAATTATTTGGTAAAAAGAATAATCAAGAATGTTCCTACATAAAAAAACATTATTGAATTTATTACCAAACTATATATTGGATCTATATTATGATACAAGTTCATTCGGTATAAATTAATTAATTTTTTTTCCATATATTTATTTCTTCGTTTTTCTATTTCTCACTGATACTTACTTTGTATAAAGCTCTTTATTTTGTGCGAGCTGTATTTCATCTTGAGCAAAAGTGACCATGTAAATATATGTGCAAAATAGAAAAAATAAAAATTTTTTAAAAATATTCTAAAAAGATTAATTAAAGCTCACTTGTAAAACTGCATTTGATAGTATTTATTATCTATTGCTTCATAAAATAAGTAACAAACTCTACTGACATAGCCCATTGTGCAAAACTTGTAATACTCTTATAATATAACATGCTTTAGACATATACATAGAATATAGTAACAAACATAAGTCATAGTCTATTTGCTATACATTAATTTCGTTTGTAACTTTATATTGTTGCTACATCTTCTGTAATTGTGTTGATCTGAAATTTAGTGTCATACTTGTTACAAAAACAAAAACTTAATATAAGTTGATTTGATGAAACTTCTAACACACTCTAATAAATTGGTACATATTATGACATTTTTTTTACAGATACATAGTCCGGCAGGACCACAGCAGTTAGCGGACACGATGTCGGGGTTGCAATTGACGGAAAACGTGGTACAAACGGAGTGCACAGAGGGGTCAAATTCGGAAGAGAGTAACCATATTCATCTCCATCAGCAGCAACAGCCACAGCAGCAACAACAACAACAGCAACAACACGGAGAACCAGATTTTCCGCATGCAAAGTTGGCTGTGCTTGACGAGAAGATTTCAAGCCCGCGCTGGATCGTCCCTGTCCTCCCTGAACAGGAACTTGAGTGTTTGCTACAGGCTAGCATCGATCTCTGTAGAAAAGGTATCTTATCTATCAATATATTGAAAAGGAAACAGTTATAAAAATATTGATGGTGAAAAGAGGCATTTTATTTAAGTTTCGGTTGATAACAACCAGAGAGAAAAATTTCCCTGAGCCGATGTACTCAAAAAATTAGAAGAAAGAGTGGTGAGACTATATGCAGTTACTACAATTGAAGTGAAATAAATCTTATTCGAGAGTTACAGAGTATGAAAATATTAATGCTTTTATTATTTATCATTACTTTGCCAGTCATTTTTGGGACAGGAGTTTACTATTTACCTAAAATTTCAAGACCTTCAATTGATTATGCGATTTTCTTCGTTAACTAAGTTGCTGAGAATAATTAAACCAATATGTAAAATTTCTGAGATTAAGCGAATTTTAAGTTAGGCAGGGAGCCAAGTTACATGTTGAGTTATCTATAAACACAAATAAATTGCTGGGTTGTCAAGGCCCTCCAAAAAAAATACGAAAAATCCACGACAAACAAAATCAGCAGTTACGTGGTTCCTCATCGAGTAAAAATATAAATAAATATTTCAGGACTCGATGTACAGAGCGAAGCGTGTCAACGGTTTTTTCGGGAAGGCCTCACAATATCCTTTACGAAGATATTGACGGATGATGCTGTCAATAGCTGGAAGTTCAACATCCACAATTGCATAAATGCCAATTGCGAACGACTCGTTGAGCTCTGCGTACTCAAACTGCACGATGACTGGTTTCCTTTGCTTGATCTCCTTGCTATGGTTTTCAATCCGAACAACAAGTACGTTTATATTGATAATATTCTGTTTGCAAATTATATTTTACCTTATCACTCTGCGTATCGATACTTATTATTAACAATGAGTTCTGACTAATTTGACACAATTGAGAAATGTAAAATTAAAAAAATTATTACCGCAATGTCAATGAATTATTCCAAATTATGTGAAAGTTCAATGGATATATCAATTTTGTAATCATATTATGTCATGATATTCATTTTTGAGGATAACGTCATATCTTATAATAAAGCTATTATGAATTATGGAAATTTCTACAGCGGTCTTTTATGAAACTTTTTCTTGATAGAGCTTTTATGCCAGAATATGTTTCAGTATAAGAAATCGGCAAGTGAAACGTAATTTTCTACTACAGCTTACATCTTTAAATCCTTGAATATGAACGTGTACAATTTCTATAAAAAATAATTGTGACTTCGTAGTTATATATATGATATTAGAAGCTGTGAATTTCTCGTTTCTTACAGATTTCACACATTTAACGCGACAAAGGTATCTGAGACGGTGCCTCCAGGTAGTAATATTCCCGATGAAGAACTTTATGCCAGACCACCACCAGATTCCAGAAGTCCTCGAGGATGGCTGGTGGATCTTATTAACAGGTAATTCCCTTTCTTCATTCCTTTAGTATACTAGATGTCTTTAATACACATATTTATAATCGGTATAAGCACATGAAACATTATCATATATATTTGCAATTGCAAAAAAGAAATATAGGTATGTATCCGCGCATAAATATATATTTACAACCAAAATTCCACAGAAATCAT
Organism: Trachelus stipa; assembly: GCA_036026315.1. Classification (NCBI taxonomy): domain Eukaryota; kingdom Metazoa; phylum Arthropoda; class Insecta; order Hymenoptera; family Cephidae; genus Trachelus; species Trachelus stipa. Next base: position 110,077 of record JAYRCB010000741.1, on the reverse strand, counting down.
TAAATCGCTATGAATTGAAATATATGAAAGAATCAAGTCTCAGATATAATCAAATAACAAAATAATATTTGTAAACGTTCATAAAACGTTTCTGGTGTTAAAATGATGCAAGACTCATTCTTATAGTGAACACGACTGCATAAGACGTAATCGCGTAACGACTACAGTTTTGTATCACGATTTATGATATTGCCGTCGATATTCGTTTTATAAATCGAAAATTAATTTCATTTAGAATTAGATACTCTATGCGCATATTCATTTCAGTATCTGATAGATATTTTTATACATTCTTAACAGATAAATAATACCTAGTACTTTAGATTAGCTAAAACTTATCGTTGATTCATATTGGAGAAATGATTACGATATAGTTTAATACAGTGCTATCCTTTGATAAATATTTAAGCCCAAGACTACAAATGCCATAATTCAAAAATAGACTTTCAGACATTTTTTTTATTGTAAGCTGTTTCGCTCGTAGCCTGATTGTACCAAATCTTATAACTTTTCAAATAATTTCAATATTTAAAAATTTAACGAAATAAAATTATAAAATAGTTTTCATAATTAAATTTGAACACGGTCTGCTCAGAAAATGACAAAAGTTTACTTTAATTTTTTTATGTTTTGCAGATTTGGGAGTCTGAACGGCTTCGAGATTTTACTCTCGAGATTTCAGAGCGGACGCAATCTAACAGTGCCAGTTATTTATGCGTTGCTCAGACCTTTTGGATTGTGCTATGAATATTTGACCGTTCACACGATAGTCAAGTACCTTATGTCGATAGTGGTAAGAAACAAACTTACTTATTCATGTCCTTAGTATTGTTTGAGTATATGTGATTTACTTTTCTAATAATAAAAATAAGTGCATACTTAGTTGATTTAGAGTCAGCGGAATAGAGTGGTTACATGGATGCAATAGTCGTTGCTCGAAAATCATCTTAGTACATCATATATTGATTGACAGAGATTAAATAGTTATTTGATAGAGAAAAAATCATTCCTTTTTTGGCATATGTTTCAGACTAAAACATTGCAAATCATACACTATAATGCATATATGCAATAATCCATGACCTCTTAGAATTTTTATTAATTTACTATGTAAAAAAAATTCTATTTCCCGAAGTCCCATCTACCCAATCCCATTTTAAAATGTCTGAATTTCATCTCTCCTAAGTTTTTCGTTGTTCTTATACCGCATTACTATTGAAAATAGTAATCAGTATGTTGTTTGGTTGCATTTACTGGTGATATGAAGATTTGACGTTTCAAGGGTATTTTTTTTTCATTTTAACATTGTCCTAAACATTATACTAACAGTCGTACCAGAAGATAGGACTTCAAGGTATTGGACAATTTAGCGTCGGATACTTAAAGGCTATTAAGCTATAGCTTGTGCTGAAGTGCTATTTCTTGATACTGCTTCGACTATTTACAAACATTTTGAGATATAGGAATTTTAATAATGTTGAATAAATAGCACACAAGTCAAATTGCGAATATTTTATAACTTTTTGATCTATTGAACAATTTTCATTGAAATAAAATGAGATAAATGCTACAAAGTGCTTAGTGCCAAGGTTAAAAAAGCCAAGAGGCACTCGAACTTTTAAAATTAGTACGGAAAGTGGTTCGGTGAAATAGAAAAATTGTAAGGTATATTTTACACACCTTCGTGTTTCACTATTCGCCTTTCTATCGTGCTACCAATCAAACTTATATTTGTTGCATGTTTAAACTTCATCGTTATTATTTTCCAGTGGTGGTTTCTTATCCAATCTCTTAGTACTAAATTCACCGTCGTTATTTCTAATTAGTTAAATGCTACGTCGGTCCTCGGGGAACAACACTAAACTTTCTGTTTAAGCAGCGTCGGTCTCGAGAGTCCAACAGTATCAAATTTAACGCATTTTCTGTATTTACACGCCGCCTAATCGGAAAGTCAAATAAAATCATCTTCGCGTTTAATGTGTTAAATTCCTTAAAGAACTTTTGGCAAAAATATAAAAAACCAAATTAAACGGCTTTTCTCCGAATCAATACATTTTCCTTATCCGAAACGGGTTTTGCCACGCCAATGATGCCCAAACCATTTTATACAACTTGTAAAAGTTCCAAACAAGAGCAGATGTGGTACGAAACTTTTTTTTGATCACTTATAGTTTTCGAATTACAAATGGTTCCAGATACAGAGACATAACTTTGAAAATTCATATTTCTTGAGCTATTAGTATATTTAAAAAAGTATATTGCATTTAATATCAGTGCAACATAAAATTGATTAATAAAGTCAGGATCTATAAGGCTTAGTCACCGCAAAAATAGAGGTGGAATTTCTCATGTAAACGCCATATCGAAGCTAAATTTTTTTTAGCCTTTACCTAGTCGCATGCAGTCGAAAGAACCGCGCACTTGGTATGTCACACAAAAATAATATGAATTACTTCAATACTTACCTCGGGCTACCTGTGAACATAAATTCTAAATTCAGTTATTAGTTTTATATGTAAAAATATTAAGCGCGCAGTCTTTTTGTCTATGCGCAACTAGATAAGAGTTAAGCCTCATATTTTTGAGAATGAGTCGCATAGAAATGATGTACTATGACATACAGTTTCAATGGATATACCTTTTTTTAATGAAGAGGATATTTTCATTGTAGGAAATGGTACCAGTGATCCTAGACAACTTAACGGATGAAGAACTGAAGAAGGAAGCAAAAAACGAATCGAAAAATGATGCAATTTCAGCGATAATCAAAGCTACGAAGTGTTTGGTTTCACCAGTGCCACATCAAGAAGAAACAATAAAGAACCTCGAAATTTTAAGGTTAAAGATGATACTTAGACTTTTACAAATATCATCATTCAATGGCAAAATGAACGCTCTTAATGAAGTCAATAAAGTCATTGCCAGCGTTAGCTACTATCCACACAGAAATCCGAGCTTAGAAGAAGAGGAATGGCTCACTGCGGAACGTATGGCTGTAAGTACCTTCCTTTGAGAATACTGATTAGTTTGTCCAATGCAAACGAAATGCACTTCTTCATTTCCTATTTTGTTAGAATATTTGCATACTATCAACTTTTTATATATGACGAGGAAGCACGTTCCTCATATATCAAAAGTTGTAATTTGAAGAGTAAGATAAGAAAATAAAAGAAACATTGGCGACCTTCACGATAATTAGATTGTTATTAGATATTATCGTCAAAGTGAAGAAAATGTGAAATCTGTATCAAGTTCATTCAGTTGCTTTGTTATAATACAAATAGAATGTATCGTCGGTCTACGAGTTCCATATCTTTGTTTTTTGACAGATCGTCAAACAAATTATGCGTGTACAATGGTTTCCCTCTGAAACTTTCGTTTTTCATTTTAGCATATGCTTTCGTGATTTTATGAAAAGCCATGTGTGATGTACTAAGAATGACCCACTTTACTGACTCTTCAAAGAAAACATACTCGTGGATCGATAATAACAATAACAATAACAATAACAATAACAATAACAATAACAATGATAATGTTTTGACAAAATAATGCGCAGTATAGGGGATTAAGAGCGCAAAATCTTTTTTCCTTATGATTGCCTTTTTTCTCATTGTTGCCATTTCTATGTAATGCATTGGGCCTATAAGTTGAAAAGTATTTAAGATCTGTAAATATAAGCGCTTTATCGTTTTTAGAAATGGATCAAAGATAACAGTGTTCTGGAAATCGTTCTTCGAGATTCGTTGCACCAACCTCAATATGTCGAGAAACTAGAGAAGATTTTACGATTCATAATTAAAGAGCGAGCATTAACTTTGGATGATTTGGATGCTGTATGGGCTGCGCAGGCTGGTAAACACGAAGCCATTGTTAAGAATGTTCATGATCTTCTCGCAAAACTCGCCTGGGATTTTAGTCCAGAACAATTGGACCATCTGTTTGAATGCTTTCAGGTATTTTCATTAGTATGAAGTGTGATATTCTATATAGAATTTCGATTGACCATGTATGATTTATATCATTTCAGTCAAATTGGAAGACTGCAAACAAGAAGCAAAGAGAAAAACTATTGGAGCTCATTCGAAGACTTGCAGAGGATGACAAGGACGGTGTAATGGCTCATAAGGTTCGTAGCCTTTTATAAATCATATTTCATTTCCCGATAAGAAAAATTTAATACACTCTGCTTTTCGAATTTTTGAAGATTCGTTTGTCGTAAGATTTCGTAGAATGTTTATTCTTACGTCAAGTCTTTTCAAATGTAATACATTAATTAATCAGCCTTTATATCAGATTCACACTTGCGATAAAGGCAAAATAACAGTTGTATGTTGCAACAATCCTGACACTGCCTATATTTAGCAGAAACAAAGCTGAGGGAGCAACCGTATTTGATTAGTTAATTGATAGTCATCTTTATGCAGTTATAAAATTTGGCCAATAAAATGTGTTTGCTTGCTTATTAGTGTTGTTTCTAATAAATTAGGTTCATGTAGTTTTCTTTACATATTTGATGATTTTTTAAAAACTTTACAAGCAGAAACTCCTAATAATTATTCGCGTATGTAGTAAAAATTAAATAACTGAAGCACGAGGCACTCTTAAAATATGCACAACTTTTTTCGCTAGGTTCTTACTCTTTTCTGGAATTTGGCGCACTCGGATGAGGTGCCAACAGAAATAATGGATCAGGCGTTGAATGCCCATGTAAAAATCCTAGACTATTCATGTTCGCAAGAACGGGATGCTCAGAAGACGATCTGGTTGGATAAGTGCGTTGAAGAATTAAAAAATGATGACAAATGGGCTCTTCCGGCTTTAAAACAAATTCGCGAAATCTGTTGTTTATACGAACCAAATCCAAACATGGGGCATAGTCAAAGGAGTCATCACGTCTATTACAGGTACAGTTAAGATATATATCAGGAATTACTACTCGTATATTTACGATAAAAAATTCGGTAGTTGTATTTCGTAATCATTGTACAGCTTTATACGCTCTCAAATATTTTGTCGTATAGTCGAGACAATTTCCATATTTTTGTTAGTTCCATCCATCAATAATTATTCTTTTGTATGTAAAATAACCAAGAATGATTTTTGACTGATGTTAAATTTAGGCAAGAAGTAATAGAACGGTTACAAGCTCAACATTCGGTAGTGATCCTAGTCACGAATAGTCTGACTAATTACATGGACAAACTGCGACAGTTGGTCAAAGAGAATCCCGATATTGATGCAAATACATTTATGCCTGATCGTCGGTATAATCACATTATGCAAGTTCAAGAGAGACTTAACTTTCTCAGGTTTCTCTTAAAGGTGAGTTTTAAATGGATAGTACGTATTGAAACAGCAATGTACTAGTGAATTGTTTATCATTTTCTTTAATCACGAGTTTTTTATCTTTCTTTATATGTTGTTGGAGTTTTTAAAGCTCTTTTATTGACCATGTTGTATTAATTATAATATGTAATCTTAACTCGTGCTTAAATGATGTAATGATTTACTTAAAGTCATTGGGTAAAAGAACCCTTATTATCTTTCGAGTTTCATTGAAATACTGTGACGCGATTCTCATTCAATATAATTTAACTAATTTCATTTATCTGTTTAGGATGGTCAATTGTGGTTGTGTGCTGACCAGGCGAAGCGAATTTGGCAATGCCTCGCAGAACAAGCAGTTTTTGTTTCGGACCGTGAAGCTTGTTTTAAGTGGTTTTCAAAATTAATGGGAGAAGAGCCCGATTTGGATCCAGCAATTAACAAAGATTTCTTTGAGAATAATATACTCCAGCTTGATCCAACCTTACTTACTGAAAGTGGAATTAAGTGTTATGAAAGATTTTTTAAGGCTGTCAATTCAAAAGAAGGAAAACTCAAGTTGAAGCGAAGAACTTTTCTCATGGATGATGTTGAACTTATCGGGACCGACTATCTATGGAGGGTATGTTTTCATTATAACCATTTCTAGTGTTACAGAATTTTTATATGATATTTTTAAAAGCAACATTTATAAAACAAAAATCATAGAGAAAAAACTTTACATTTTGGAATGAAAAAATTTGTTTACTTGAAATTATTGTAAAAAATATTAAAGTTAACTTTAGGATCTATCACAGCATTTAAAAAATGCATATAGAAAGGGTGTGTTTTGATTTGCTAAAAATGTTATATGTGCTATTAATATAGTAAACGGATGATTATTGTATATATAAATATATATAAACAAAGTTATTGTTTTCTAATAGTATCTAGCAATATAGTGCTAATTTATAAGAATCGTACTACTAATCATTACCATTCCCGCTTCTCAATTCTTTAGGAGGGATTTTTCGAAAAATTAAAAATCTTATGCTACTATTAGACGAGTCATTTTGACAGTACTTCGCCCTTATTTTTATTCCTATTACAAAAGTATAAATGTATTCTTTATAAATATTTGGAAAGATGTATAAATCTATCATGAACTTTACATTGTAATAGGTGGTAACAAACGGCCCCGAAGAAATTGCTAGTCGCGGTATTGAACTACTGAAGGAAGTTAACACGAATCTTGGACCACGATTACAAAGCACAGTCCTCGTGTTTCATGCAACTTACATCGACGAGTGCATCGACAGATTGAGAGCGCACTTTGACACGGTTTCCGTGCTTAGCAAGGTTTACTTGGACAGTAAGGAGGATCGGGAGGACCAAATGGCCAATAAAATTCGAACGGAGGCTGTTAAGATGTGTCGAGTCATGAAGGTTCTTCAGGAATATATTAACGAATGCGACACTGCCTTTCCTGGGGAACGAAAAATCCTTCCATTACACAGGTGAGGGGCGATTTGATCTATTACCTCGATCATCCTAGGATTAAAATCGTAATAAGATTGTGGCGTATTAATTCCTCTATCGACATTCTCATTAATACAAACTCCCTTAATTAAAAGAGGGTCTTGAGAGAATTAAATTAATATTCACTAATATGCTAATTTCTTGAACGTTTAATAATAAAAATGATAATTAGAAGGAAGTAATTTTTAGGCATCTTAACCCATTCGGCCGAAATAACGAGCTAGCCTCGTAGCCTTCACAGCATGTGCGAGAAAAAAATTTCGGTCGAATGGATTAAATTGGAAGAAACAAGAAAGTACCTGGACCACTCTCTCTCGTCCTTATATTGTGATACTTGTACGAATGATTTGTTATGTAGCGTTATATGTCACGGATTGGTTATTTCATAAGTGTATTATATGTTTATTGTAATTAACGTAATGATGACTGGGAAAAATTTCTCCTACTAGTTAAAGTGCGTGTAAATGTATATGAATCAAATTACAGAGCAGCTCGAGGCAAGCACCTATCGTTAGTGATCCGTTTCGCAAGTCCAGGACGCAATGTAGATGATATTGACATCTTCACACACAGTAACGATACGTTGGCCTCGTTGCGTAGACAGATTCTTCGTAGGATCAAAGCCAGCGGCACGAACGTCAAACTTGATCTTTTTATTAATGGAGAATCTTTGGAACAGGCAGATGATCGTAAACTACTGTCACAGATTCCTTTGCGTGATAAGATGGTTTGTATATTTTTTTATTATATACATTATTTTAGGATACAGCAGCATTTATATTACAAATGTCATGTTTCTTTTTTTAATTTCTATTACAACACATCTTAAATCGTATTGTTGTTGCAGCTATTATCGGCAAAACTCAGTCAGGCGAACAGTAATATGCCAAGTTCACCGGACAGCAGTTCGGATAGTTCGACAAGTTCGCCACAGCATCCATACGATGGGCCAAACTTAGAAGCTGAAAACAGTTTGCCAGGAGTGGTGAGTACTATAATTAATAAATATTGTTTGAAATGAATTATTCTTTATTGTTATCAGAGCTAATATTTTGAATTCATTAGTAGTACGTATTGAAAGTCAGTTTTTATATTTTAATTTGTTAGTAAGGAAACAATAGATTTGGAATGTTTATAGTGCTAATGAAATAAATTTAAGGTCGTAATTCGAAACTTTTGAGGTTGATGCATTCTGCGCTTAGTGTCACAATGTCTGAAGTAATATTAATAGAACAAGTTTAATTAATTTTATTCCAGGTTATGTCGCAACGCTCGGAGTATACAAATTTCTTCTTTCAATTGGCCGATCTTGGCTGCAACCTCCAGCATCCGCAACTACGCGATGGAGCTCGAAACTTATTGCAACTTGTACCGCCTGACACTTTGACTGTAACAAGATTGCAATGGCTTTTCGGTCATTGGCGAGACGACGAGCCTTCCCAAAGCCCTGTTTGCAATGAACAAAATACCAGTGTTGATACACTTTTCTTTACGGCTAGTCCTAGCCAGGTGTTATACAACTTGGAGGTACGCATATGGGACATACAATGTTACAGCAGTACCACTCTATATTTGCTTTTATTATACAAGTACAACGAATTTATTTAATTTTATTCACTCTCTGTTTTTCAATTATAGTCAGAATACTCTCTTATTATACAATATAAAATGAATTTCAGGTTTTATATACATTGCTAATGCCAGCACTGGATCCAATGTCAGATCGTGCATTCGACTTTCAACATAATTTCATAAAAAGTGGCGAAGCAGGCGTCATCTTGGACATGCTAACGAAAAATAAATTCCTACCAAACGCGGATGAGTCAACAAAACGTTCTGCATACTTGACTGTTTTGAAACTCTGCAAGCTTCTGTTAACCATAGTGGGAAATGTAATGGCCTGCGTGATGGACGAGGTGCAGCAACAGTCTGGATCTGTTCCAGAGAATCACGACAATCATTTGCACAACAATCGTGGGCCAATTGCTATTCTGAAACAAGCCTTGCATAGCGTACCGAATCAGAATACAGAATACATGCTGCGTAGCGTAGCAGCTAAACTTGCCCAGTATCTGGCAAATCAAATGCTGTCCGGAGGATCCGAATCAGATCGCTGTAGACAATTGTTTGTTCAAGCTCTGTCGTGGGAGCTACCTGATATGGCCACTATAAGAGCCATTATTAGACTCGCTTGGGCTGCTTCGTCTGGAAATCTTAATAACGTCAACGCATCCGCTGATCTTTTACATACTGTTCATGAAACCAACCAGAAAGAACACCGTGTTCCAGATAATGATGATGTTTTGGGTAAATTTATATCTTTACTTTCTATTTGCTACCTGATACGAGGACGTTACATTGTCGTTCAACTGAAAATTAACGTTACATCGGTATATCTTTTCAATCTTAAACACTTAAGTTTGTTACGACATTACCAGCAAAATTCTTATATTATCATACACTTAGTGTTATTCAGTGCTAACGTAGCACTTGAAATTAGAGGGTCCATTCGATTGCTATCGTAGCCGTCAGGTGACGCGTTAGTCTTGATTAACCCTCTATATATTCTCTGGAAAGTCATCATCATCATACCTTGTCAATTTTTGAAGACCTATCTTACTATGACATTTAATGTATCAAAATCCAATTGTTTAAGTGTTACTTGTGGATTAACTATATGTATATGAAAATATTTGCAAATGTAATTCGGCAAATTTGATGCAGAACACGTTTCATACAATTTCAAGATGTATATTACAGCATCAATGTTTTTATGTTTTGTGACAGTTTGTAAGGAAGCCCTGGAAGTTTTAACCATAGCCTTGGTTTTAAATCCTACTGCTCTGGAGTCGCTAACAAGGGATAAAATATGGCACACTTTCTTCATAGACCTTGTACTTCTTAGTACGGCTAGAGCAGTACGAATTGCCGCAGCCGAACAGTTTCTCTTGATCTCCACGTGGTGCAGTAGCGGACATCAACCGCTGCAGTTTTCTATTACATTGCTCTTCACGGTTCTTAATACAACTGTTATGGAAAATGCGAAGCAAAGTCATGAATATTTTCAGGTGAGCCTTGATTCAAATATAATAGTCATGAGTCAGAGAACTTTTGATGAAGATGCTAACGATTAGACACTTTAACTGGTTTCGGGACATTTCATTTATTTTTACATTCCTTAGGAGTCATCCTCGTAAGATATCTGATATCCATTATCACTCACAAACAGTCATTACTCAAACTTTAAGCAGTTACAACATAAAATACTTTTCATTAATCTATTAATCGCAGTATCAAACTAGATTATCATGTTTTTCAGTCAGATTGTAATACTTAAACATCATGCCGAAGTAGAGCATTAATTTCAATACGCCTTTTATTGTCATAGATGTGTCTTATTAAATATATAATTAATAATATCTTATTAAAGATATTATCAAATTAAATTATTCCTATGTAGAATAATTTTTAATGGTTATCTAAATGGACAAATATATACTATTGGCAATTTGCACGTTTCTCCAAAAATAAAGTCCCAGAGCAAAACATCTATTATAGTAAGGACTAATTCTGAGAATTATATAAAACAATTGAACTTTTAGTACTCTAACATACATTATTATGTGCCGTGTTATATGGATTACTGCATAAAATTGTTATTATTTAATTTTACATACCATATACTATATATTGATATAGCAAATTAATATCACGATTGCTTTATACAGCTTTTATGCAGATTACTAAACTTCGCTCATATTTCGGGTTGTCCTTTGTCCACTGCGGAAACACTTTTGAACATCGAGATTGCGTGGCTCAAAAAGGTGCGAGACAACGTTGCTGAAAGCGGCGAGGTACAAGTAGAAGAAGCTGTCCTCGAGGGTCACCTCGGACTTACCAAAGAACTTTTAGCATTTCTTCCTTCTAGTAAGAAGTACGAACTTGGCTCGGACGAGAAACGTGGAGTTAATCTCATTAAAGTAAGAATTTATCTGATATAATATTTCAAGACACAATAATTTGTAAGTATACGCTGAAGAATTCTCTAATTTTTAAAACTATAATTATGATTTTCAGGAGTTGGTCCAGGATTTTGTTTTTCCTGCATCACGACTTATGCTACAATTACGCAGTACAGGTGAACTGAGTTCATCTCAAGCATGCCCAGTCTGCACGACACCACAGTCGACCAGCGCAGCCTTTGATTTATTAGTTGGTTTGTGTGTGGGATGCGTGCCAAACATGAAATTGTTAGTGACGATGCTGACCGACATGTTCTACTCGGAACGTGATGAGCCACTATTGGAATGGGATTACTTACCACCAGTTGGACCGCGTCCTATGAAAGGCTTCGTTGGTTTAAAAAATGCGGGCGCTACTTGCTACATGAACTCCGTACTCCAACAACTCTATATGGTTGAGAGCATTAGAGTTGGCCTATTGGCTGCTGAAGGTGCTGCTACTGATCTTAACGAAGACTTTTCTGGTGAGGAAAGAGCCGACGGCGAACAGACCATTGAGGCCAACGATAATGACTCCAATGAGGAAAAATGTGGCGCTGATGAGTCACGTAAGGAGTACAATATAGGAATTTTGAAACAGGTCCAAGCCATCTTCGGGCACCTTGCTTACAGTAAATTACAATATTACATACCTCGAGGACTCTGGAAACACTTTAAGTAAGTCAATTAAATTTTTTATCGTCTTTTTACTTTTTTTTAAATTTATTTAATATCTTTCTGTTAATGCACTAATGCTGTTAATATGTTGTACTATAACAATAATGTCAAGCTTTTAAAAATATTGAAGTTATCCTCAATCATAAGTTGTTAGACATATTGATAGCTGTTGTCAATTGAGAACGTTGAGAATATTTCAATCACTTTACAGACTTCAAGGGGAACCTGTAAATCTGAGGGAACAGCAGGACGCCGTAGAGTTCTTCATGAGTCTCGTAGAAAGTCTAGATGAAGCATTGAAGGCACTTGGGCACGAGCAAATAATGGGGAAGATACTAGGTGGCTCGTACAGCGACCAGAAGATCTGCAAAGGTTGCCCGCATAGGTACCCCGATAATTCCTTGTCCCAGGCTTACCCAGTAGACAATAATAGCAAGATGCTGTCCTAAACTCATAGGTACTCCAAGGAGGAGCCGTTCAGCGTTATCAGCGTGGACATTCGCAACCACAGCAATCTCCTCGATTCGCTCGAGCAATACGTCAAGGGAGAATTACTTGAAGGTGCCGACGCCTACCATTGTGACAAGTGCAACAAAAAGGTTAGTTATATTCATTGAATATGATAACTTAGATTTGTCTATGTTGCACTAGATACTCATGGAAAGACTTAACATTTGTCGCATGATGAGATGGCGCAAACATTTGCAATTATAAATATTATTCGTTAGATCTGTTATTTGCACAAGAAAACTTTATTCCTCATGTCACGTGTTTTTCGACTGGTTAACTATTGATCGAATATAAAACTAGAATATTGAATATTGCTCGGTAAATTGTTTACTATTTTTATCTTTGTGTCATTGCTTAAAACATCTTCAATTGCTTAGACGTATAATATCAATAATAATAATGTAATTTTGTAAACTTAATGCACAATTATTTTCATTACTTATTATTTGTGTGTATAAGAAAAAAAATCTAATATAGTACGTTTATATTTTACTTGTATTATGTCGCTAGTTTTTTCAAGTCATTTTAAGCAACGTTCTCAGTTGACGGGACGTCTGCCCTTTTAACTTTAACAAACAATGAAAAGCATAATTAGTACAGCTTTTAAACATTTCCAGGATACTAGTGGTCGTGATATCACTGTGTATTTCTGACAATAAAAGATAACAAGTTTTCTAAGTTTATGCTATACAGGATGGACCAATAACTTTGTCCACCTGGAATATTTCTGTTATTTGTAATAATTTTAAAAAATGTTTCATATAAAACTTGTTGGTCATGGAGGTGGGTATAATGTAATGTTATTATTTTTTGCGAGGTTGGAGAGGTAAAGGAATTTTCAAGGTTATTTTCACTTTTTTGAATGTGATGCTACATTTTTTTCGTCGCTATGCAATAACCAATGTTGAGGCGATTTCAGCAAGCTACTATCAATGTCATTTAAGTTCAAAGGTGGTAGTAAAATGAACTTACATTACATCAGATGATCAAAGTGTCGACCATTTGCGTCAATGCAAGGCTGCAATCTTTATATTGCATATTTTCTGGTGTAGTAGTCACGCAAATGGTCAACACTTTGAACATCTGATGTAATATAAGTTCATTTTACTAGTACATTTGAACTTAAATGACATTTATAGTAATTTGCTGAAATTGCCTCAACACTGGTTACCGCATAGCGATGAAAAAAAATGTAGCGTCCCATTTAAAAAAGTGAAAGTGACCTTGAAAACTCCTTTACCCCTCCAACCTCGCAAAAAATAATAACATTACATTATACCCCCCACCCCCCCCCCTCCATACAGTACAAGTTTTATATGAAATATTTTTTGAAAGTATTACAAATAACAGAACTATTCCAAGTCGACAAAGTTATTCGTCCACCCTGTGTACTATCTACCTATCGAAATTCATCATAAAAATTAAATGCTGTATATTTTGTCCTTTTAAATAGTTCATTTTTAAATCTGATGTCACTGCCCTGGTATAATAATCAAATAGTGATCAATAATAGGGCATTAATCATTGCTTCGTATTGACAAAAAGAAAACTGTACTTCTTCGGCTGTTGAAAGTTCAGTTGTCAGATATTCAAAATGAACAAGTTCAAGGAATTATTTGAATTATGTTTAACAGTAAAGATATTATTCAATTTTATTGAAAGATCGCAAATTTCTCGATATAAGACAACTTTCTCAGCATTAGCAATGGAAAAAAAATTTTATCACATATCGTATTTGATGCGTCAATGTAAGAAAATACATAATATTATCGAGGCGTACTCCAGGAACCTAAACGTATTGTCAATTTAATGTCAGTCAGTCTATCCGTTGCATTTCCAATTACACATCCTATATAAGAAAATTTTATTTATTAAAATCTAATTATTATGAGCATTTACTGGGTGGATATAACTTAACGATAACTCAAGTTAATATGTAAACCTGGACGCAGGTCGTGACGGTGAAGCGGCTCTGCGTGAAGAAACTACCGCCAATCCTGGCAATACAATTGAAGCGGTTTGAATACGACTTTGAACGGGTCTGCGCTATAAAATTCAACGACTACTTTGAATTCCCACGAGATCTGGACATGGAGCCCTACACAGTCTCAGGTTTAGCGAAACTCGAAGGAGAGGTAATAGACTGCGACTTCGAGGAAGCAAACAAGGGAACGTGTACTAAATATCAGCTAAGCGGTATCGTGGTTCACAGTGGACAGGCCAGCGGTGGCCATTACTACTCCTACATTTTACACAGGTATGAATTTGTAGTATGCTAAACTAGTATTATCGTTAGGACGTTATTTCTCGACACGAGAACATGTCTCGATTATTTATATTAAAAAGTTGACACAATTTATACTTATCATTAAAATTATTTATAAAAATACATTGATTTTGGCATGATAAATCGTTTTAGGCAAAATGACGGCACAGCGAAATGGTACAAATTCGATGACGGTGACGTAACAGAATGTAAAATGGAGGAGGAGGAAGAAATGAAATCACAGTGTTTCGGTGGTGATTACATGGGTGAAGTATTCGATCATATGTTGAAGCGGATGAGTTACCGTCGTCAGAAACGTTGGTGGAACGCTTATATGCTTTTCTATACACGATTGGACGTTGAGGAAAATTCATTAATGAAGAGCGTGAATGAGCTTTCTCTCTGTGAGTTTTCATACCGTGAATCTTTTTCTTTTTCATTCTCGTATGTATTCGAAGAAACACTAAAAGTGTATGTCCACAGACACAAAGCTCGGAGTGATGAGGATGCCACCGGCTATAGAGTACAGCGTGCGTAAACAAAACATCAAATTCATGCACAATCGCAACCAGTTCAGTGCCGAATACTTCCAATTTGTGCGCAAACTTGTCTCCTGTAATCCGCATACTATTAATCGACAGAACCTTAATGAGAAATTGGTACAGTATTTGCTCTCTCAATTTATCGTATGTATATTATAGATGAATGTGCTCTGAATTGTCTTCTTTACTGTTAATACAATAGTAGATACGAAACGTGTAATTTTTGAATCGGTATTCAATATTTATCTTCGCTTATAGAGCCCAGAAGCTGAAGAATTGGCCATGCTGTCAGTACAATTGGCTTCAAGGTTTCTCTTTTACACTGGTTTCCATACCAAAAAAACACTTCGTGGGACAGCTACGGATTGGTACGACATTCTTTGTCATCATTTGCGTTGTAGCAAAGCAGTTCGCTCGTGGTTCGCCCACAATGTTCTTTTCAATAATCCACACAGGTAAGTGTGTTACAGATTAATACAGTCAATTCGTCACCACTACTATCTTGTTCAATGGCCAATAATCAATATGAAATACTGTTCGTTACTCCTTTTCAGATTTTGTGAATACTTATTGAGTTGCCCGAGCACAGAAGTCAGAACCGCTTTCTTAAAAATACTGGTGTTCCTAGCCCATTTCTCTCTGCAGGATGGTCCCTGCGTGCCTCCTAGTCTCAATGCTCCGAGTAAGCGTCCTTTTGTGAACATTATTATATTTATTTCCCTATATGTAGACATTTGAATTTCCTATGTTTTCACCCCATACTTTGATACATTTAAGCATAATCTTCCAGTATCTGCACAATTAAATAGTTGAGGATGTCACCAAATACTACCTTCATGTAAATAGAGTCCATACGGAAAGAATGTATAAACTTAACTAAAGTCATACTAAGTATAAAAAAAGATATGATGAAGAGTTAAAAGCATAAGAAATGTTAAAAATAATATATTTAAAAAAATTGAGCTATAATCACGTGTATCTAAACGAATGCTGCAATGTTTATAATAATTCAAAGACAGTGATCAATTGGAATATAATATTCAGAAATGTTGAACTGTGGTATAAATACTTGGCTTCATAAAAAAAAAACGTTCCATTATAGCGATTCTGTTGGACCCCACGGCAACGCTCAGTGACCATTTATTGCATGCAGTTCTTTCTCTATTGCACCGAGAAGTATCCGATCATGGCCGCCATCTTCCGCATTACTTTTCATTATTCCACATGTATGCTTCGCTGGGTCTTGCCGAAAAGGCTCAGCTTCTCAAGGTAAGTAAATTATAATTATTATGCCCCTGACCTTTAAAAGGCACAATAAATGACATACTCTTGGATACAGCTTAACGTACCAGTAACCTTTATGCTGGTTGCTATTGACGAGGGCCCTGGACCTACGATAAAATACCAGTATCCGGAACTTACAAAATTGCATCAAGTTGTCAGTATGCTAATCCGGTGCTGTGATGTATCTTCAAGAACGCAATCGAGTCATGCACAGACAGGGGTGCCACCATTGCTCAATCCTTATGGGGAGCCTACGTGTCAACCTGACTACCTCATGCCAATTCAGCCCCAGGCGGCAGAGATACTCTTTATTCGAACTAGGTATGTATAAATTCACAATTTTAACTGATTATACGTGCATACGAACGTATGGAATATACCTGCCTTTAGTAAAGATTCGATAATTGTATCCGAATGAATAACCTGGATGGTCAAATGTACTTTTACTTTTTTTTACTGGATAACATAGCTACATGAAGAAGTTGATAGAAGACGCAAACGTTACCGAAGACACTGTCAAGCTCCTTCAGTACTGTTGTTGGGAAAATCCACATTTATCCCGAACAGTTCTTAGTGAACTTCTATGGCAGATTGGATTTGCTTACACGCACGAGCTCCGACATCACACAGATCTTCTACTGGCTATGTTGCTTATGGAGGATTCTTGGCAAACGCATCGTGTTCACAACGCACTCAAAGGTACTTAGTCAATAGATAGCTTTCCTCTATAGTTTAATTGTCTACAAACATTTGTACGAGAGTTTGCAAAGTTAAGTTACTTAATTTTTTATTTTACTTCATCGTTAAAACTTCATTTACTTGTGCATGATTACTACCATAACGCAGCTATGTGTATAATATGACTTCCATGCAGTTTAGTTTTATTTTATAGATTGGTCAATTATTTTAATTCGTCTTATATTTCACGTCTTTATATTCAAATAAATTATTTATCGTCCCTTCTACTTGGCCGCATATATTAAAAGCGGACTTTGAACACGAATAATTATTCAATCGTTGCATAATTTAATATTATTAGAAATCAGAAGCATCGATGGACATTAAATTATTTAAATAATCTTCAAGATGTGTCACGTAACGTAAATGAATTGGAGAGTAAAAGATTACGAGTTTTCCTTGCAAATTGCACACAGATTTCACTTTATAGACAATGGATAACCATAATATATGGGGAACAATTTATCCAGGAGTACCAGACGAGAGGGAAGGTTTGTTCGAGACTATACAGCGTAGTAAGAGCCACTACCAAAAACGAGCGTATCAGTGCATCAAGTGTATGGTACAACTCTTCAGTAAATGTCGACCGGCACATCAGCTGCTTCACCATAGTCCGGATCTTCGACGCAAGTGGATGCTGGCCATCGATTGGTTGCAAGACGAGCTGGATAAGGTTTGGCACTGTCCTTTCTCTGGTTTCGCTTAAAACATTAACAATAATATCTCACTGCAACCAAATATTTAAACCTACAGAGGCCGTATACCTCAGCAGCACCATATACTCATGCATACAATAATTGGTCGCCGCCAGCTCAGTCGAACGAGTCAACTAATGGCTACTTCCTAGAGCGCAGCAACAGCGCTAAGAAGACTTTAGAGCGTGCCTACGAGTTGTGTCCCGAAGACGAGCAGGAAGTAGAGGACGCTAGTGAAGAGTGCGTAGAAGAATCTGAAAAGTATCAACAGCAACAAACTCACGCCAGAGTTATTAAGCGTGGGGGAAATGCACAGTGGGGATCAAAAGAACGGTAATTAACTAACAAGAAAAACAAGCAAAAAATATGTATCCATTATTATTGAGATTATTTTGTAACTTCTGATACAGATTTATCCAATTAAATTACCAATGGCAATGTTAACTGCATGTTTCAGTTACGCCATACAACCGGATGTGACGGTAACACAACAGCTGCAACAACAACAACAGCAACTGCCAACCCAGCAACCGCAGTTACAGGATGAATCACAACCTCAACAACTACAAGTACAACATGCTGGTCCATCACCGGTGCACAGCCCGCAGCATGTACAGCAACTACAACAAAACTGCGAGACTAAACTCCGATGCACCGAAGGTACCAATCAGGACTCATAATGAACGGTGAAACTGATTGATCAACGTGCTGCGCCTTACGGAGAACCGTCTACGAAAGCCGGTGTTGCAGCTTAGGATCATCACCTTGTGTATAGATAAACCAAATCTAAGATGAGAGTCTATTTATTCTCTCGCGACGACTGGAATTGCTTTATCTTACTGCGACACAAAGGGAGAATAAGGAAAGTAAAGTAGTAAAAAAAGACTCGAAGGAAATGGAAATAAGCGATCGTTCGTTCATCGGAAACTTCGAAAGGATACCAATTAGAATGGTTCGCCATAAGGGACAGGTTAAGGTTATGTATTATATAAATGTATAGCAGTTGAGTTCCGATACGTAATCCATCGGTACATCGTGGATTTTTTTCTTCGAGAAATTCGTTTTCGGAAACTTCTGGTTAACAATTAAAGAAAAACTGGAAGGGACTACGAAGAAAGTAAGAAAACGTCGAAGGAAAACAAAACGACATTTGACAGTTACAGTACTGCATACAAAAAAATGGCTAAAGGATGTAATGGTAAGAGAGGTTGTACAAATGTATAGCAGCTGTGTGCATGTGTTCCAACCCGTCGTTGCCTCAAATTTCTCTAAGGATTTTGAATCATCATGGTTCCCATTGATTGTCGACCTCCGATATCACGAATCGGCAGTGTACTTAATCGTCGATCCAGAAATCGCTTCCACGAGAGCTCCGTTAAGTCATAAATATCTTGAATCGTTACCATGAAATTCCTTCGAGAAGTTGGCTACGGGTCAGAACTTTGTTGAGAGAAATAATATTTCTAGAAAGGATGAAGCAGCGAAATATTAAAGATAAAGAATGAAGGTGACGCGAATCAAACGAAACGGAATTAAGAAAATCAATGATACAACAAGATGAGAGATAAGTGGAAAAAAGAAAAAATAAATCAAGAATATTACCACTGAAGTTGATTTGAGACAAAAAAAATAACCGAACAAACCGAAGCCCAAATATTCATAGATAACTCAGGTCCGAATAAAGGAACGAGGGGAAAAGGAGGTAAAAGTGCTGAAAATGAGTATAAGTAGAGATCAATGCCATAACCTGTCACTTCAGTTTTCCGCCCTATTTTAAAATTTTCATGAAATGGCCGTTCGTCCTGTTTATTAGTCCCATTCGAAGGTAGAAATAGTGAAGTATGATTGAGGAAAATAGGGGTGAGAGAGAAAAAGAAATAGGAAAGGGAAAGGAAGGGCAAGTGCTAAGAATGGTTAAAATTTAGAAAATCATAGAAACTATCGGAGAATCCAGCAGTGACGACAATGCATCATTCGAGAAAAAAAATGCAAAATTAATGGAAAGTCCGTCAGTTAATTGGAGCTTTTTAATCGAGTAGTTTCTTTCATTGTCAAGCTGGCTAATTGAATTCTCAGTGATTGATTAGTCGCTTAGACAACAAATGCGCGCCCCGCCCTACTCCCTAGAGACTCGTGACGAAATATGTACATATAGAACTGCTTTTTATATGTGATGAATACCAAGGAAAATTATTGTATAACATATATTGTATGACACATCAATCGAGTATACGGGAGACTGCTATTACCTATTATTCTCGGTTTAGCTTCGGCACTTTCACTCTATATTTTTTATCCATTTCTTAAGAGATTATATACTTTGCTCGTATAATCGCTAGATCTAATCTGATTCATTGTAATTAATTTTATATCTATTTTCACCATTATCTCTATTTTCTTCATACTTTGAAGAGACAATGTTTCTTTTCTTTCATACGAAAAGTCTTAACTGAAATCACTATAAATGAGGAGAGAAAAATGCTATGAATTAAAATCTTATGATTTCCAGTGTCATTTTCACTTGTAGTCTTAACTTTTCTCTTCCTTTTTTTTCAATAAAAAAAAAGTTTTCACTGAAATATTATAAAGCAGGAATACTGCATGCAAGGTTTTTTTTAACGAGGGATTAACCATTGTCAGTATGGATCATCGTTGATTCCAAAAGCAAATGCCTCAGAATTTATTCCTTGTCGAATTCGTATTTTTCTTGCAACCAGCTTTCTAATAAAAATAATTAACATCGATGTATCCTGCCGGACAGAAACAATATGTTGGTTCCATGAAAAATCGATGAACGATACAAATTAAAAGTTCAGAATACATATATACGGACAAAGTAAAAAAGATGGATAAGGATTTCGTGGTATTGCACCAAAGTTAAATTTAACGAAGGTGTATCGGCATATGTGTAAAAGAGAAAACTTTTTTTTGTTACCAATTCAAAACAAAGAAATGAGAGAAAAGCTTGCTTCGTATCGAAACCGAGAAAAACTGCCACACACTCCGTTCGAGCTTTTAGCTCCTTTTTGATAGTGTCGTTGATAGTATTTATATCAGTCGATAAGAAAAAGACAAAAGAAAATGCTCCAGGATTTTATTTGGAGACATTAGCTCGCGGAGATGAATGGCGACCCGAGGCTACTTTTTAAAGTGTTCGAAACTCTACGGCGACGGAAATGAGAATGGAGCAAAATTAAAATGCCGCGAATAAAGGGTGAAAGGGCCACTGCACTGTAGGAAATCAAATACATGTACATAAACGATATAGAAAGGAGGAGAAGAAGGAGGAAGGAAGAAAAAGAATAAGCTGAGAGAAGAATTGAAAATGAATAAGAGGAGAAGTAAGAAGAAAGCCTGAAGGAAAAATGGGTGCAGAAGGGTTGAAACATGGACTATGAGTTATAAAAAATTAATATAAAACCTGAATATTGTAATAATATTATAATACAAGCTTGAGTTCGCGTCGCACTGGAGCGAAGCGTGTTCGTCATTTTTTATTCGCGACCGCGTCGCCCTCTGGATGCCATTTTCTACTTATTAAATAATACAAAGACGGGAGTTATCTGTAATACATGATTTTTAAATTGCCACATTGTAGGATCCACTTGATTGTTTCTGTAATCGAACAGCTATCGGTACATCAATATCAATCAGCCGTTACCAATGGTGCCGTAGCGATAGCACCCGAAGTGTGAGTGACGTAGAAACTAGCGAAAATTGCCAAATGGATTCGAATAACAGCGAGTATTTTCCTGTAAATCAGGATCACTTCCGAATGCTGTCGAACAACAAAGTAGATCCTTGTGTGACGTCAGATGTCGCTGCTTTGCGAAAAGCGTCGAGTCTTTCGCTCGATTTCACCGAAAAGTAACACAAACGGAAGAGCAAATCCCGTCTGGCCATTCTTTCCGTTTTTTTTTTAATTCGTGCTGTAAATATAGAGTCTGTTGTGTGAGTTGCCCTGTATCGTGCACCAGCCTGAATTATCGCATACTAATTTTCCTAATTTTTTTTTTCTGATACGTGCGGAGATGATTTTGGATCTCCTTAGGCGAAACTCTTCATTTGTGTTGTATATAACGAATTTTGTTATCGAATCAAATGATCTGTAACGCCATAAGCGGGAATCCAATTGTATTGTCGCATATTAATTTCGACTGTTACTTTAATGAATTGCGATAATTGACTATTTATGAGATGCCTATAAATTTGCGAGACGATTACTATTAAACATTGTTACTATAATAATTATTATTATTATTCCACACTAATTTTTACTACTCGTTTAACGTATCGGGACAATTGACTGTTTTTGAAACGCCCTATACCGGATCCTGATTCTCCCTCAACTTACGAGACTGCAATTAAATAATAATTATTATTCCATACTAATTGCGACCATTCATTTTTACAGATCGGGGGCAAGTCATTATTCCCGATTCGTCCTACAGTTTTCCATCCCTAATGATCTACTAATTAACTTGCCTATAATTAATCGATGCAAAATACTATTAGTCCTGAGCCATCCATTACGCTGCCATTATTAGCATTCTTACAATTGTATTATTTCTATCTCTATTTTTATTATTATTATTGTTGTTGTTATTATTACGACCTTTATTTTTATTACATTACAATTATTATAATTATAGTCATTATTATCATCCCGTACGAAAATTAATTTTAACAAAAGCGTATGGGATAATAATAGTAGTGTTATAATTAATGGCTCGGGATTAGTGATACTAGCAAATAAAATAAATTTCATAATTCATAGTAAAACCTAACCTAATAAAATGTCATACGTTTTGGTTACTATTGTTAATCCGCCTTCGACCATCGTTGGTCTAAACTTATCGTTCACGTTACTATAACTATGGACCCACACTAATGACCAACTTCTACGCAATGTGGGCTAATAATAATAATAATAATACCAAAAAGTAAAAAATGTAGAAATAATAAAAAATTTCCAACGCCTTGTACCGATAGGACGGAGGAACGCGTTTCCTATGCAATTCAGTAAAAGGCATTGGCGCAATTAGTATGCGATACTAATTGCATGAAAGAATCGCAAGGAAAAGTTGAACGAAGAGACAGGAATGGAGATACGACAAAGTTAGAATGAGAGAAAGAGGAAGAGCAAAGTCGTCTCATTTTGTAATATTTATTAATAGCGCATTTATGTATGCATTTTATTTGCCTGGATAACCTCGTATGGCCGGACTCGCAAGCACGTCGAAAGCTTACCGTTCAGATCATCGTGCACAGACATACACATAATACTCGGTGTCTTGCGAATTTCTCGAGTAAACGAAAATGCCGACGTTTCTGAAGCCCTTTCAAGCACATACGTAGATCAAATAGCAATCCAATCTTGTCAAAAGGGGCAACGCTCGTTTTAAAACTTTTCATAAAGTTCACGAATGAGCTTGCGTTAAACTTTTCGAAGTGTCTCTCGCGAGTCTACTATCCTTTTTATTTCTCATCGTTTCGAGCCGACTCACGAGCTCTCTTATTCTTCTAGGCTTTTCGAAAAGTTGGACGCGCGACGTCCTCTCCGTTGCGGCGCGGCCGGCCTCATTAAGGTTTTCGCTCCTGAACCGGACACGAGACCTTAGCGTTTGTGTATTATTTCTAACGAATGTAATAAAATGTTAATTCGATATATACTAGCAATATTATACATTGAAATTCTCATACCAGAAAGTCATCCTCTCCCGTTCACAGAACGTCAAGACACGGAGCAAAGACACTTTTTACGAGAGACTGGCCTCAAGTCACGGATTCTAACGAAAGTAGTTCACGGAAGAAAGCCGTTTTCATTGCTTCTACGAATATTACAAAGTCACTCTGTAAACTACGAATTTCACACGAGAAACTCAAAGAAAACTGTATGCATTTCATCATTAGCAATGAACACTGCGGTCGATCGAAATATTCTCGGTTATTTCGGATTGCAATGGATACGAAAAATGCACAATGTTTGCCATGTAGTATATGTATAAATACATACGGATGGACCTAATACATATGTGCCAATGCTAATTGAATTTCGATTGTAGTTCCTTAATTTGATATTGTAAAAATATCCTGCATCAATTGCTCACTTTTTTTCGGGATAATTACATTGCAGCACGGTAACAGAAGTTTCGTTCAGATTTCGTTGAAACGCAACGATGTAAACCGTATTTATATAAAAACGCTATGTAAAAAATAATATGGCTCTTAAAATATTATTTTGCTTACACGAGTAACTGCAGATGCTTTCCTTTTTTTGTATGATAAACCGCGAGAATTCCCTGTGAATTCCTGCAGAAAATCATTGCTTCGTGTCAAAGCGAATTTGATCGTGTCATCTGCTGATCAGGTGGCGCACGGGAAAGCGAGATAGACCATATCGACTGAAATACGTACAGTTTACGAATAATTTTTTTTTATTAGAAAATGTACAACAGACCTTAGGGTCATTTTCCTGTCCAACCGTATAACTTCGTTACCGACTATTGAAACTTATAAAATTCATTTGCTTGGAGTGGAATCCAGTTCTACACGGTACCTACATCTCTACACGGTACTTAATATAAAAATAATAACTATGTGCGGTTAACGCTACACGAAGTGACTCTACACGAAATAAGGGCAGATTACGATTTCTCCAGCCCCTTGACTTGACAATTGTTTAAGGTTGTATCTTTCACGAGGAACAAAATAAAGAATCAGGCTTATTGCACTAACTGCTCTAATTGTCACGACATCAAACTTTGTAATGCCAATTCACACTAGTGAAATCGATTGATCCCAAAGAAGTAATCAGCAGTGGCGTGGACAATACTCCGATATCCGTGGCGCCAAGGTTTGACTGTGGATTTAGCATCTCTGGACCGAAGAGTGGTAAATATCGATATCTCAATTACTTTAAGAAATATGTATTGTATAGCCGAGTGTGGTTGGACGATTTTTATTTACCTAAACCACCATCATGATCACTAGCAATCAGGAAAGTATAGTTGTGAACTAAAATAACCAAAGTCCAAATATTTATTAGAAGCCGAATACAGCAGTGGCTGAACGAGGACGTTTTTTTAACTAAAACACCATCAGGATCGGTAATAATAAGAACACTAATTTGAAATTGTACCTGTTCCTCGTAAAAAATACAAGCATAAACAATCGTCAAATCAAGGGGCAGTCGTAATCTACCCTTATTCCGTGTAGAGTCTTACGTGTAGAAATAATAACCGTGTAGAATTTTCCGTATAGAATTAGGCCGTATAAAACTAGAGTCCTCCCGTTTAGTCTACTATTCTAAAACATATAAACTGAACGTTTTAATTATGCTGCGATTATTGCGCAAGCATAAAAGAAGTCAATTGCAGATCTGCGAAAGATTAGCGAGCGACCTATGAGAAAACTTACATTGATCCTTCCCATGTGAAGCATAAGATAATTGACACGAAAGATCGACTTGAAATCTAAAATTAATCATTCTCAATAACAAAATGTGTTAATATCTGTTGTACGGCAATCTCATTTGCCTTGTACAATATTCACACACAAAATTTTTATTCGCAGTGTACATGGGATACATGTACTAGGAATTTCAGCGTATGATCTTGCTGTGTGTGATCTGCATAACCCGCGTGCAAAGTCAGAGTACATCGGGGTCGCGAAAAATAACGTACCTACACCGAAAAACAATTGCAAGGGCAGAAAACTCAGAGATCGGAAATGCCTGTACATACCTGTACTAAGTTTATACCGACACCTCACTCCGATTGGCCAACTTTGAATGGCTCTAGCTTAAAAAATAAGCACCTCCCACCAAAGGAAGATCATTTTTGTGATCAGCGATGTCCCCCGAACATTGCCGTTTCCTGTTAATAGGGTAATTCAGGGACACCCTGTACACTCTGCATACGTGTTGCCCTTCAAATTTTGCGTACGGTCATTAGAAGACTGGCTAGGGGAAACATCTCCCAATCCCGGGCATCGCTGTCCCTGAGAGTGAGGTTATGTATACTGCCTTTTCCGAAATTCTGCTGAAGAACGTCCGAAAACCACTGAAACTATATCACAGGGCCAATACGTCACACTTGCAATATCAAAAAGCAATCGAAAAAACGCAGAATACTAGTAAATTGTACAAAAGATCCAAAAATTAACAAAACCCTCGAAACCTGAGAATCGAGGTCAGTTTTCCTAGTAGCTTTTTTCGGAGCTAGTCAAATGATTTTGTTTCACACCCCCCTCGAAACAGTAGCATATATTCCCTGTCCCGAGGGGTGAAAGTTCGTTTTTTCAGGAGATTACGCAATGCGCATGTGCAAACGGCGCAATGGGCCATTGCGCCCTCTGCGCATGCGCACTACGTAATCCATACCCAACCCGGGCGGAAATGAAATTGTCAGGGAAAAGAGTAATACAGCCAAATGGCAGAATGGCTGGGAATAATGTATCGTTGCGTCATCGATCTCTGAAATCATTAAGTTTTAACCGACTTTTGTGGTGAGATAAATCTGCTCATTTTTCACTGCGTGTGTGTACTGTGTGTACTTTATTTCCGCGAGTAAAAACATGTCGCCATCTTGAAAAGACATACCTCGGCAACTAATTCCAAGCAATATTGTGCAATTCCGAGTACTTAGCCGTATTATTCACAGTGTATGTGCAATGAGCGATTCGGAGAGTGACACAGACAGTGTAATTCTGGACACACCCGAAGAAATTCTCGCAGAAGCCAAGAAAATATCGATGGATTTGTTGCCCCCGAAATCGCGCGCCAAATACCTGATAGAGTACGAGCGTTTTATGCTTTTTCGTGAGAACAAAAAAATCACATCATTCAACCAGTCTGTTTTGCTGTCCTTTTTTGGCGAACTGAAAGAAAAATATGCGCCAAGTACTCTCTGGTCAATGTACTCGATGTTAAAACAAACACTGAATGTCAAACAGAATGTTGACATCAGTACATATCCGAAATTAATTGCTTTTTTGAAAAGATATTCTGACGGATATCAATGTAAGCAAGCTACAACTTTTACTGGAGATGACATCAAAAAGTTTTTGTGCGAAGCACCAAACAAAAAATATTTAGCCATGAAGGTTAGTGTGAACATTTTTTACTTTAGAAAAAATAAAAAAAACAATTTACTTACGATAGATTCCCAAAAATTGCAATCAAATAAATATGAAAGTATAACTACAGAAAAATTTTGTATTTCAGGTAATTACAGTTTTCGGCGTACTGGGTGCCGTGCGAGTGAACGAGGCTGTGAACGTCAAAAATGAACACGTTCAAAAACAAGGCGAGGTTTACCTTGTTTCCATTCCTGAAACGAAGACTAAAACACCTAAGTCCTTCGTCATAACTGGAAAGTACGCCAAAATTGTAGAGGAGTACGCGTCACTTAGATCGCCGAATACTGCGAATGACCGTTTTTTTGTCAACTATCGGCAAGGAAAGTGTACCGTCCAAGTTATCGGAAAAAACAAATTTGCAAGTGTTCCCAAAGAAATTGCTGCATTTTTAAAAAAAGAAAATGTAAATGAGTATACTTTTCATAGCTTTCGCAGAACATCGGCCTCTCTTCTTGCTGATAGTAGTGCAAATGAACAAGAGTTGCGACGCCATGTTGTTTGGAAATCCAGCGCTACTGCCCAGAGATATATAGCAAATTCTTTAAAAAACAGAAACCAAATTGGAGCTCGAATCGCTTCAGAAATCAATTTGTTATCAACGAGTTTAAGCGTGGATACCAAAGACCACGGCATTTTACCCAAGCGTCCGAAACTAGGTGATGAAAATGTAAAGTCTAAAGAAAAGTATTCAATACCTATTGCGGCTAATGAAAAACCTGTTCAAAACATCATGTATAACCTAATAAATTGCACTGTCACCTTCAAATAACCATATGTACTTTCTCACGGATATGTATGTGAATTTTTTTGTAATTCATGTCATTCAAATTTTTGAATTTGTAATTCAATTGAAAAGTTGTAAAACAACAGAAATTATTTTTCCATATTGTACTATTATTATTGTTTCACGTTCATTATTACTGAACATTGTTGTGCCTACTCTAATTATATGAAAAAAATTTGAATAAAATTCTCTTTTGTGTTTCATCGAAGTTCCAGTATCGTCGGGGGCTTTCCCCCCTTACCCTGCCCTACAGCTAGAAGCTTCCACCCTTTAAACCCTTATTTATACCTGCATACCTGGAATCGTGTTCCCGCCCGCCGTACCCTAGTGCATTTTATTCATCCGTCACCACATTCAATTACATTATATTTTGATATAGTTCTCTCGACAGGAGTGACATGCGACTGTTCCGAGCGGGTCGTGACACAAAATATGATGTGCACCACAAGGCGAACGCTTTTTTTTCAGACTCGTGTGGTTGCCGCCCTTGGCTCGCTTGGGCGGAAATCTCCACGCTCGTTTGAAAAAAGGCACGATCACCCCTAGGTGCACAACACACTATTGAAAAATTCACTATCATAAAATTCACGGAGATATTGTTCGACGTGTGGCCAAGTATGTATGTATATGGATCAAAGTAGAGATCATCACTTGTATAATATATAGTCAGACCGCGACATCAGTTCCACTTTGAGGTGACTCATTTACGTTTCAGCTCGTAAGGGGTTGGCCCCTCACAGTGGAATTGATGTCGCAGCCGGACTGCGTATCTCTGGAATGCATCTTGTAAATTAATTAAACGTATTGGCGATCCTAGGTGATTTCAATAGGCACGTCTTTTGGTTGTTGCCAACAATATTCAAGAAAACAAAACCCATGGTGTCCGGGGCAAAGGAGAATCACGTGAAAAAACGACAGCGAGCCGTGTGTTTATATGCAAGAAAGAACTTGAAGAAATCTTAATAAGTCAGACGTAATACTTTATTTTTACCCTGCAAATATAGTATAAGTTTTTGAGTTCAAAATAAAGACTGTTTATTCCAATTGCAATCAACGAATATTAGTTAGCAGTAAAGTCAGTCACAAGATAGCATCTAATATTTTGATTGCTTTATGTAAACAATATTACAAGAATCAATATCCAGAAAAGAACAATCATCGAAACGCTACTAAGGTGGAATTTTAACGGTTGACTTTGATACGAATTAAGAAGTGCGTCGGTACAAATATGCTAAAATCCATTTTAACAATATAATACAATATGCTAAAATGCACCTTCAGCCAATGGCATTCATTAATTTTATAAACGTAAATATTAATTTGTACATCGCCTAGTGACCAGTATGGAAGCTCCATTCGCAACGGCCCAATGTAATTTATACAGTGAAGTCTACAGTCGTAGGAATATTAAAAGTTACAATGCAACTTAGTGAACGACAAGCTCCCGGGCTTCATTCAATTGCAACGGCACAATGTAAAATTAGCAAGTTCGTTTGAAAATATTAGCAAGGCACATTAAAATGAGTAATATTTACAGTGCGAGTTTTGAAAGCGCTGCGTTGCAACACTGCACTGCACACAATATCGGGAATACGAGCAAATTTACGATTTCCGTTTTCACACGTGATATTGATTATGGCATAATTCAATGATTACACGTTTCCCTCGAAGATTCATTTGAAACTAGGGATTATTAAAAAAAATTGTCTAATTCACCCTATCGAATCTATTAACAGTTCGACTACCTCACTATATACATTTTACAAAAGTGGTACCAGGCCACGGCTATATAATCGTGTTGCTGTAAAAAAAGTATCTATGTCTCATTCCAAATAGGACACCTGAAGTTTCCGCGTTCGAGAGCGAGTTCTTTCCTTATTTCGGCGCCAAAATCTAGTGAGATCGGCCAGCAATAAAATATTTTGACATTTTCAATATGCGTCACAAAGTAGACAATAACCCAAAAATCTAGGGCTAGGTTACCGAAAATAATCGCATCTACCAAAAGACTTATACTTCTCTATAGCAAGTAGTAAGATTATTAATAAATTTCGTCTAAGTAATCAATGAATTATTTGTATGCGAAAGGATTTTAATTATGGTAACCTACAACGATAGCTTATCGATGCTCTTTGTTCTCCCTTATCGGATAATCAAATTTTGTTCCATTGTACTGTAATATGTAAGGAGTTCAACTACGATGTTTCCATATAATTTCAGGTTCCGAAATACAAGAGATTAAACCTCAGAGTATTCCTCGCGATAGTATGAGCATCCCCGAGTCACGAAGTAAGAACGTATCTTATAATGGATTTAAAATAACCATCACAGACAAATATCCGTTTATTTCGTCCCCAGAACTTCCACATCAAATTGCAACTCTTTTTCTCCTTCGGTGTGCAAATTACAACATATTCCTCCGATCCTCGGTGCTCCAAAAATGCGTAAGAACTAAAAATGGCCTAGGGACCCGTAGATGGAAGACGTAGTGATCAAACTTCCGGGCTCGGAAGCGAGCGGGAACCAAGGTCGTGCGGCGATTAAGATTTCTTGACGGACCTATAGGTAAGGGCTACAAACGGCCGCTACCCCCCACTGCCAGCAATCGCTTTACACTACTGCGAAGCAGTCCGCGCGACAATAAAGGCTCGAAGTTTGATTTTCATAAATACGCGAAATCTCAAACAACATTTAATGAAAATCAACATTCAAAGAATTCAAAGGGTTCGAGTCTTATCGATAGTTATACATACATCGAATCAACTTCCACTCCTGATTAATTACAATATTTATTTGTTATTAATAATTTCATACAATCCTTATACTTTGTTCTCGGCAATCATCTCTCAGAGAATATTGAAAATAAACTAGATAGCTAAACGGATGCAAGTAATTGTTCAAACAAATATTTCATGGCATCTTTGAAGCATGCATTATCGCTGTTACGTAACGCGTGTACGGCTAATCTGACTAAACTAAGAAAAAGAGGGGTTTCGATAAGGCCCTTTATCGGCCCCCCCTAGATCTTATTTCTTGAAGTTTATTACCTAGATCTTTCTTATTTCTGTTTCCTCATAGAGAAAGCTGTTTTCATGAAAATTTTTTTTTTGAGATTTTCATGTCAGAATACTTAAAATGGTCTAAAACGTCGAGTAAAGTGGTTTACAAAAAATGTTTGCCATTGAATTTCGACAAGGTCGCTATAGCGGTTCAGATTTTACGTGTTTTTCAAATTTTCAAAAAATTATCGTTATTGCATTAGTTTCCGCAAAATTTAAGGAAGTGAGCCAAAAATTTGTACACAATGAAAATATGATGAAATGGTGTTTGTTACGGCGTTTCATAGCCGTGTATAACGTGGCTTGTTTTCTTTAAGATTATACATTTTTTATTTTTTATTCCTGTATGTACCAAAATTCAATTGTATATAACTCGCGAACTCTTGCAAAGCTTCCTCTATGAGGAAGCCAAAATTAATCAAAGAACTTCCTCATGGAGACTTTGTGAACGACAGAAAAGTATCTAGAAGCAAAGAGTAAGTTCAATATCTAGATCTTTCTTATTTTTTTAATATGAAACATCTAATGGCGCGTTGCACAGGGGACAGAAAAGGAGACGTCGTCTTTTCAGACGACGCTCATCTCTATCTCTGCGACTGTGTACGCTCCCCTCCATTCCAGTCTGCGTGTCGCTCCTTTGCGCACCCCCCCCCCCCCCCTCGCCCAATTACGCACGCCTAACTCGTCTATATTCCAATGTGGTGAGACGGCACTTTTCAGATGACACCACGCTGTTTATTCGACTGCGTGCGCTCCCTTCCATTCCAGTCTGCGCGTCACTCGGTTGCGCACCCCCCCTAAGCACGCACGCATGACTCTTCTATATTCCAACGTGATGAGACGACGCTTTTCAGATAACAAATTATTGTAGCAAAATTCGGAAGTTTTTTGCTCTTATTCCCAATAGCTCATATCCTACACTATATTCTTCCAATGTCATAATCTTGATGTTTCACATGTACCAGGCGTCCCGCAACGACTAATTTTTATAAAGTAAAAGATATAAGGTTTTTAAAAATATATATACTTTTTGTGTTACTTGATAGGACCTTTATGAAAATAATTGCTAAACTTGGCTTGTTTTGCAAAAATACTTCATTTTTGTAGTTTTTGCGATATTTGTGTAGAGATTTAGTATAAAAAACATAAGCTACTATATACATAAAAATTGTCGTGTTACTACATTGCGCTCATGGAAAAAAAAATAAATGAATTGAATTTTGGATAATATATGATAATGTACTGATTGACTGATTTTGCTATATTTTCTTTCCAAAACTTCAACTTAGCCCCCAATCTTCTTTTAATAGAATTTTAATGAATTACAAAATAGAATAATATAGGAAAACTGGGCAAGAAAAAGGGTTATTTGGCAAGAAGTAATAGACGATGCCTTATCAGAATTTCCGCGTTTAACCATCGAAGAACTAAAACATTTAACGTTAGAGGTTTATCAGTTAAAACAAGCAGATTCATATACTACTGAGCATGTTGATGATCAAGGACTATATAAGTTATTTTTTCACAGAAAATATCCTGATATTATAAGAGTTCTAATCCAAAGTCGACACATCTCATCAAAAATATACAACCTATTGATACAATATAATCACACCGGAGTAACATCTTGATATTGCCAGTGCAAGGATGGAGCACGTGTTGTAGGATATTGTGCTCACATAGCCTCGGTGTTATGATTCCTTAGCTGTTATAGGCATTCAAATTGTCAACAAATAAAGTACTTCTCTCACTATGAAGATTGCATGAAAGATGCTGCAGTTGGATGATCAGATCAAGAAGAAGATCTACGTAATATAATAATGTTTTGTGCACCTTGTATAAGCTTGTTTTGCCAAAATAAAAGCGATAATTATGATAGTAATTAGTATATTTTGACACTTTATTCTCAACACCTGTAAATCGAACATGTACTTTAAACACAAAAGTAGAGCGAATATTGGCCGATGTTATATATATTTGTAAAGCTTAAGTGTAGTCTAATAAATAGAAATATTAAAATAAAAGAAAATTCAGGGAGGCCGATAAAGGGTCTTATCGAAATTCCTCCTTTCTATCTTTATTCAATTAAAAACAGAGATCGAAGCTGATTTCGTTGATCGCAATGACGCTTTGGCACTACTGCCCCGCGGGTTATCTACTGTCATTTTCTCGGCTACTACAAGTACCGCAGTGCCTTGCTTCGTCACACAAGATCTTCGAATGCCGATGAAGTTACATCAATCTGAAAAGACCTGAGCCAGTTTTCTGACATTTCGTTTTCGTACAGAGACAATCTTAAGGCACATATCTATTAGTTTTGTACCCGTCGACCTTTCTGCAACGTAATTACCCTGGGTAATTATTCAATTATAATTATTTATTTTTTATTGTGCGCAACAGAGTAATCTATTGTCATTGTATGTCACCTCGGATAATTTCGTTAACGTAAGTTTCACTGTTTCTGTGTTTTTATTAACGATTAGTACCTTTACATTGTATTACTACGAATAGAATATTACAATTATTGTAGAACCTCCTTTTTTATTTGTATACGTGTAGAAATTTGTTTCTTTACTAAATTAATATACTAAATAAATGGACGACTCCTGCGGGGAGCCAAGAGATTTCTTAATATTCTTCAACGTAATTATAGTAATAAAATTGACCATCGTAAACGCTTGTACGACTATCAGATCATAGATCTTCCGAAAGAATCAAAAAATATTATAAAATATGATAATAGCTAAAAATTTTGATATGCAAAAAATTCGTTATTCAGTATAAATATAAATTAAAATTTTTTGTTAGTCAATAATATTTCCACTATAAAGTAAGATAAGGCGCTTCACTGTAACCTTGGAAAGCCTATAATGTGTATTACGCTTATGACTTGTGCTTTTGATGTTTGGTGTAAACGATTTTTATTATTATCGTTATCCCTGTGAGATAATATAATTAATATAGAATTTTTTTTTATTTCCTTCAAAAGGTACGTAATGTCGCAATTGGTGTGCATTGACGATTATGAAAACTACGCATTTGAAAATCTGCCACGGAATGCTCGTGACTATTACAAAAGTGGCGCTGGAGATGAGCAAACTTTGAAGCTCAACAAAAATCGTTTCAAAGCGTAAGTAAATATTACAATTTGTCGATCAGCTGTTTTATCGTAATTCATGAAATTAATACACTTTCGAAAAAGTTGAAACTATCAATAGGATAAATGTACCATTTTTGGCCACACTTGTCAAAGCTGTTACTCATTTTTAGTGCCATTGATCTATTAACTTTTTCAATTATATAAGAAATTAATAGATCAAATATATCTAAAGGCAATCTTAAACGAAACTTTTTAAAACTTATTTGTTCAAAAATTTATTGTTACTGATTAGATCAAATGACTATTAATGCTGCTCATCTAACAATTCATATCGCGAAAACCGCGTCCGCAAAGTACCGATCGCCGAGTGCTGACAATGAGTCAACTCGGCCTCGCGCGTCGATACTTAATTTGTTAAACTCGCAACAACTTCTAAAATTTTCAATCAATCGAGATCAAACTTTGCTAAAAACTTACCCAAACGGTAAGTAACAGCTTAATTACAGGGATTTTACTGAAATTTTACTTTTAAAAATATAAAACTGTCTAACTAGTTGAACTGTAAGAAACGCGGTTTTTCATTCGTATTAACATTTAAGTAAAAAATTAATCGCTTTGATATTTTGAACTATACGGTAGGC
Organism: Trachelus stipa; assembly: GCA_036026315.1. Taxonomy (NCBI): domain Eukaryota; kingdom Metazoa; phylum Arthropoda; class Insecta; order Hymenoptera; family Cephidae; genus Trachelus; species Trachelus stipa. The sequence continues at coordinate 75,792 of JAYRCB010000741.1, read as the reverse complement.
TTCGCTAATGACCCACAAATCTCCAAAACAAATTTGAAGCGATTCTGTTTAGAATTATCCGTAAAAACTCAATTTAAGTTTCGAAAAACGTGGATTTTAATGCAATTTTTCGACTGAGAAAAAGTCAATTTTTATTTTTTATCTAAAAAAACAAACATTTTACAAGAAAATGTTTTGTATGTAAAAGTTGCGTGTTAACGAACTGCATCGAGTGACATTTTTTTTAAATCATATTTTACAATTGTATTTTTCACTTATCTCGACAATACTTTTCCGTATTTTCGAGCGGAGAGCGAGTATTGCATTCGGGCCCTCAATTAGCGGAGGTCTACTGTAACGAATAGAGCGCCACGTTTGGATCAATTTGATGGCCACATACGGAACTAGTCAACATAAAATTGGATTCTATACATTAGTTAAAACATAGTGAAGTCAGTATCACGCTATAAAGCTATTGCACCGATAAATGATTCTCATTAAAGTTAGTCAACAAGCGAAAATTGCACTTTATTAAATTGCAGAATAAAAGCCTAAATACACAGGTCTGACTTTAGGACTATACTTTACGAGGTGAGGTCTGTATGACCTCGATCTTTGGAACTCGATTGGGAGACTATTACGAATAAAATAGCTAAAAAATAAAGTTTTACGTCGCACTTATCTCGTTTTACCGATTTTATCGATTAGATATCAAATAATAATTATTTAATAGATGTTTTTTAGTATTATTGTTTATTTTGATTACATTGTATATTCACGGTGAATGCGATACACTCGAACAAACTATACAGCTTCGTCATTTCGATAACGGTACACATGTGCTTGTTTGCCTAGCAGTTTTGTTCATTAATATTTCTGCGCGCTAATGATTAGGTAGTAAAAGGACAAGTTTACACGCTCTCAGTTGGTTCACAAGTTAGATACACATTTTATTTTGTTCTCGTAATCCCTGCTTCACCCCTTGCACTATTTTCACGAGTCTGCCTCGTAATGAAAATTTTAGACCACACTTGAATATCAGGCTCGTTATCTAACTTCATATCAAACGTGAATATCACGATTCTGACTCGTAATCGACATTTCGGGTCAATCATAAATATCACGAGTAGAGTTCGTGGTCTTAATCTCGGGCCAAGTATGAATGTCTCGAATGGGATCCTTTGTCCCAATGCAGGCCACGTAATTCCTAGGAGACATTTTCGTGGTACAGTTTCGATATTCGGTCTCCGCCGTATCACTTGGGCACGGCTTCTTCCGAATTAAATCGTAATGCAATGGGTTAAACAAGCCGATTAAAATCAATAGAAATCACTAGCTATCCGATTCAATTACAATTGGACAATGGTTCGGAACGAATAAGTTATCATGTTTAATATGACTTCATTGCTGAATCCCCTAAACAATAAATTTTTTAATAAAATTAATCAAAATCTTATTAATTATCAGTAGTACAGGTCTATAAGACTTGAAAAGTAATTTCCATTACACAAATTTGATTCCTTCCTACTAACAATTTTTAATGGGTATTATATATAAATTCTTTGTAAAATTTTGTTCAACACTAAACTTTACTTTGTGGCGAATAATAATTTGTTATACTTTCACCAAGCTCGGGTGGTTCTTATATTTATCAAACACTTGCCATCATAACCTTACATTGAGAGTCCTTATGGAGGAATTATTCCATTCAATGTGCGCAGATATCGTGTCAGACCAAGAGTCCTGAGGGATGTTTCAAATCGTGATCTTTGCACCACAGTTCTCGGCATGAAGGTTTCTATGCCACTAGGAATTTCGCCAACCGCGATGCAAAAAATGGCCCATCCCGATGGCGAATGTGCATCTGCAAAGGGTGAGTTCTTCTTAAAGAAATTTATGTTTAAGGATAGTATACAGAGCCATTCAGAAGTATTGCACCATCTAAAGGTGGTTCTATCATAGAACTCGAATAAACGGGCTAATTTCGCTTGGTCCAATATTTCTGGATAATCCTATATATCTACGTATCTCTTTGACTTTCTTAAAAATTTATTATGACCTCTTATACCGTTACATAGTTTGCTATAAAAATATGTAGTCTATTTACCCAAGTCGCATTACCACTTAATGGGCCAACATGGATTGCTTACAGTGCAACTCCAAGTGTATGATTTCCTATCCTTTCTATGGTAGTCACTTTTTAAATACTTATAAGTCTCTTGCCTTTATGATGTAATTCGTGAGAATAACAATATACTTTTAGGTATATAAAAAGTGACTACCATAGAAATGATAGGGAATCACATACTTGGCTACAAACACTTGGATTTGCCCTGTAACGGCAAGATTGCACTTGAAAAAAGTGATACTGTTTAGATCGTGAAAATATTGCGTACATTTTTTAAAATCTTATATTTTATAAGTCTATATTATAATTTACACAGATGTTCTATTCTTTTTTTCACTCTCACTTGTTCTTTACATTTTCATCTTTACAGATCTCGATATTATATAATATGTATACTTATATAAACCTATGATTTATGGCTCCAAATATGGCAGAAACTTCACAAAATCTACTTATTTATAAAGCTCGTTGCTTATATCAATTGTTTCCGTACACATGGTGATTTACGAATAGTTATGAATTCGGGTGTGACTTAGCTTGTAGACCGAAGAAGCTCATTGACCGCAGTGACAATAACTTCCTTTACAATTTTGACTTGGTCGAATGTTATTGTCATTCTTCAATTACCTTAATTACTAATCTCAACTCGCCATCGCCACCGAGATGATATTGGTAACAAAGGCCAACCCCCGTGTATTCTATGTCTGAAATGAATTACATGGTAATTCAACCCCCTCAAACATTTCTATGCCGCTTCCTGGGCATTTTCCCTCCCAATTATGCCCATTGCCCACACGTCAGACACAAAGTCCCTTAGGCTTGGCCTTTTTTATTGGTGTCTCCTTGGTGCCGACGTACAAGTGAAGCCGCAACTTTCCGTAAATCACTCTTGTATATATCTTCATTTTATACAGTGCGAACAGCCAAAACGCAAATATTATAATAAAAGAAGAACGTTTAACTTTGTGTTTAACATCTAACAATAAAATTTAATTTTTATTAATTCTTAAATACAAATGCATTTCCTTAGATGAATAAACTGTCTCATGTCTCAAATTATTCTAACTAGTTTTAATGTTCCCATGACATTTGTGACAATTAGCAACATTAAGGCACAGCGGATGACGAATTTTCGTTTTTCCTCGTACGAATCCTTTGAAATATTATTACCAATGACTAGTCAATACTAGCAACTTTTTTCACTCTTAGTCAAACAAGTTCAACGTAGATCTTGACATTTATGGATATCGCAAACTTATTTTAAAAATTAAGATCCTTCATCATCGTAGTTCGGACAGGGTTATTTTCGTTAATAAAAATAATGAAAACGAAACACTTCCAAGTCACCATTGATAAAAAGTCAATTAGATATAAATAATTGTATATCAAACTTGCAAATTAAGCTTCTAGAATTTGACTGTCTCCTTCACTCCATCAACAATTACACATAGGAAAATAATATTAATGTAAAAATCTTATAGTGAACATGAATAAATAGCAATTTATTTCTAAACAAAGGTTACGAGCCATAAAAAAGTATATCACTCATTTGCAACATGAGATATTTTTCTGTAAACCTTTTTATTGCTCAAACGAAGAAAATATGATGACTTCGCATAATTACTGATAATCCTATATAATGATTTGTGCCGCATTCGACGGCAATACAATACATTTTTTTCTTCAAAATTTTTCTCATGTCCAATTGTATTAAATTAGTACAATTAACAATAAAGAAAACTTATTACAAGTAGCACAATTTGTTTACAAATGGAAGGTAGCTTTCACAGATCGGTTGTACAAGACATCGATGCATTGCTTAAAATTAGAAGTAAAAAAGTAATAGTAGTTGAGCAAAACTGTAAAATCCTTTTACATTTTTGAAAATGCATTCTTGACCCTGCATCACTTGTATCGACGTGGCACTGTCTTTAAACTGATTTTACTATAAAAAATTTACTTTGAACTTTGAATCCTTGAGTAAAACAATACTAATGAAATTATATATCCTCGAACAAAAAAAAATATTACTATAAAAAAAAAATTACGTGTCATGCAAGAAAAGTAGAAAATCAAGTATCAGGAATTACAAAAGAAAAGCGTTTATTTACTCCTCAATTGAACAAGGACCTTGCAATCATCTCAAGTATTCCATTGTTCTTCCTACGACCAAGTAATGAAATAAATCTTCTTAGCGCACTTTTGGACCGACGTTCTCCCAGTCGTTAATAGCTTTCATATTAACATTTTCAATACGCCACTTTTGTGTAGTTGAAGCTGAGTCACAGTAGTCGACAAAGACTCGTTTAGCTGCAGGATCCAAATCTAAGCAACGCGATGCGTATCCATGAGTGAGCCACTGTTTTGCAACATCGTATCTCCATAACTGATTACCCTGTTTCCCATGGCAGGGATATAGGGTCACTGGTGCTTTCGCTTCACCTTTGGAAACGTCCAAACAGTCAGTTCGTCCTTTGGGTCTTATATCTTTATGCCATGTCAGTTGAAATTCCTGCTCTCCAGATATTTTCGGATTATCTTTGCGACACAAATCCACTGATATATTTTCGTCACGTTTTCGCCCCTTACTGTCGAGGCAGAGTTCTGGTGCTGCGATGTTTCGTATTTCGCCAAAAGCGAAGTCGTCCGGTTCGATCGGTGGATAAACTTCAACGAGATCAAAGGCTACGTTTTCCATAAACCATTTGAACGGTTTACAATGAAGATTCGCTCGGAGTGCCTTCTGTTTTGTCAGATCACCGGGATCCAAAGCCCTGAGATGCGGTCGTCTTCTGTAGATAAATTCTGCATACTCATCCATCCACACCTCAGCGACTCTCTTATAATTCTTTCCAAGGAAGTCACCACGGCCTGGATTATGAAATGGTGGAAATTTTCGGTAAATGTGTCCTACACGAGAACAAGGAGCATCTAACATTTGTCCACCACATTGCCATATCTTGAAAGAGAGTTCATACTGCTCTCCACCCCAAATATCAAGGCCAGGATCGTAGCCTCCTAATTCCCAAAAAAACTTAGCACTAATGGCGAACAAACCACCAGCCATTACAGGACTTGCGAATGGCTCAGAAGGATGCTTAAGATCTTCCGGAAGCAAAGGCAAACGTTTATAGTAAAGTTCCCAGTCAAAAGCTCCACGAGCACCTTCATCTTGTGCTCTATACTCAAAAGTTTCATATGCGATGACGTCAATGAATGGACAAACGCATGTTCGATAATCCTTTGCAATTGGATCAAGTAAGGGGGGTAACCAATTAACGTTCGTTTCGCTATGCGAATCCAAAAAAACCAATATATTTGCACGAGCTATTTCTGCTCCTGCTAATCTGCCTCGTATAAGTCCAGAACGACTTCGAAGCCGTACTATTTTAACTTTGGGTAAATTCTGTGCGACATATTCATCTAGTTTTGACTTTAACTCCTGCTTGGAGCTCGCGTCATCGACTAATATAATCTCTTTAAGTAAACTTGGTGGTGAGCGATTCACAATGCTCCAACAAGTGCGTAACAATGTACTGAAGTGTTCATTATGAAAAGATACAATTACTGATACAGGGTCAAGGTTTTTGTAATATTTCTTTTTATGGCAATCTGAATGTCGAATATCTGGTACTGATCGATTCACAGAAATCTCATCACTAAGTGCAGCATTGAAACCATTTACTTGATATAGCTTCTCTTTGACATTTTTCTTCGATGGTGATAAAAATGCTGGTTTTCCATGTTCGCCTGTTCCAGTTCGTTTTGATTCTTCAGCAATATGTTTATAGTTGTGCCAGTCAATTTTGATATCCTTAAAATAAAAGAATGTGACATATTATCTTTGTACAAAGGAAAGTTTAATCTGCATATCCTGTAATAAAATTTAAATATTACTTTGCAATTATATAATGTATCAAAGATATAATCGCACACAGACTATTTTACAGTATAATACATTTAATAAATTAGAAAATAAATTAGATATTAGGTTAGAACACAATAATTTAACAACTTGAAAGAAACTTTTTGTTATATTTTTTTCAAAGTACAAATACAATTTTTTATTAATATATAATTCATCGTTAACAATGTTGCACTAGCACACAAGTTCATATTTATACCCACACTCTTAGAAACTTTCAACAGCTTCTCTAATTTTTGATGTTGAAACAGTTGTCAGATTATTATGTTCCAAACTAATACAAGTAAAACATCACAACGTATTGTCTGTTTAGAAAATTTATGGGTTTTGGTAGATCGGTTTAGAATGCGTTTCAAAAAAAAGAATGCTCTATATCCTACGTACTACTAATGACTAGACTCTATTCATTATAAGAGTTTATTTACATGCTGTACCATAAATCAATTTAGTTCTAGATTTTATACTTATCCTCGCAATAGATACTTATGGAATCAACTAAATCATTATGCATAAGCATGCAAATATATACTTGAGAATTTTTATTATAGAAGTAACTAAAGTTAAGATTCATAACCTTACCTTTTCAATGATGTTTGAGTCATTTTCCAAGACAGGGGATCTAATTACAGCTGCTTGAACTAGATTTGAGTTAATTCGAGTGCCACGAATGTATCGAAAGATAATGACAGTCAATAAAACTGTACACACGGCCAGAAAGGAGAATTTTATTAGACTAACGATGTTTCGTCTCATTGTCACAGCTCGTTCATTTCGCAGCTTGTACACCTGGCAATGTTATCACTTATTTCCTAATTTCTGACATATTTTCATTTATCACAACACGATAACATTTAACAAGTTGAGATTCCAGCACACGGTCACGGAGTTTTCTTGTTCTCTTGGCAAGTTGTATCTTGTCTCCATTTTCTGTTGAATTATATTTGACAGATGGAAAGAGGAATATAATTGGTCACGACCAGTCACAACTCATATATCCATCAAAAATATATCTCATTGGCTGTTAACTATACCTTATTCAAAATGATAACTATTAATATAAATGGATCATCAATGTATCACAACTTTTGTGTTATATAAGACAAATAAATGTCTACCTTTTTAATTTCTACTTCTGCACGTATCCTATTTTATTGTGATAATTTTATTCCTGTATAATTTTATCGTAATACTGACTCATTATTAAATTTCACATGTGAACCCTTGGTTACGTTTCGATATTGCGAGCAGAGTTGTGCCTCATTCAGATGCACGTAGATAAATAAAGATACAAAGATACTCCCAGCACCGGCAGTGAATTTTGAGACGTATCTTTTATGAAATACTCATTTATATGATTCGCATTCTTTGTGGCATGTTGAGTAAAAATAGATAAAGATTTGATTTGAATTTCTGAATAAAAAAAATAACTATAAGATTTCAAAAGCATAACATTTTTAGTTGTATCTTTACAATTTAAGTAAAAATAGTGACTTGATTAATAATGATTATAGAGTTATTTTGTTATTTTCATATAACATCTCCGACTTATGTTCGATTTATCCGGCACAGCTAATATAAATATCTGATTGGTTAATCAAGGCTCAGGCTCGATTGCTGCAGTATAATTTAATTGCTCGGTTAAATATATTTTTAGGACTGGAAAAATTAGTTGGAAATGATACGATATGAAAAATATTATAATTATTTGTCAGAAAATAGCAGCATTTATTAGAATATGACATTGTGACATTCACATCACGGTTACATACATCGGTATTACATAAAAGTAGTTTCAGGATCGGTGAACGACCTCTCACAGCGACGCCGATAAAGGAAAGGGAAAATAGGACATTTAAATCCCTAATATTAAATAATTCCCATGAAATTAATCACAGCGACAATCATGAGGAAATAATATTAGAAAGTATTACCGTTAATATTCCAAGAATCCAAAAATCAGTCGTGTGACTGGAATCAAACAAACAAGTACCCAAGCGCTATTAACCGACACGCGTCAAACAGAATAGAAACACCAGTACACCGGCACTTGAAGAAACCGCTAATCCTATTAGTTAATTGAAAATATAAAATCAAAATTCGACGTTAGCACCTCGAGGTAATAAAAATCATTATCCCCACTAAAAATGTCGTACCTCTCCCGAAGGATATAAACAGCGGCTTCCTCGACCGGAGATTAATCGATTAAAATGAAAAGTTTTACACCAAAAGACGAAAAGGAGCAGGTGAAACTTGAAAAGAATAATTTCCAAAAAGTAATTAACAAGTTAAGTGCCACGCGAATTTATAAAGAAATCCCCGTCAGGCCACACGCGCTGTTTAGAAGTGTTAATGTCAATCACCGGTGACTGACGTGGTACTTAAGGGGTTAGGCCACTCTAGAATTTTCGAAAAATCAATTTTTTTTTCTTTTAAATTATCCCTTAAGACCTCAAAAATGATGTCCCAAGAGATTATGGCCGGAAAAATTTTCTAAATATCCGGTTTTCGAATTTTAGTACAAGGTCGCCTGGATTCCTTTTCTGCTACTCAAAACTTCAAACGCGTATATCTCAAAACTACATTTTTTAAGTTGGCCGGAAACAAAACTCAGACAATTTTCAACCGATTTACTTGAAATTTTGAATATACCTATCTTGAAAAATACATTGTCTATGGAAGTACGTAGGATTTTTTTTATACAGTGCATAGTTCATTTGTTATTAACAATTATCTGATGATTTTTTAGGCCAATTTTTTACTTTCCACTTTGGAAGTGCGCCATTTAGCCAAAAATTAATATATCGAAAAAAACCTACGTACTTCTATAGCAGTTATTATATAGAATAAAAAAAATTGGCTTCTTATAATTCAAAAATTACAGGAGCTGTATGTCCGTTCGTGGACCCTGAAAAAATGGAGACGTCATCGCAAAAATGCTGTACAGCCGCCATTTTGAAATTAATCGCTCCAAAAAAATTATTATATACAGACACTAATATGTATAATAAATACTCTTTATTGGAGTCTCGATTTATTTTGTAGTACTTCTGAAAAAAAATCCTAAAAAAAGCCTATTTTTTCGGTCTCTAGAGTGGCCTAACCCCTTAACGTCTTAAGGAATCTATCCTGTATTCTAGAGCAAACCAGTGAACGTTATTGTATACTGCAAACTGTGGGTGTGAGAGCTCATCCTTGGCAATTTCTGGTCTCAGGAAGGATTGTGTCCCATCTCTTTATGAAAAACTCTGCTATTCTTGTCGAAACTTCTGCAGCGAATTCATCGTGCTAGTGCTATCAGAAATCGACCAAACACCAAAACTAATTCTTAAAAAGCTCAGCTTCCAACTTCATTGTGATTAGTAACTGTCTGAACTCCCCACAGTCATTACCAGGTCTAAGGACTCATTTTGATACCCTTTAGTATCAGGAAGGGCATCCCAAAGACCTGTGCATAATTTTTCAGTGAGGTTAGTCTAATAGAACTGACAGGAGTGCAAATCCACTGCACTATAATCTATCTAAAAAGACTCAGCTTCTAACGTCATTCTGATTAGTAGCTGTCTAAGTCTAAAACCATCCCAAAGATACTAACTTCAGCAAACGGGGATCATTGTGATCATCTGTGAGTTCTGAACCATTACGTTTGCTGGTATTTCTAGCGTGTTTGAGGGATATCGGTTGATAACGCTTCAGAGCTTGTTTGTTTTGATTTCAGTCGCTATGACTGGTTTTGGATTCTTAGAATGTGAAAGGTAATAATCTCTATTTCATTAACATAATTGTCGCTATAACTAATTTCAAGGGATTTAAAGGTTCTACTTCCTCTCTCTTTATTGGCGTCGCTGTGAGAAGGCGATTTGAGGAGTTTTCTCAGGTACAATTTTGCACGTCCACGATCCTCTATACACTTTTATGTGGGACTCCTGACATATCCATCATGGAGAAGGATGATGGTAGGGAAAAATGATGAAGTATAAGGATGGAACGTTACAATATACTTATAATACTAAAACCATTAAAACTATTTGCTTATAAGAAAAATAACAAGAACAAAAATATTGAGAAAAATTCTAAATTACTCTTATCTCACTCAAAGGATTATTACGACGAATAAAGAGACTTTACTGTAATATATTGTATAGGATGGTTCACGAGTAGTTACAGATTCAGGTATGGATTAGCTTGAGCAATGATCAAGCTGGTTTACTAATGTTCCTGAAAGCTTTGATTTTATTTTGGCTTAATCCAACTGGAAGGACCAACTCAACCTGAACACACTGAATGCTCAATGTCGCCCGCGAATCAGCCTGTACATAAAAATTATTTAATTTTTAGCTGCTGGTGCTGCTGGAACAATCTTCATCCTTTCCACACTTTCAACAAGTAGCATCGAAGAAGTCGCTGAAGCTGCACCTAATACAATCAAGTGGTTCCAGTTGTACGTCTATAAGGACCGAAACGTCACTCAGCAATTGGTTCAACGAGCGGAGAAGGCAGGCTTTAAAGCTCTTGTTGTCACTGTCGATACTCCGGTTTTGGGCAACAGATATGAAGACGTTAGAAATAAATTTTCCCTTCCTAATCACTTGAGGTTAGTTAGTTATTAGTTACTTGATTATCCCTATGTCCCTGTTACCATATACATATAGTATACATGATGACTCATTTTAATCTATAAATTGATAATATCGGAAAGTACGTAGAATTGAAATACGGGATAGATGAAGGTCTCAGGGAGATTTCAAGGGCAAGTCTGTTTTTTAAATGGGATCTATATTTTTCTTTCTTTTTTTACTTAAACCGATAGAGCATAACGAAGGGAATTTAACTATTCCTATCACGCTATTTACTGATACAGTGAAGTCCTTTTATAACGACATTTAAGGGACAGAGAAATGACGTCGTACTCAACGGACAACGTACACGATAAGCAAAATGAAAATATGTAGGGATGTATTTTTATTATAGCCAAACTTAAGAGAGCAAGTAAGACGTAATATTCGGTCGATCGTTACAAGCGACGTCGTAATAACCAGACTCCACTGTATTCTGATGCGTCACACTGTATATATTAGAATTATTCAAGCAATTAACGATTTTTATTAACATTTTACTCATGGAGTTCTCACTTTCCTTTAACATGTACTGATTTAATATCGGATTGCAATATCAATTTAACATTTATGAAACAACTTTAAGCTTTAAAAATGTTCGACAACAACGAAATTGTATTGCCTCTCCCATATTGGGTACAGGAGACTTGTAAGACACAATCAAATCTCGGAAGACTAGTACAGGAACTCTGCATAATATTTTAAGTTTGTATAAGATTCATGTAAGACACGTAAATGTTATTGTAACATCTCGCAAGATTTTTATAGGATTTCTGCATGATATTGCAGACTGCACGTGGGAAACTTGTAGGATTACACAATATTCTATAATATTTATATTTAAATTTGAAGAAAGCATCGTATCCCATGATTTGAATGAACTTGAATCATGTAAATATGTTTGGATCGGATTACTCACTCGTTTTGGGATTAATCATTGCGATCATTACGGAGGTAATGCTATAATACTGGTTAACCTTGCACACAGAATGTGCCCTTAACTCCGCTTTTTCAAAGAATTTCTATCACAATCTTCTTGTTTACAATTGTCTTTTACATCTTACTTGCGACGACGCTAAAGTGAGGGATTTTTAAATAGATATACAATAACAAGGGTCTGAGAAATTTACGGTTTATACATATATTGCAGATTAGCCAATCTGGAGGGTGTTTTATCTAACCAAATTCAGAAAGCAGTGAAATCTTCAGCCCTAACCGAATATGTTGCGACTATGCTAGATGAAACTCTCAACTGGCAGGGCATCGCGTGGCTTAAGAGGTTAGATCAAATTGACAAAATAGTAAATAACGAAGGTCTTGTCCTTGTTTTACTCGAAATAAAACTAACAAATTTGGATTTTTTAGCATTACAAAACTCCCCATCATACTAAAAGGTATACTTACGGCTGAAGATGCTATGTTAGCTGTACAACACGGAGCTTCTGCAATTTTAGTCTCGAATCATGGTGGTCGTCAAATTGATAGATGCCCTTCAACGGTAATTAAACGTTTTACGCTTCCAATGCTTCTTCTTAATATTCATAATATTACAGCAGAAAAAAGAATATAGATATATGTAATTGTCAACTTATGTTTAATTCACTGTAGATCGAAGCTTTGCCTGACATCGTGAAGGCTGTGGGTGATAAAGTGGAAGTTTACTTGGACGGCGGTGTTAGGCAAGGTATTGATGTATTCATGGCCTTAGCCCTTGGAGCTCGTATGGTAAATCATGTTACATTACAAATTACAATTAATTACAATTAATCCCATAAAACTTATTCAATGTTGCTACAATGTATTTATTTGAACACAGGTTTTTTTTGGGAGACCCGTACTGTGGGGCTTAACTCATGACGGGGAGAAAGGTGTTACAGCAGTTCTTCAGATAATGAAAGAAGAAATTAGTCTCGCATTTGCTTTAACTGGTAAACACTTTTTTCTTTAATACTTTGACATTGTCCTTCAAGATACGCAATTTCATTTTGCAATTTGTTTCAGGGTGCCAGTCTATAAAACATATCACAAGAGATATGATAATTCACGAATCATATTATCATCGACTCTAAAGAATCTACAGTAGGCTTGGTATTATTGTTGTTATTACAAAATTTCCAGAATTTCTCATGGAAATACTCTAATTTTTCCTTTTTTTTCAATAAATAGGAACATTTTGCGGAAAAAATGGAATTTTTCCGAATATTCTTGAATCACGTTATTTATCATCCCCCCCCCCCCCATTTTCCTGGCGGAATAGTGTTTTTCGGCAGTAAATTCGTTAGTTTGTTATAAGTCACATAATAAAATATTATGAGTCCCAAGTGAATCTGAACGTGTATACATCGAATAATTTAAAACGACTTAGTCCATTTATTCACGTTTATAATCATCAATACGCAGCTAGAATAACATACGGCTTGTTTCTACGGTTGAACATTTCTTGCTACTCCAAAAATGTTATATATTAACGTTTCTTAGTTTTCTTCTTATGTCCTTGTTTTGTAATCAAAATATAAATATATAATTTAATTCTGTATGGCAGCGTTAAAAATATTCCCATTCATTCAAGAATATATTTCTTCTACGGTTGTACACGAAGTAATCTGTGAGGAATCTTGGTCTGAAAACACAGTTTGCGTTTTTGTATCATTCTGCAGCGTGCTTATATTTGGCGCCGTATCGAGTGTCAAATAGACTGGAGTTCATCAAAATGTTGGGCAATGGCCGAGATTCATCGTGAGGAACCGAGGCGGATCGTGTTCTTTTGTAAATGAAACCACTCGCCCCACTTCGGCTATGGCTAGCTCATGCTTTAGGTAAAATGAAAACAGAACGTCACCTCATTATTAACGTCGTACCTACAATTCATTTGCTTTCGCATCTGTGAATGACAAAGCTTTCACCGTCACCTCTCATTTCGCGCCGTGTTACTATGTTAAGGTTATGTTCTACTGAAACCTTCATTACATTATTTATCGCGGCCCAACTGTCAAAATTCGAACATCTCATTGTGTGCTTTCAAATACTTGTTATGCCGTGTTACCTATTTCATATGAGTTTATCATTTTTTTTAACTTTCGCTCACTTCTATAACCTTCCGTGAATTAGTATTAATGCAGTGTTTACGTGACATTTCTTGGGAAAATATTAATTATCAGCTTTGCCTTAAAAAAAGTGGTAAATGGTTTTCTGAGAATTTAATGACAAACAGCATTTGGAAATATTCCTGGATTGTTAAAACCAAAGTGATATGCTTCTGTTTGCATAAATGTTGAATATGGTGATAAGTTATTTAAAACTATGATTTTCCCTTAAATTTTTAATTAGTCAAAGTATTGTTTACCATTTCTTTTTATTGATTTCATTCAGATACGTTATAACTCTTTGTCTTTGACTTCACCTAATTTTTAGTGTTTCCTGGTGTTTCCTAAAATTGTCCCTTAAATGTATGCTGTGTGGGTGCATTGTTACAGAAGTGAAGAATTATTATTAAAAATAATTCTGATTGCATAAAATAATCAACTTTTTGTTAGTGGTCGTCTGATTATTCTCAAGACTTTAGAATATATAAATTTTAAAGTGTCAAACACCAGCTTGAACAATGTGTTTTCCATTAAATCTTGAAAGTTTATGAATGAATGAAACATGACAACAATGGGATTGCTTACATTACAACATTACTTCAAATTTATATAAACCAATTTTTTTTAAATATCAATACAATTATATTTATGTTTGATAAATTATAGTGGTCAATTATACTGAGCCTTTTTAAATTTAAAATTTATAAATGTATTAAAATATTACCTGAGAGTGAAATACTACAAAAATATCAGTTGTTTTTGAAGAGTAGAAGAATATATACACATATATTTGATAAAAAATAATATTCATTATAAGCATTTTCAAATAACTTTTAATTTTTATTTTTTGGTTGTATGACATTAACTCTAGATTTTTGTGTATCCTACATTTTAATTGTATATCAATATTGCAAATGTATGTCATGAAATTTTTAAGACAGTGTACTATATTTTTAGCAATGTGGACGAGTATGGTTTTGAGCGTCCCAGCAATTTTGATTATGAAACTTATGAAGAATTCATGTCAGAGTACCTTAAAGTATTGGCAAAACGGGCTCAGAAATGGGCTAATATTATCGGAGAGGGAAAATCGTTGCAGCGCAGTATCACAATTAAACGATATGTACGTAAAGGAATTCCAGGAGAATACAGAGGAATGGTAATTTATATCAATTACTTATTTTTTATTTATAATTCTTCTTTAATGTTTATTGTATTTTCTATACCTTCTACTAAATATATTTCCTTCATAACATAAAGTGTGAGCAAACATGTCTTACTGATGACAGTTTGAAGGTTGTACAATTATTTGTGGTTTTATTATACCATAATTGTTGAAGTTTGAAAGATTTTAACATAAAATGAAATATCCTGATAATTTAATCTGCAAAATATTGCATACAAAGTGTTTCTCTTGAAAAATTGATGGCATAAAAGTATATGCAAAAGGTTCATACAAATATTAAATAACTTTTTGCTATTTGTATTATGCAACCAATTATTATTAAATTGAAATAAAAATAATTTAGAAGTGACAATGAGATTCCATTCAATATTTCAAATTAGAACAACTCATACAAAACTTTACATGTCTTATTAGGCTTCCTCATTTTTCTAATTATGTCACTTTGTTCTGGTCCTTTTTTTTTAAAGGAGAGTTAAATTCTACGTTTCTTCAGAGCCATTGTGAAAATTAAATCATCTTTGGAAATTTTTAGGGACTCTATCACGATGTAGGTGCGTTACGTAAATTCTTCATAAAAAGTGTGCGCGATTGTCAAACGTTAATCAACTCTGTTCGTTTATTAAAAGAAACTTTTCTTCGTTGCATAATGTACAGAAATGCTTGACTTTCTCTCTATAATTGATTCATATCAACCAGAAAATCGTTTATTTCGAGAAACCGTTAAGTAATTAGATTGAGGGAAATGTTCATTTCATAGAACAATTGATTATTTTTCATCGTTTAACATAAATTATGTAAAAATGTTATTAACAGTTGCTTAAATAATATTCTTCAATGAGCATTAATTAATAAATTGCTGAAACATAATATCTAAGTAATGAAATATTGACATAATTTCCAAATATTATAACAGTTCAACAAAATTCAATACATATTGAATAATTAGCTTATCAATTTTTTGCTTTATACTGTGAAGAAATTTATTGTAATTTGTTGTAAGATTTGTTGAAAGATGAACTAAGCCCAATCAGTTTTTTAACAATAGAATAAGCATAAGATTACAATTAAAAAATAACGATCCTTAATTTATTTAGATAATTACTGCTTGTTTCACACATAATGAGCTAAACAAATATACTACCATTTTCTTCCACAACAATCTACATTTTGAAGTGCAGAAAAAATATTTTGTAGAGATTCAAAATTTATCTTAATCCTTTGTACAATTTATAATCATTAGCAAAATCAAAGATTTAAGTATTATTGAATGAAATTAAACTACATTCCATAATTAGACTTTTAATGTACGAAATTCATCACAGGTTTGGTTATCAGTCAGTGGTGGAGAAGACTTGAAGAATGCCTCACCAGACCTCTACCAAAGATTACTAAATGGTCCGCACAATAGGGAAGTAGCCGAAATAATAAAAACGGATCTGCCACGTACATTTCCTGATAATATCTTCTTCAACAATACAGAAAACCATCAACATCAACTATATAACGTATTATTGGCTTTTGCACATCAGAATAAGACAGTTGGGTACTGTCAGGTAAATTATCCGACTCATTGCTTCAGATTCAAAGTACTAATGACTAATACGATATTTAATAGCGCTTGAGTATTATTATTGTTTGATATATTATTTAGGGATTAAACTACATAGCAGGATTATTGTTACTTGTGACTAAGAACGAGGAGACTGCTTTTTGGTTACTCAAAATGCTAATTGAAAAAATTCTGCCGGAATATTACACACCGACAATGGACGGCCTTCTCACAGATATTGACGTACTCGCTGAACTAGTCAGGTAATTTGATACTACTGAGATTTACAATTGTTACAAATGTAGTTAATTATTTAAGGCTAAAGGAATAAAATTGCAGTTTCATGTTATTTTTCGTATATAAATAAGAGAAATGAATAATTAGTGTTTTCGTTATTTTTTTAGGATGAAAATGCCGGATGTTTATCAGCATGTTACAAACTTGGGGTTACCCTGGGCAGTGATAACTACAAAGTGGTTTGTATGTCTTTTTGCTGAAGTGCTTCCAATTGAGGTAAATCAACCCAAATTCATAGAATATTCACAAGTTTAAGTTTGGAGATCTAATGCTTTGATTCTTATTTTATAGACAACTTTGAGAATATGGGATTGCCTCTTCTATGAAGGTAGTAAAATCATTTTTAGAGTGGGATTGACTTTAATAAAACGGAACAAAGAAAATTTATTATCCTGCCGTGACTTTACGCTCCTCGCTGAATGTTTTAAAGAAATTACAAAAGACAGCATTGTTGTGCAGTGCCATGATTTCATGCAGGTAATTTCACATAAATATAACACACTGTTATCCTTTTTTTTTCATTGCATAAATCAGGTTTATATGAGAAATCACTTTCTAGACATCAAAATAACGTTCCATGTTATACTTCTAGAGCATTTTTAAAGTTCCTGGGTCATTGCCAGGCAGTACGATAGCAAAGCTGAGGTCTCGAATATCAGAAGATCGCGCCCGACAGAAACAAGTGAAATCCATACGGTAGTACACATCATAAGAAATGCGAATGATCCCACCGGACCTCATCTAGTCAATCGATATAACGTATAAGCGTCCCGTTGCTATACAAAGACGTAACAGTAAATTTGAAACGAAACAATGTGGTATAGCAGCACCACTGATCTGGTGCATCGAACAAATGAATAGAACAAAAAAAGTTATGAAATAATCAGTATTAAGTATTATCCTTTTGCAGCGGTAATAAAGCAAAAAATGATCCGTTTGCGAATGCTCACACTCGTTTTGTTTACTTTGGCTGGCCTAAGAAAGAAAGTCGAGTGGGTTTTTAAAAGACACTGATTCACTTTAATACGTATATACATTACTCGTAAAACTATTTACATAAGAACAAAGAAGACGGTATCGATTGATAACTTATTTACACACTGTCTAAGACCAGTATTCATAGTCAGTACTTTGTTCTAAGCATAATTTAAAGACGATCTTAAGTCATATTCCGCCATGTATTGAGCTGAGGTGTTTACAATCTTAAGACAGTGCTTTATCTGAAGCACTGACTGTGAATATCAGCCTTAACGGCATAAAATAGGCAAGTATGTACATCGAAATTTATTTCATAATTAACCATTACTATGTTAATTAAACATTAATTCTATAATATTTCATTTTTCAAGTAAATCCTTTGCCTCATTGATTTTGGCTGCAATATATGGTGAACCACCACGATCAGGATGATTTGCAGACATCACTTTTTTAAAGTGTTCCTTTACTTTAGCCTTATTTGCTGTTGGTGAAACCCCCAATATCAGACTTGCTTCACGACGAGTCATTTTAGGCTCAAAGCCACCTTTGTAGTACCTGCTATTTGCTAGAGACTACAAATTAAAGGCACATTATTCAATTTTTTGAAAAATATTCAATTTGTTCTATTTCATTTTGATTAAATTTACCTGAGAATCTAGCTTTGGCATGCTTTTTACTGCTTCTGCTACTTTTTGTGAGAGGGTGGGCATCGATCTGATTACATATCGACCAGCATAGCCAACAAGGGCGATGCCCAAGCCAGCAACTATTGCTGTGCTAGTCTGAAAGAAAATGTAACATTTGAACCTAAATATTTACATTTAGATAATGCTACGATTTCATTAAAAACACTTATTATAATTCGTCTGACACATTTACATAGCAAATATTTTGCAGGATCTTAATTATCTTTCTAGGTTAAGGGAACAGAAAGGAAGGACATCATATACAATAATAGAGATTTGCTATAATACTTACGATATATTAATGGGAAATGTTTAGTTACATGAATATAAGAATTATATATGACCTGTCATTCCGAGAAATTTGTACCTTGTGCACTCTCGGCATTTTGGAGGTTAGGAAAACGTCAGTGGTTAATTTTGGATTTCTTGGAGTTAAAAAAATGCTCGATACAAGTTATCTTCACATTCGTTTAAACAAAATTAAAAGAAATACAATTTATATCAGTTTCTAGAGTGTCTTACCATTTCAATAACTTTTGGAAGACAATCGTAGATTTGTTATTTCGAAATGTTTCTTAATGTGGAATTCTTAGATAAATGCTTTCTCAAAGATGAAATTAGACATTTGGGTATGATCCTCATGAATCCTCATACTAACGCCAGCACTTAGACACAGAATTTTAGTTAGTGGAAGGTGACGCATTTTCTCCCACTACCTGATAACCACTAATCAATGACCACGTTTACACGACGGTTTTAACTGGTTTAGTTAATACTGGTCTAAATAAATTGACCAATCTCAAATATCCTTCCAAACAGAAATGTCTATGACTCGTCTATTTCTTTATATCAGTATTGACTAAACCAGCTCAAGACATGGGATTAATAGCCAATTTTGTTTATCTTCGGATAAAATTTATTCTGCGGTCAAACTTCTAAAACATAAAAATTATTGGTTAGCTCAGGATTTATCTGCAGGATAAATTTTATCCAATTGGCCATAAGACCAATTTTATTCAACGCGGTTTAATACATAAACTCCGTTTATCTTCAAAATACAAGTATCCGATTGGCAAATAACAAAGTTAAACCGAGTATATGCATTGGACTGTGTCGCAGAAAACGGACGTAACTTATCACTTATCACGTTAGGGTATTCTTTTTAAACTTTGCATATGATTGCTTAACCATATTTAAAACCTTTGCGGGGTTGCCAGGGGGCCTATATTACTGTAATGTTCTTATGAATCTCGTTCACAATCGATTAATACTTTTAAAATGGAAAATCGCATACGATAATCATTAGGTTTGTTCTTGTTATTTACTCTTCCTGCACTTTTCAAAAATGGCAAGTTCTCAACGGTTACTTTAAAATATTATCCAATAAGAGTTTACACTTTTTGAAAAGTGCAGAAGGTGTAGGTAATGAAAACAAAGCTATTAATGTCCGTTTCCTTTGACGTGGTTCAAGCCTGGTTAAATTTTTTAAATATCTTTTTAAGGTAGGGTAACCAGAGTTTAAACTTCGATTAACGTCGGAGGAAATCGGCATAAATCTGTCTCGATACCTATACTTTCTGCACATTCAAAAAGTGTAGATTCTCATTAGTTACTTAAAAATATCATCCAAATAATAAGCACTTTTTGAAAAATGCAGAAAGTGTAGATAACACTGAACTCTAACCATACTGGAACGCGTACGCCAGTAGTGGGGACCGTGAAAAGAGAGATAGCAAGGATACAAGCGAGTGTAGTAGGTTGTCTATATCACACACTGTACAGTCTTTGAAAACGTTTAAGCTGAGATAAAGCAGTCCTTCCTTCCTTCCTTTCCTTATGGCTGTATCCCCAATGGGGGACATGTGCCAGTAACTGGTCCTAATAATCAA
>JAYRCB010000741.1:0-35860 GCA_036026315.1 Trachelus stipa | reverse complement strand
CCGCTGGTAACTGGGCGCGAACCCCGAACCTTTCGGTCGTGAATCCGCTACCTTAACCACAGGACTACGGCCGCCCCAGTAAGGTTTGTCACGTTACCACTTGTTGGTGCACCCACAGACCACTTATTGGAGACACGGCACTCCCGTGCTTCGGACTGTTAGCACGAGCAGCAACGCCATCTTATCGGTAGGTTATATCACTATTCTATGATTCGCTATAGCCCATTGGAGTGTCAACCCCCTGGGTGCACCTACGTACTTACTGAATTATAAGTATACTGGAACGCGTACGGAATTGGTGGGGGGCCGCGTAAAGAGAGATAGCGAGAAAATGGGCCAATGTAATTGGCTGTCTCTATCACACACTGTACAGTCTCTCAAAAAGTTAAAGCTCAGATAAAGCACTGTGCACAGCAAGGACTAACGCCCGTTTTCTTCAACGCAGTTCAAATGGCAGACTAGCTGAACTCGGTTCATATGTGAACCGAGATCAAAATCAATATATATTTCTTTAGCTATAAGTTGATACAGATCACTGAACTATAATACTTAACAAGGAACGCGCACACAGTAATAAAAGCGCGAGCCGAGTGAGATAGCCGATATAGGCCCGTTTTCTTCAACGCGGTTCAATGCATAAACTGCCTTTATCTTCGAAATACAAGTCCCTGATTGGCTAATAGAACAGTTAAACCGAGTTTATGAATTGAACCGCATCGAAGAAAATGGGCGTCAATGATCCAGATCAATTGAAACTTTACGTCATGTCTTTATTTTTGAACAAACGTTCCTATTGGCTATTGCTGTCGACAAGATCAATATTTCGAACACTGAACTGTAACCATACTGGAATTCGTACGTCTATATTCAGAAATAACCCGGCCAGCGCGTAGCTGTCTCACTCATTTCGTGGTTGAGGTTGTCCTTTTCGAATTGAACTGCGCATGTGGTGCATGAGCCCCGCAAAAATGTTTCCCCGCCGACATATCTGTGCCAGACGTGGTGCCATGGAAGGAACACTGAAATGCCAGTACATATAAATCGTATATAGGCTCCCTGATATAAATATAGAACCTTATAAAATCGACAAAAAATATTTAGCAGTCTTCGAAATAAAATATATGTGCCACTATTTCAGGTTATATTGGCTTAGTCCCCCCCGTGCGCACTGCTTTATCCTAGCTTAAACTTTTCAAAGACTGTACAGTGTGTGATATAGACAGGCTGCTACACTGACCTGTGTCCTTGCTATCTCTCTCTACGCTAGAGTTCCTCGAGTAAGTGTCTGGCGAAAGAGCATTTGTGGTAGTGTATACGTGTATTGGGGCTAACCGGAAATGGACAAATTAATTCACGCGGGTAAATTCAACTTTCAATTCTATCAGTACCACGTACAATGAAATATTTGTACAAATTTATTTAGAAACGTCTAGATTACGTAAGTAGAAAACAAATTAACATAATAGCAAATATAATATGATATGACAATTTTCGTTAAAAATTTATTATGTAAGGACTTGTAAATCAGAAAAACATATAGAGGTTATGTTACGTTAAAAAGGTGTTGCGTAGTGAGTCAGAATAAGAAAACGTAAGTTTCGATAACATTAAATTTACATCGAGTAGGTTGCTTATAAAAATTGAATTGGGTATACAGCGAAGTTGGTGGATGCTGCATACTGAACTGCTTGAATTTTACAAAAAAAGGATTTCGTATGTTTCGGATTTCACAAAATCTCGTAAAAAGGAAAACGTGTTTAGAGCGAATGAATATTATTTGATGTCAATGATCTTTAATAAATAATAATGTAGTAAATTTGAAAATATTCATTGTCATTCATTTCTTACATTAATTGGTCATAAAGTTATTCGCGCCTTTTTTCAATTCGGTTTCCGGTTAGCCCCAAACAGACTGCACCAATCAAAACGCGTTTCTGCTTTCCCCAGACTCTTATTTGAGGGACTCTAGGCTATTCCCCTTCGGGAGATAAGTTTTATGTCCAGATTTGTATACAAGACCGTGGCTGCCACCAGTCGCCATCTTTTTCTATCAGCCGACCATTTTTCCTATGCTTGTGCGTAGCCATGGTATATGTCGGTGGGAGAAACGAAGAAAATTATGATTGTAATATGTGCGTCTTGTTTTATATCACATAAATCTACTGCATCATAAGTCAAATGTTATATTTGGTTATTAGATATATCAGCTATATCGAATAGCTGAAAGAAAGGGGGGAAACGATCGATTTCATTGGCTGATATAGGTTATGATTTCATTTTCATGTGGGTTTACAGCGCGACGTAGTGTCGATGCATGCGAAGCGTAAAGTTTTATTGTTTTATGAGCAATGCTAATCTGTTGTTCGGCGAGCGTTTTGTAAGAATGGTTGAGGATTGCTGAAAGTTGACGGAGTGTAATAGTGAAAACAATCTACATGTAGTTACGGCCGCGCTAGTAGAGTGGCGCAGTGCTTTTAGAAACATTGTATACTGGCGAATGTCACAATACAACGATAGACAACCATTATAGTTACGTTCCTGAATTTTTACGAATGACAGTGCTCTCCGGCATTATTACAGTAGTAAAGTTGTTCGCAGGGTGGTTTTGCGGACCAGGCCAAGTAAGCCAAGTGGCGTTCCGCAGTGAGCAGGTGTTCCTGACGTCACGAAATAGTGTTAATGCTCATCTTTTTGCAAAATGTGGCTGTATTAATAAAGAATCCTTCGTAACAAAATTGAGATCATTATCGTGATACAAAAATACCAATCGGAGGGTGTGGTGCGCGTCACGATTTTCGAACTTTCTCAAAAGCTGCTATTTATCCCTTGGACAAACATGTTAAAAGGCAAACCTCATCATCCCGTTGACAGCAGCATTGTTGCCGTAAAGAGCAAGGTAAGTTAGTAACTGTTTTGATGTTGCAGGATGGTTCAAATGGTTTACAATAATAAATTGATTTCAAATATTATGATTGTTAATAGTTTGACGCTGATTTCATAAGATTCTCCATCAATCGTAATGAATCCATAAGCTACGAAGACTTCAGGAAGCTTTTGGCAGAGAAACATGATATTGGTCAGGATTTGAATTTTCTGATTTGGTATACCGATCCAACTGATGGAGATTTACTTCCAATTAATAATGACAACAATTTAGCACGAGCATTACTTGCTGCAAAACCTCTTCTTAGAATTTTTATACAGAGAAAAGGTAAGAATTTTATGACTACGCATTTATTTCATTGTATAAGATATTGTAGTTGTTATATATTTTTTTTGTACAAATCCATAAATAGGGTATTTAATAAGTACATAATCTTTGATTAATTTATTTTTAATATCACTTTATGTTGTATTATCAATATTTCTAATAGTTTAGTTAAAATACTTCATATGCCTTTTTTTGATATAATTAATAGATGCTTATTAGTTTATATCTTACATGCTTCATTTAATCTTTTATAAAAGACTAAAGTTTTTAAACTCTACTCTCTTGCATATGATATTTCATCTTTTTGTTGTTTGCTGTTCAATTATCGAAAATTCATTTAGCTAATAATGACTTGCTTAAGACTGCATAGTTAAATTTCCATGTTATGAAGACTGGTGTATGTACATTATTATAACTAATACATTATTAAAACATTAATATTACAAAATGTTAGATATTGAATCTATAATTAATTTATGAGTTAGTTACTACTCTTTACAAAATGATGACATATATTAACCATGATATGAAAATTATATTAAAAGTTGAATCAAAGTTAATTTTATTCTGATGCGATTGATAAAGGATTTCATATTATAAGCATTAAAAATTTAATACTTTAACTGAAATAGATACAAATTCTAAAAGACAAACTGAAGGATTATAATAGCTAAAAAGATCAGAACAATAATTATAATTCTGTAATGATGTTTGTCCTCTAAAATGGATGATAATTATAAACATCAATTTCTTAATATTTTGATTTTGTAATATGTAGCATAAGTAGGAATGGCAACAAATAGCTAGATATCAGATAAATCTAAAAGTTAATTCTAAAGACATCTAAAAATTCTTCCGACTTAAAAAACTTTTAGATATTATAAGTTGTCCAAGTATGGGTTATAGAGAATTTCTGTGCCAATAGAAAGTGGTTTGTCCATTTACTTTGCTTAGTAGAAAGACTCTCAGGTGATGCAATATTGCTGAATAAATCTATCACAAGGATTTTGACGTTTATGTACAAATGAAGCACTACGAGGGGTGTTTTCAAAAACCTTACTCCAGATAATTGTGGCACACTGCAGCTTTTTTTATCAGCGATATTATGAGAAAGATTGAACGATACCAAAGTACACTTTACTGAAGTTTTTGAATATACTTCAGCATTCATTGAGGGGGAATCGAGCAAGCTATTTGTGTAGTTGAGTTACCATATAGACGAGGCTGAACACGAGACAACTCCAACCGCCAATTAATTTATTAAACAAAATGGAAGCTCTCCTATAAAATATGTTTTTCTGTCGATCCGCATTTTTTGAATTACTATTTAGAAAATAAAATTTATCTGAATTTCGAAAGTGACAGCCTACGAATCTGTCATGGCGGCCCGATAATGCCTTTACTCTAGTCAACACTTATCACACTATTGCATAAAACCACCGACGAAAATAAAAAAATACGACCGGCAGGAAACGTTTTACATATATCAACTTTATACCATATCACTGGCATTTGCTCTCGTACAGCCAATTACGAGATTTTTGGTCAATTTTCTCCTTTCCAGCCTTGTTCATGTGACAACGAAACCACACAAATCTCATCATATATCTCTTAACTATGTTGGAGATCAGGTTGGAATTGAGATCAGAAATGACAGTACAGAAGAATAATATTGCATTATTAAAAACTATTACCGTCTAAATCATTTTTAATTGTTTGCAATAATAATCTAATAATAGTTTTATATAAAGCTGAGATTAAAACGGAGAATGGGAAATTGCTGATGCTGATCCCAATTGTCATTGGTACTGAAAACAGTAGTTTATATTTCTTTGAATTAATTTGAGTATAAGTAAAATAATTTAGGGTAAGCAAATTTAAGTGAAATAACATTAGAGGAATGATTCAATGAGGTAATTTTCATAAAACTAAACGATTTCAGAGTACATAATTTTAGACGATCCTAAATAGTATACATTTATAGCTTATACTATGCACTTCCACATATGACATATTTATTATTTTATTAATGCTTAAAAAAGTATATTTGTAAACTGGATATATTTATATATACAGAAAACCCAAATATTTTTGATTGACTACATATAATTTTTAGATTGCAAATTTTCGTTCATTTAGTATAGTAACGAAGAAAATATTTTTTATATTCTACTAAAATGAATTTTCTTGTAACGGGAAGCTAAAAGCTGATCCTTGGCTAATGTGATAGAAGTATGAGTTAATCTATCAGTGAGTTGATCAAGAACTAAATGTGTTTGTCTTTATCTATATGGTACACTCAGCAGCATTAATGGTGTTCTAGGAAAAAGTTAGGGGAAGCGTGGCGAAGCGAGAGTGGGGCGGCCAGTAACGGAGAGGGAGTAGCTTTTTCTACCGGATCGGACACCATTTCTGTCACGAGTTGGAAAGTTCCCTCGCTCTTAGCCACGTCTCGCTCACGCGCTATTGTTCTGCGTCAACGAGTCTCTCTCTCAAAAGAATCAGCTCTCTCGCTTTTATCAATATTTCAACTACCGACAAAGGTGTTGCGCCGATATAGGCTATGAGTCGAAGTAAGACGCTCTTATATGCAGGGTGAAAGCGCGTAAGACACTTATACACGATACAGGGACTTGCTGCGCCACCACTAACAATGAGGGAGAGGGCCTTATAGGGGACCGTTGATAAGAGCGAGGGAGACGCTCTTATACAGGACTCCTCCGATTCGTGACAAAAATGGTGTTCCAAGCCGATGGAAAACACTACTTCCTCTACGTTCGGGTCTGGCTTGCCCCTCTACTGCCAGCCTCCCACTCTCGCTTCGCTCCTTTTCCCTTTAAAAATAACATTGGTAAACAAAATTTACTATCATTGTATAATTGCTGCAGTACCACTTTTTAAAGGTAATTATATAATAGAACGGCACTAATTTAGGATAGATGCTATATTTTTAGTCACCTTAGTATTGTATGTGGCCATCATAAACCATTTTTGGCCATATTCATTACCTATGGATGAAGACTATGGCTACAAATGGGGCAAAGCCACTTTAATCATCACAAATAAATTTTTAAACAATTAGGTACTAAAAGTTTCATTCAAAATTTCATTTAGGGTATACTTTCGTATTCAATTGAAAAATTTAACAAATTTATAGTATCAAAAGTGAGTAAAAGCTTTGACAAGTGTAGTCAAAAGTAGGTACATTGGCTACAGGCGGTACGTCTACTTCGTACATTAAACGAAGAAATTATAGTTTCTATTTAATTAAATCTACAAAAATTGTAGTTCTGAAAATATAGCACGGAAAATGATATGCTCTCTGAGAAATTATCCATTGCTATTACTAATACCAGGCAAATCAATTGCACGCAGTTTACTGGTGCATGACTGACGTATTCACAGTTTATATATAGACAGGACATCATAACTTATTCAAATAAGGTCTTCACTGTCGACTTATTAAGAATCAACGGTGTTCCATGATTTCTATTCAGTTGCTTCACTTTGTTCGTTTAACGTTTCTTGCATATTAATCAGTAAGACTACGTAGCTATATGCTTTTAATATTATGCTTCTATAGGAGTAATATTTATTTTTTTTTGTTTTGAAGGGGACGGTTTGGAGGACATGAATGGTTATGCAACAGTAAAGCCAAAAAATTTAATATCAAGTATTCTAGGCGGAACTCCTGGAAAACCAAAATCACTCGCTATATCGAATCCTCACGACTTTAGGCAGGTTAGTATGAGTCTTTTTTAATTACCATTTATAGTAAATCATATCTCTGGTATGAAAATTTTCGTTGGAATCTACGAAACTGGGAAATAAATAATTTCAGTATATAAGTAATATGCCTAAGCCACTAAAAAATATCGAAATAAAAAAAGTAGTAAAAGTAATAAATTAGTTAGGTAACTAAGTTACCTAACTAAAAGTTAAGTTTTGAATATGACTCTCGTGCGACAGTCATATTCAAAATTTTATTACAGAAAAGAACAGAAATATTCAATATCTGTGATAATATTGCAATGAACTGCCTTTTGAAAAATAAATTTAGAATTGCTCAATAACATGGATAAACTATGAAGATTTAAATTTATTCTCATTTGCTTTTATTATTCGTTAAAGTAAGTTCGAAATGGATATACTTTTCAAAACGTACAGTTAACTTTTTTTCACACATATTGAAATTTCTATTTTATCTGCAGGGACTTTCAAGCTATAAATGCTCGACATTCGCAAATGTTACTGTTCCATGTATTTCCATGCTCATGATTTTTTCTGCAAATTTTAACCCGATTGGTTGAGCGGTTCGCCCAAATATTTGGTTACGCAAATTCGACACTGAGTTTTTTTATATTGCGCTGTATTGAAACCGGGAGTACTGAATATTTGTAAGTATTGCTATTCAATCTGCAATCGGAACTTGATATTTGCTGTAAATGATAACCTGATTGGTTCAGTAGTTCATTCGGAACTTTGCTTTGCACGAGAATTTGAGAAAGAAGAATTGACATACGTTGCATTGAAGTCGGAAGTGCTGACATTTGCAAATGTTGCGGTTCCATCGATTTACGGAACTTGATATCCCGTATTAATTCGGAATCTTATCCACAATCCTTTTTTTCTATGTCGAATTTATAAGACAATCTCACATGTTCCATGCAGTCATGCCTAAAAATTATTACTTTATTAATCTTCTTTTTTTGTTAAATTAGGTTTCAGCGATAATTGACGTTGATATTTTACCAGAAACATGCCGTCGCGTACGTTTATTGAAGCATGGATCAGATAAGCCTTTAGGATTTTACATTAAGGATGGTGAAAGCTACCGAGCACTGCCACCCTCGGCTGGTGGAGGCATCGAGAAGGTTCCAGGCGTATTTATTAGTAGACTTGTTCCTGGTGGCCTGGCTGAAAGCACGGGCCTCTTAGCAGTGAACGACGAGGTTCTTGAAGTTAATGGAATTGAAGTTGCTGGAAAAACACTGGATCAGGTAAGAATCACTACTGTAATATTTGTTGATAAAGAACGTTAAACGGTTCTAACGTCATTAAAAGTAAATAATAGATATATTTATTTGCACTACTCAATATAATTACAGGTTACTGATATGATGATCGCCAACTCGTCGAACCTAATAATAACAGTGAAGCCTGCAAATCAACGAGCAGCATTGGCAGCGCCACGACGTGGTTCCTTCTCCCGCAACAGTCAATTATCATCGGGAAGTCACCAGTCAACGCAAAGTGCTGCAACTGGCAGTGACGCAGATGATGATGCGGATGAGATCGTCGATTTGACAGGTGTCACGTTGCACGATGATGCATCCACATCAGCAGGGCATCACTTGCACCACCACCATCATCATCACCACCAAAATCACTTTAGTCGCGATCAAGGCGTTTTACATCTCTAATCATAATGATTTAAAAGAATGCTCCCGTTAATTTGATTCAAAAGAATGCACCACGTCGAAAGGAGATGTTAGGATAATCGTTGATGATAACAAATTATACCTTTGGATCGAGTGACCTCCTTTACATTTCATTTCTTTTTGTTTTTCTTATGTAAGGGAGGGAATTTCAGAAAAATGTTGAGATTTAGTGTCGATCCCCATCATTTCTTTCGATGCATTTATAGCATTTAGATTTTCGTATTTTACACGCGAGTTAAAACAATACCTAAGAGAATAGTGCCTTCGAATATTTCGTATAAACTGAATTCGAATATACATCCTAGGCATAATGTTTGGAATTGTAATTGAAATTTGTAAGCAGAAGAAATTTCGATACTGCATATTTATCCCAGTGCGTTACAAGTAAGCTGGTGCTTCCATGGTGTCTTCACGTAATCTGCTCTACGATATTGAAAGGGAACTGTAGAATTTTTTAGGAAATTTCGATACTGGGAAGCCTGGTATTGTGAGCCAAACTACCTTTACCATTTATGGTACATTGTATGGAACATGTTTTCAATATAGGAAAAACACAATAAGCGTGGGAAGCTTAGCAGGAAATTTGTCTTGTAGCGTAGCAGCAGGATGATCGTCGTAAACTTGTACCACTGAAGGGAATTTGTATTCAGCACAATTAAAACATTTACCTATGGAAAGTGGCGACGATTTTACCGACGAATTTTAGGATAATACTTACATAGATGATAGTAATTATTATTCATTGATATAGTTTTCATATTTATAAAGCAGAGAAGAAAATAGCAATACAAATAATGACGTTTAATCCAAGTATTAATGAAAGGCAGCAAACTATCGAATGAATTAAACAAATACTAAGTAGTACTTAATTATGAAAAGAAAAAGTGTACTTAAAATGCAGTGATTATATGAAAGACGATCATGTATATATTTTTATTATATTTGGTGTTTAGAGTTATCTTTGATACATCAAGAAGATTACATGATCGATTTTCATAACAGCTGTTTGTCATTTGCAGCTCAGATGACTAGTTCTTATATTATAATGAAAAAAAAGTTTATCAAACATTCGATTCATGAACTTTCTAATCCAGTCATGGAATTGGCTGAATTTAATAATGGCGAATTGTATATAATCCAGTGGACGTACTTCAATAGTGTTATACTTGCGAGCGACCTTCATTGAAAATAATTGTACATAATAATAGTTATTAATGACTCGATGAATAGGGAAGGGAGTTGAGTACCTTAACTGTAATCTGATTCAATTGTTACGGAGACATATAAAGATCGAGTGGCCTTATTCAATCATTCCAAATATTTCTTGTATGAAAATATTGAATATTCCTTTTATAATACATTCATTCTATCACGCACGCCTATTCGTGTATTATCTGTTTTTTACACTGCATATTTGGAGCGTTGAAGTTTTCGAATTTTAAACTCATTTTTATGAATGTTACTTGTTGTCTTATTGAGCCGTAGGTGTTGTACTGTATTTTAAAAATTGTAGTCCTAAGATAAATTTCAGTATTTCTTCCGTATATACCTATTGTTCTGCAGATCATGAAATATTTCCTTCGTATTCCTTTCCTTTCTTAAATTCAATGAATTAAATATTATTGCATACATTCCATTCTCAAATTCACACTGCAGATATACTATTGTGAATTGCAAATTAGCAAACATTCATTTATTTTTGACCGTTTTTAAATTTAGGCTTGTCTGAAGATCTTTGAGCTCAGGTCAAAAAAGTAATCTCGTTTAAAGAATTCGTCGTACATTCACTTATTTAATATTTGCGGAATTCAATGTATGTAAATAAAGGAACTATGTTAATACTACCTATATTACCGCTATTTCTATAATATTGGCATTATTTCTACTCCCACAATTAAAATTGTTTAAATTCTTCACTACACGTTGCATACATGTGGAATTATGAATATTAAATAATGGAGAAGTGATGAAATGAAAGAAGAAAAATATAGTTAATATGACAGTTTAAATAGGGTATAAAAATTATTTTTTGTTATCGATGACGTATGCATATAAACGTACTGTAACATTTCATTTTTAAAGAAGGCCTAATTTAAACTTGTATCGTCACATTAACATATTAGTCTTCAAGGTGGAAAAAGAAAACAGGAATTGCTAAATACTAAAGATACTCAATCTTTACTTAAGAGTCAATTTTTAATTGACTTTGTACGAAATCAAGGATTCCAATTGCAGTAAAAGGGTGGCAATAAAATGAATGATATATTTATCTAAATAGGAAAACAATTTTTTAATTGCAAAGCATTATAATAACGTATCATAAAGGTACCGACTACTTGTACCAATGTAGGTCTTTTTAATAGTGGCTTAATAATAAACAAAATATTTTATTAAAACATTTTCAAAAACTGCTGCTTGCTAATGTTTCATACCCACGCCAGAGAACTTAGCACATTACGAAGATAACTTAAATTTTGACTGTCGCCTCACGTTACTATGGGATTCAAACAGACATGGCGAAAAATAACAAAATCTGATCCCAACTGCCAGCCATAAATATCCCAATAAGTTTTAAACTCTCTGAATCGCACGAGCAAAGGAAGTGACAAACCAAAACACATGTTAGGACCATATAGGAAAAGAATTGCAGCGGGCTGTGAGAATGTCATACGTGGAGCATGGACCACGAATTTTTTTGGCTGGCGGTGCTGGAAATGAAACATTAACCTATGGAGATTGTGTATTTCCGAAAAAACGATTGGAGGGCCGCTTAAAGGTGTATGATTCGTGCGTAGATGTCAGAGCCTGGAGTACAAATCCGCTAGAAAATTGCCGTTATTTTCGTGAACTCGCAGAAAACACTCCTGCAGTCTGTATAACTTTGATAATTTCCACAAAACTTTAATATTTTATTGTAAAATATTAAATCTATGTTTAACAGATAGGAAAAATCGTACCGTTTGACGTAGTCATTGACAACTTGATTGCTCTAAGTACTCAGGCGCAAAATGAACTCGCCGACTGTCGACGAGAATTGGCGAAGTATAAGGCACTCAAACTTACTATAGCACAGCTGAAAGAATTGCAGGATAATGAGAGTGTTGGTTTAAAGTCTCCATAACCACATTTTCATAGATTTTGATGTATTTTTAATGCAAAGACATGTATATTTCAGAATGAAATACCGGTTCATGATATTCCAAGGAACGATGAATCAAATTCTATTGCAAAGAGGTGGTACTTGACCGTATTTGTCAATTGATCAATTGCGTAATCCTTTTAACTTTTAAAGGTTAAACGAAGAGGACAATCAATATATTCAAAGCTCATGTCAGACCTTTCCTTTGACGAAGACTCTGACAAAGTGTGTTTCTACTCAGTATGACAATGATATGTTCGGATTTGATTGTAAAGCAATGAAAGAGGCCGCTCGTGAAGAAGTTTCACAAAATGAGTCTTCTTATGAAACAAACAGCAATCCCGATGGAGGTAACGAAATATAGTATATAAAAACAGATTAATTAGTAAAAAAGATAAAAAGTAAGTAGGAACATAAGATCAAGTGTACGATATCTTTGGCAGAAAATCACTCTGCTGCTGTTACGTTTTCTTCTGATAAGTTACCAGCAACGAATAGATACTGTGTGAAAGAATCATATGATGCAAAGGAAAAAAAGTTGGACAATAATTCATTTGATAAAGTGAAATTAAGCAAACCCGTCGATAATTTATCCATCTCGGAGAGCTATGAAGTATCTATTAGCGGTGATGAAATAAACAGTGAAATTTCTTCAACATCTTCGTCTGATTCCGGAACGGAAGATGAGATCCCAAACACAATCATCAAAAACGAAGCTGAGATCATCGTGTTAAAGAATCAACTTGAAGTAAAGAATATGCGATGATAAATAAATTAGATGTCATAGCTTTAAAAAAGTCTTGGACATATTATTATAAATAATTTGTTTGGTCCAGGTCAAGGAATATGAATTGGAGGACGAAAGGTTGAAAAAGAAAGATTTGCAAACAGCTCTGAAGATGAAAGAAGATCATCTCAATATGTTGCTGCAAGACTTTAATGTATATAAATGATAGAATGCTATTTTACATTATAACATTTAGAAAAGTAATAATTAATTTATTATATGTCTTACAGCAACTGCAAGGAATGGGTGATCAACAAAATCATAAACTAGAAGATCTAAGAAAGGAAGTAAGTTACGTTTCGAGGTGTAATGTAAGATGTATGTGAGTCTTACTGCAGGACTAATATTCCAGATGTATATTCGTGACCGCTTGATACAACGATTAAAGGAAGATCTAAGGAAAGAGCAATTGGCACACTCGAACAAAGCTGAGGAATTACAGTTCCGATGGGAGGAAAACGAAACAATTCGTAAACAGAATGAGTATCTTAGAGTTAGTACTATTTGGTTATGATCACATACATATATGTACCATCATTTTATGTCGCATCCCCGAACCTCATGTGAGGTTGCATTATATCCCAACTTTTTTTTTCGGATATAACTTTCGTTCTAATTATTATTTTTGATTTCAACCGTATGATTTTATGTCGAGAAAACCCAGCACATTTAGAGAAAGTGCGGTTGCGCTGTTTAGGATTCTTCGACTGTGTTTTTTCAATACTCCTTGGGACTCAAACGGTTAATATATGCAAAATTGAAATGTCAGACACTCAAAAACATGACTGACTCTCTAAAATCCATTTACTTATCTCGGATTTATTATCGTTTTAACCTGGTCTGGGGTCATTCTGCACTCCAGATGGTGCCCAACGGGTTAATAATAAACATATCAAATTTTATCCTACGGAAAAAATCGAAGTAAAATGCAACAAGTACATGTAGTAATACATTGTTTCTGCAGCGAAAAGTTGAAGAAATGGAAAAATTGGCTAAAGAAGCTGAGGAATGTGATAAGGCACTGAAAAAGCTAAGAGTATCTTTGCAAGAGCTTGATGATTTACGAATAAAAAATCAAGACCTGGAACGACAGCTGCATGATCAAGAAGAGGAGATACAGAAGCTGGTTCGATTAGTAGAAAAAAGTTCTCAGGCAAACGAAGCACGTCAGGTATATTTTATCTTTTTCAAAGAAGTCGAAAATTTGTATCATTCTCTATGCCGCGATATTAATTACAATTTCCTCGCACGGCTGATGTCGAAGATAGAAGGGGAAGGGGGATGCTGAAATATTTTAGGACCAATAGAATCCACAGATTGGAGAATATTATTAAAAATATTAACCTCCCGAGTCGAAAATTTAGCACCGGTTTAAATCTATTTATTCTACACGAGTACTTTGAGGCTGATATTAAGATTATGGAATAGAGAAACTCGATTGAGTTAATCGGTTGAATTTCAAGATCCTATTTTCGAGGTATAAATATTAGACCCATTTCTGGTGTGGAGATCCTAACTTATAATTTATAAACGAGCAGGATCCTTAGGTTAAGATTCGGTTTTAGCTGTTCAATTTAAAATCTGTGTCTCGTAAAATCCAGCATTGGCCTCAGAGTTCTACCTATGGGATCTCCTAGGGTGAAATTGATATTACACTTCATCAGTCGGCAATCCCGAAGAATAAAAGAATTGGAGGTTATATGGGCTCAAACCGGTGCTAGATTTTCGATTCAGTATACTGCTTGAAGCATATATCCAAGTGGTAAGTAACAAGCAGTGTGTCTTATTGCAGAAACTTCCAGGAACGAAGAATTGCCGTCATTGGAAATATAAGTTCCGTAGCGCTTAACCGTTTTAAATTGTAGTAGACGAATCTTTGCACGAAACAACATTGTGTGCTGCACTGTTTCCATAACGCTCTATAATGACGCCATAAAAATAAAAATTGTAAAACATTAATTGACCGTTATCGATACTTTCAGTTGTAATCCTTTGGTCTCCAAGAAACAGGATTTTTGTGCGATTAGTCGAATCGCTGATAGAAAAAAAATATGATCCATTTATGCGCAGGAAAAGCCGATATTTCGGATACACGTATTATAGATAAACAGTTATTCCTCGTAATCAGGTGAAGATGAGGGACGCTCTGGCAGACTTGAAGGCCGAGATTGAGAGAAAGAACAATAAGATTGTTCAGTGCGAAAAGGAGCTGGCTGTCATGCAGCTAGAAGTTAGCGGCCTCACTGACAAGCTTAACGGCGGTTTGAATAACATGGACGAACTTGAGACAATGGGAGCAGTGCAACAGTACAAGACAGAATTAAAAGATTTAATCCAGGACATTAAAGAAGTTTTGATCGGACTTCAAAGTTCTAAGTGCAAGAAACAATATTTGAGAACTAATCAGTCTGAACCTTCTCACGGATTTGACAATGAGCACAATCCTCAGAGAGATGGTTAATACATTTTTCAACAATTATACATTTGTTGTAGCTTTTGGTTTTTCTTCTAAGAATTCAATAGATTACTGGATTGACAATTTCAAAGGTATAGATTTTAAAGGTGAGCCATCCCCCTCGAGAATAAGAAAACGAACGCTCGCACGTGAAGACTTGGACGAATTAGAAAGACAGCGGGAAACAGGTGATTCTGTAAAAAATATAATAGAAGAAAGCAGCGTTTTATCTATGAACAAAAAGATGGATATCACGTCTAAATCGAAGGAAATAATTGATCGTTTAAACAATGCATTGCTCGACCTAGACGATTGGAAGTTTGAAAAGGTGATAAGCATTGTTTATACTTATAAATTATACTGTATTATATATACACACTTATTTTTTACTAAGTATAGTGGATACTGATCTGTATATTCATGGGACTCTGTAGTTATAATAAGTAGATAAAATTGAAAAGAAAAACTTTTTCAATACTACAAATATTATAGAAACGCATGGAGTGCACGATCGAACAGTTGAACACAGAGAAAGCGATATTAAGTGAAGCAAAAGGTAAAAAAGGAGGACTGGAAGCAGTGATAGTGAAGAAAGTTGCTTATTCTCTTCAGGAAATAAAAAACCTTATAAAGAAGTTGAAATCGTATAAAAATGAACGCGACACTATGTATCAGCAGATTTTTGAATCGAAAGACGCTCTGAGGGATGCTGAAGAAGTCGCTAATGTTCAGGACGATGGTATCTACTAATAATCCCAATTCATTAAAAGCTATACGTTGACATTATTACATAACATGAATGTACCGACAGGTGTCAAGATCTTGAAACGTGTCTGTGAGGTACAAAAAGAATATAAAATACAATCCACGGAATACTCACGTCAGATAGAAAATTTGGAATTTCAGCTAAAGGAAACCCAACAGGATACGACGTATGCGGAAGTTGCAAAACTGACTCAGCAATTACGGGAAGCTTTAAGGAAAACTTCAGATGATAATAAAGTTGATCGTGCACTTGCTATTCACGTTAAAAAATCTATTGATAAAATAAATAATATATCTGCCGCACTCAAAGGTATTATACGAGTTGCTGGACTCTGTATGTACCCTTTTAGTCGAATTGTTACGGAATTAATAAAATTCTGTTTTTCCAGGCGCCGGAGATGAATGTACAGAAATTGCCAGGGAGATCGTTAAACAGCAAGATGAGATTATTGTGAGGAATACTGAAATTGACAAATTAAATTTGCAGATAGCGAATTTTTCAAAATATACAAATGAGCACGACGAAAAAATACAGCGGCTTGAATTGCGAATCGATGAAATAAATAAGGAAGTTAAATCTAAAAAATCTGAAGTCTGCGATCTGGCACAACAGCTTAAAGGATATAAGTGTAGATTAGGTGAATTAAATGAGCACTGCACGTCTCTTAGAAAACAAGTTAATGACTTGACAGAACAAAATATCAGACTTTCAACTTACTGTCAAGAAAAGGATGAAGTACTTCAAATCAAAAATGATGAAATTATCATGCTTCTCGAAAAAATACAATGCACAAACTCACCAAGTAGCGATGATATCAATGCATTGGAAAAGAAGATTAATGAAATGGAGCAAAAGTTAGCGATTTGACATTAAAATAATGCTTGTCGATGTTGATTAACGTAATATTTTATCATATATTTCTATAATTTAGATCAATGCCGTTGCGAAAAATGAATGAAAATCTTACGCAACTAGTAACAGACTCAACTGGAATTCTTACGGAACGTAATCAATATATATTTGAATTGTTGAAGAAGGTTGACGATTACGCGAGAGAGATAAGTATTAAAGAAAGTGATTATAAGGAAAACATAGAGGCGAAAAATTTGGAAATAGAGCTCTTGAAGAAGACGATATCAAGCCTGGAAGAAAGTTACACGACTGTTCAGCAAGAGTTAGAAAAGCTCAATAATAAAGATGTTATTTTTAAGAAGGAAACTGAGAAAATTGATCAAATATTTAATCTGCAAAAAGAAATTTCTAAATTTAATGGCAGTAAACGAAAATTAGTAGAAAAATTAAGTAAACAGAAAGCGAACCAGCTGGAATATGAAACTTCTAATGAAAAGTTAGAAAGAGATTTGAAAGACATGCAAGGAAAAAATGTAGAATTGGAACATAGAATAATGAATTTGAAAAATATGAATAAATCCGACTGCTTAAATGTCATTGAAAGTGATTCTGTCGAAAAGCAACAATCTATTACTTCATGTACCTTATATAATGAGATATTGAGTGATAAAAGTCAATTTGACGTACCAATATTACAAAATTCCAATATAAATGATCGATCCGGGGATAACGTGAACCCCAGATTACAAGGAAGTCATTGGGTACGTTTCTATTAAGAATAAACAAATCATTAACTTAGACGATGATATGAGAAGCAGGTCACAATTTGCTTTGCTCTATTCATGCGATAAGTTTTCTTACATTTAATATTAAACAATTAATAATGATTCCGGTGAAAAAGAAAGCTTTAAGGTGTCTTTGCTTTAGATAAAGTCTAACTTTGAAGAGGAGGAGTTACAAGTTTCCAAGGTTGCAATTAATCCCATTATGTACATATATTCATAGATATTAAGTTAAAACGATTAATTAAGATTTTAAATTGTGAGTTTAAAAATAGTTCTAATTAAAAACTTGTACATAGTACTATTTACGGATGAACCTTAAACTTATAAAAGTGAAATATTGAAAATACTGCCTGTATAGATTGAAGTCAGAATATGTTCCACTTTTATGATGCACTTTTACAGAGATACGAACAAGAGACACGAATAACGGAGACAATCCGAGTGAGTAAAAATTTGAAAAATGAATTGCATCAACGTGTGAACGAATTGCAACACCTCAAGAATAAAATAAGAAAAATGGAAGAACACAAGAATTGCAAGTCAACGTGTAATATTTCCCAACAAACAGAGTCAGAAAACGACCCAAAAGAGGACGGTATTTTAACTGATAAAATGAGTTCTGACCCACACATCAAGTCGGAAATAAAGATTCTTACGGAACACGTGAAATCTCTTACCAAAGAAAAAGAAGAGCTCACTGCTGAACTTCATGTATGTAACTCATTACAGCTCAACGTTATAATTAAATTATGCAACCACAAAAAGTCGGAGTAGGACTGTAATATTTGATGTTTTAAATTTACTTTGGTGAATCAGGCTACGACCATGAAATATAATAGTTCGTTAAAGTCCCTTCAACAAAAGTACGACTGCATCATAAATTCGATTGTTAAAAAACATAACGAAAGTATTAAACGAATGACAAGGGATCATGATGAAATTATTAAGGATTTTGAAAATCCATTTGACCCAGATACGTGGCTTAAAGTGCGTATACAGTTACTATAATAATTACAATGTCATGTGTAAACAGTAACAATTGCCATATTTCTTATACTACAGTCACTAAATCAGAAAGAGATGGTGGAATTACACAATCGAATATGCTCTTCCGCGTCCTGTCTTATTGCTGACAAGAACTCAACGTCAAGTATAAAACAAGAGCAGGAAAACTTGGACGATATTAATGAAAAATATCTGTTAAATAAAAGAATTAGTGAGCTTGAAAATGAAATTTTGCGAAAGCAGCAGAAAGGTCTCCTTGACTCAGTGTATATATAAAGGTCATTCTGATAACAAATGATTTTTCACAATGTTGCATTCTGTTACACAGTTTATGAATTGGAATTAATAATTCAAAAAGAGCAAAGGAAGTCACAAAAGTTGGCCAAAGCTATGGCTGCTGAACAGGAGATAATTTTGGATTTGCAAAAACGCCTTTCAATTTTTAGTCAAAATCAGTTTCAACATCATTCACGAGATCAGAGTAAAATATTCCATAAAACGCCAAACATCTGTGAGGTAGATAGGGACGCCCCCTGTGAAGAATTATTGTCCAATATACAACGGACGCATAACGTTGGGTAATTCATTTTGGTAGAAAAATTATACCTCGTCAATAGCGAATATCAATTATTTTATTATGTGTGTATTTATTGCAGAAGAATATCAGAATGGCAGAGAAAACCTGCAACTGTTAAGGATGAAATTGTGAGTATATATTTTTCTCCGTCTTCAGTTCTATTTATAACACATGTAAGTTTTAAACATCCAAGTAAATCGGTAAAATTGTGTTCAAAAATATTTTATAACGCATATGAATGTTTTTTTTCGTAACAAGATACACGAGAACAACAACAATAATTTGAAACGTTCATCACTCTATATATTCCTTTTTGTGAAACATATATATGTGTTAACCCTCTGGGAATTAATAAGTTTCCAGAACCCTTCAGGATTACCGGGGTGGTATACAATTCTCCGTTTGGTTTTTTGCTGTTATTTTGTGTCTAACAAATGAATATTAATTTTATTGTTGTATATCGATGGAAACGTTAGACTCTAAGCAATTGATTTCTCTTAAAAAAATGAGGACAAAGAGGTTTGCTGTGAGATACAACCGCGTGAACCATGCTTTCCCATCTTATGCATTTCTATTGCA
This sequence comes from Trachelus stipa, assembly GCA_036026315.1. Classification (NCBI taxonomy): domain Eukaryota; kingdom Metazoa; phylum Arthropoda; class Insecta; order Hymenoptera; family Cephidae; genus Trachelus; species Trachelus stipa. The sequence goes on along the minus strand of JAYRCB010000741.1, from coordinate 16,263 downwards.
AACAAATTATATTGGCGGACACGCAACTTTCAAATTGGCAGTGGTCGACATTTGTGAATGTCATTATGCCATTTAGAACCTCGTGAATTTTCCTGCAAATTTTATCCCGATTGATTAAGTGGTTTAATCCAAATTTCGAATACAGATTCTTAAAATGGGAAGAGCTAAACATGTACAGATATATGCCATCCATTATATATCCAAACATCAATGTCTCATGTAAATTTCAAGTCGATCGTCTTTTGAAACCCGGAAACATTGGGCATCTGCTAATGAAACAGTGTCATCTATGTCTGGAACTAAATGTTTCTTGTAAATTTTAATAATGTCGACGCGTTTGCGGTTTGCCTGGAACTTTGGATATAACCTTTTGCACACGGCTACACATACATACATACTGTGACGTGATTTTTCGATTCACGATAACAAGGCGACTCCGGCTACCGATACAGATAACGTTCTTGCTTTCCGGCTCCCTTTGAGTGGCCACCCTACTCAGAAGCTACGCTCTCAGGTTGATTCGTATAGCTTTCGGAAGATTTTTTTATTGTTTAGTTGAGGTCGAGCTGCTCGAATCTGCCGTGGGGAGATAGTCTCGACGTACCGAATTGGCAGGCAGAGGAGAGTACCCGACGGAGACGTCTCCACGGACCGGCAGAAGCCCATTAATAATAAAATAATACATTTTCACATTTCTGAAATGTCATAGAAATCCATAAGCAACAATACCTAACGAAAGAATTTCATTGCAATAATATAACATGGAACATATAATATTATAACATTATATTTGTGCTATGTAACTGTCCGGGAAAAATGATTATATATAACCAGATTCAAACTTCGTTTATACCATATCTAAAATTAAAAAAAAATGTTTGCAGATCAAAAAAATCACGTCTTGTCGATTATTAGAGATGTTCTTGGTCGTTGAAAACACACTGAGGTGTGTATGTACATAGATACATACCCCCGTTAATCCCAGAGGGTTAACGCGTGTAACTTTTACATTTCTTAAAATTGTATATTTTTTAGAAATGGTCGAGGTTTAAAATGAAATGAAGAAAAGTTTCTATTTTATAGCGTTTTAACAACTTGCCTATTTTCAGTTTGATTGCCAGAGGAAGGATTTCATCCACCAATGCAGTATACATCACAAGTATGACTATAACAGCCATTAACACGTATATTTAATGCTAAATAACACAGTATGGCAACCCCATAAATGTCGTAGTTGCATTTAGCAGAATTTTTGATTTTGTACTTATATAAGAGTTGTTGAAACGGTGTTGAAATTATCCTTTATTTTTCGACTGTGAGATCTAGGAGAATATAATGATAACGAATCATAAACAACAAATTATGTGACCAATAACAGTTAATTAATTTTTTATATGTTTATTTTGGTAACATATAATTTATTTTTGAAACTCTTTTAATGTTAAATATTTGAATAGCTATCTGCTAGGATTTTATGATTCGCTTGTCTTCCATCATATTTTGAAATGTAGAACATACGTGTATACGCAATTTGCAATAAATGGATGTGCCGTGTTCGATTTATTATACAATTGTTTCAATAATATTAAATGAGTACTCCCGTAATGAGAGCATACTCGTTACAAATAAACAATAAGGACGCGCTGCTAGTGTCAACAATAGGCCGCTTCCCTGACAATCCTTTCTTACAATATCGGCGTTCATATTAGACTATTGTAATTGACGCACATTTAAAACTGTTGTACCTGTCATCGATAATTTGATAAATTTTTGTTATTTTATTTTACCATTTAATCCTGTTTCAGCTAGGTTCTTAAAGGTGTTAGCCCCGAGCACTTACCTACATTCCATTTCGTACACTCATAAGGTGCGTACGACATTGCACAATCGATAAACGTCACGGCGCGGTATTCAATTGTATTTTTGCAAAATTCCATTGGATCCTTCAATTACGAACGAGAAAATCGTTCTTAAAACCGAACGTTTAGTAAATGTCTACGATTTTGGCTATGTCTCGGCCATAGCAACGATACGGAAGATGGTTGCTAGGGTCATTATGTATTTTACGGATCATGGAACGTGATGAGTAGCATTGAGTATGCCCCGTTTCGTGCACCGTAACGGCTTACGTGATAAAAACAATTGCCCGGTCAATATTTTCATACGGGAAACGTCATTACTCTATAGACGAGGTCATTATCAATATCGTTAGAGAAATCAAATTTCTCGACAATACAAGTCATCGTGATTTAAAAAATGTTGCCAAGAAGAAGGACAAGTGGTACGAGATTTCTTCCGAAATCGGAAGACTATGCAATATTCAATTGTCAGGTAGGTGATCATACCGGGTGTACACATTTGAATATATTTTACATTTCACATATATACATATACATAGTTGCAAACGTGGAGAAACGATGGACCACGCTGCGCGACACTTTCAGCCGCGAGCACAGAAAGAGGACGGAGTATGTGCGATCGGGTTCGGCTCAAATTTCCGTCAGAGAGTGGGAGCTATACCAGAGTATTCCTGATGCCATTCCTGGTGCCACATATTACTCATAGGCGGTACGTCTAATTAAATTATTCCATATTAAGTATTGGGCTATAGTAATTTTCCTGATTTTTTTTCTGCAGGACCAAGGGCATATATCGACTGCTCTTGCAGCAAACTGTGGACGAAGGTGCCAGTCAGCAAAGCGATGTTACTCGGCGCATTGACTTCCCGAGCACTTCCAGTATCGCAGCGAATAATTCTAATGATCCTGTTGATTCTATAGATCCTGGGAAGAACTTTTTACCAAATTTGGTTAACACTTAAAGGGCCAAAATACAAATGAAAAACAAATAGACATAGTTACATCTGTTTCTTTGAAGGGTACAGAATGTTCTAACCAATAATCGGATCATATATCCAGAAAAACTGATTTTATTTGGATTTTGTGGAGTCTATTGTGGTGTACATGACGTGAGACTCTACCCAGTCTCTTGAGTCGTTTTAGCTATAACTTTGTTTACCAAAAAGGAGATTATTTCATGTTTAGCACACCCTTCATTCTATTTATTAAAAATGGAAGCATGGGTAATTAGATGCCAATGACAAGCCCAAAAACATAGTTTGTACAAAACCATACATATTCTGAAAGTATAATGACAACTCTGGTTTTGTATGAGTAACTTATGTACAACATCAATATAAGAACTCTTTTATTTTAACATTTTCACAAGCAAGGATATCGATATGAGTCAATTCTACACATTTTGTAAAATTGTTCAATGTAGGTCATAATCACCTATGTACAACTTTTGAACAATAATGGGTTACCTATTTATGTGCAAAACTTAATATCTCTGATAAACTTAAAAAGCAAAGATGGAAAAAGTTTCAATAAAAAGAATTTTACTGTCTTGACGCGTATCACTGTAAACTGTAATTCATAGATTACTAAGGAAATACCACAAAAAATCAGTCAGGTGTGAAATAATAAACATTGGTTAGAATTCTACGGAAGTTATAATAGATACTCTCACTTTAAAAACCATTTTATCGAGGCGGCATAATTCTGTATCATAACTTCAACGAACGTAAGGAAACTGTTGGTTATTACAAAAAAAGTGTACAATTTTAATAATATTGTGACTAACATATGTTAACATTTTAGTATGACAGAGTGTATCGGTACAATGATATTAAATCACGATAATTATTATAGTAAAACTTGCATATTCTAATAAGAAATATAAAATATGTTAAAAAATTGCAGTTAGTCTTAACGTTGTAGGCGTTCACAAAACTGGTTTACAAAAATTGTTCGCACCAATCGCTAAGACATTGGTAACAGTCATTTGATTGCTTAGCATTGGCAGAGCATTGATCTTTCATCCATTCTTGAAATAGCTCCTTGTCCTTTTTCAAAACGAGGTATTGCCCAAGTATGACATATGCCTGTCAACATAATGCATCAATTATTCTCTTAAACAGCAAGTATGTGACAATTCATTAATGAAATTAAATAAAAGGACAAAAATGTGTTTTGATAAGTTATGGATAGTAACATTTACCGTAAAAATAGTAAGAGAACCCCGTTTGGACACAAATGAATCAGTGTTTATTGGACACATCTCGATTGGGCACAAGATAAATAATTAAGCGAGATGCAATAGGTCCGGTTAACTGCCCAACATTTTCTCAATTATTTATTTCATTCTGCCCAATCGGGCTATCGTGAAATTTATCTATTTTTTGTGTCCAATCGAGATGTGTTTAAAATATATTGTATCCAATAAAGCTTTTAATTTATTTTGCGTTCAATAATGCCTGTGTATAATATATGTACCCTAGTGGACAAATTTTAAAGAAAAGGATTGTGGAACATTATGTAGCAAGACTAGCAAAGTAAATCACAAAACTAAGTTGTTGTAAATTGTTGTAAGTAAGTTGGCGTTCCATTTTAAAAATGTCAAATAAATTATTGGAATCCTATCGGCATTCCTGATACATCTACTCTTATCCCAGCATCTAATTGATTTCCGTGACAAAATACAAATTCTAACCTTCGGGAAGTTATAATTAAAAAAGTAACACTATTAAACTAAAAAAAATTTTTAATAATAACACACAATAAAGGGAGTTCTTAAATAAATACGATAAATATTTGGCTATATCGTACTTTCCTTCAAGTACAATACTGTGATGAGATTGTAACAGGTTAGGTAAAAATAGGTAAGGTTTAGATAGCTTAGAACTTGAATTCTTGTTTGAAATTGCCATAAATAAATACTTTTTACTTTTAATTACATTTTACCAGAGCCAAGGATCATTGTTAATTTAAAAGTACTAATGTCAAGGGCACCCCATGATTAACCCAGGAATGATCATGTGATTTCGTTTCCAGTTGAAAACGATTGAATTTAGGTGTCTCACAATCAGACACTCCCATGCGCCTACTCTTATATTAAACAAAAAAAATATTGTAGCTTGCCGAACAAAAATTTTTAATTAAAAAAAGAAAGTTTTTATACAAACAAATGCTAAATAAAGGACCCACACATTCTTAATGAGGTGTTGTGATATTTTTATCACGAAGATCAATTCAATGCTATGGTATTTTATCGTGGAGACTCATTATCGGAGGATATTTTGTGTCGCATACTATTGATCGGATTCTATAATCATGCAAATACTTTTACATACAAACTACTGTTTCATTCAAACAATCAATAAGATCCTGTACGTGGATTAACGTGTGCAAACTAGAAATGTTAATAAACAATTTTTTTATGTTTATATAGTTATTTATTCTTATTTGACCAAAAATTCAATCCTTAAGTCGAGATTTCCTGATATGTAAAATAAAAATCACCTTAATTCTTTCATAAAAAAATATATCAAAAAACTTTTTTAGATAAACGATAAAAAATATGAATATCTCTTTATACAATGTGATGGGAAGGAAAAACGATTCTCATCCAACAATGGAGGGTTAATATTGAATTCCTGACATTCAAAACTTAGTTCTTTCTGCTTCTATCAGAAGAGCTATTTTTTTAATTTAGCAAGATCTGTAAAACTATTAAGTTCAAGAAGAAAATTATGATTTTTATTTTAACAATTTTTGAATGAGATTCTATTATAATTGTCTAGTTTTTTCATCGATGTCTATTTAGTTAAATTGAAAAAAAAAAATATTTGAACATATGCAGAAAAAAGACAGAATTCATCATAAGCAAAAATAAAAACAATTTTAAAGTAATCATATAGGGTGCATTTAAAAAAATATAACGAGTGCAAGTTTGTTATGTGTTTCCCTTTTCTCATGCATCTGACCAATATAACATGTCCAAAACATTTACAACATATGTTTCAGTAGATTGGATGAGGGCAATTATAATAATTATTTAACACCATAGTTTAATTTTAATTTAGATTAAATTCTCTTCATTTATACACATAGATATCTGATCTTAGATGACGAGTAGATTATTGGTATTGGTGAGATGGAAAATAAAACAAGTTATAGACAGATTAGGAACATAATTGGAGAAACAAAAACTCACATTTAGCAAGGACAATTCATAAATCAATTTTTAAATGTCATATTTTATAAATATTTTTAAGAACATTTATGCGCCAAAGCTTGCTGGCACATATTCTTGTTATATACTGTAGTTAATATTCTTTTAAAACATTTTTATCTCACAATGAAAATAAAAAATAGTTGTATCAAAAATATAGTATGGACTTAAATTGCAAAAGTAGTGTTGAAAACGTTTTTCAACTATATTATGATACTTTCTATTGATTCTTTGTGACTCACCTGGCATATGAGATACTCCAAAGTTAGAACTTTAAAAAATTATATAAAAACTGTATATCCCTTAAGTATTCATTCATCTATGAATTATATTAATATAAATAATAGTAAAATCTTTGTAAAAGTGAATTTTAAACAATAAAATTAGTAGAAAAATAGAATAGAATTAAATTTAGTAGAAAAAATTTTTTTTTAAATATACGAAACATGCTTTAAATGAAGTATATATAATCTAATATATATGATAAAGAAATTGACAATAGAGTTGTCATGTCATGGTAAACATGGAGTTACTTACTTTATCAAATCCTGTTGCTTCTAATCTTTTTCCTAATACTTCACCGATGCCAGCAAGATCAGTAACTGGTTTGTCACCCATAGGCTCAGCGACAAAGTTTTTATGTTTTTGTGATGTGCTGGACATTGTTATAACCTATCAAGAAATTCCAATTATTCAACAGCAGATGTAATGTTAACTCAACATCATATTTGAACAATTTCAGTGTTGCATTTACTTATAAGTTATAGAACATACATATTGCCTCTATATAACCTAAAAACCTTGAACTCTAGTTCATTTTTTGTGAATATAGCATTAGTTAAGAAATCAGGAAAATAAGTTAAAAACAATTTATGCAGGCAATTGTGTGGAAAATTAGTTATTATACACTTATTTTTATACTCACTTCTATACCAAATCCTCTCAAAAAATATACAAACTACCTATATATACCTCAGAATAGTTAGAAATTGTACTAAATTGCTGACAGCCAAATTCTTAAAATCACTTTAATCTTTCAATGCTAACAGACATCAATGCTTGTGAACGGTGATAACGAGGGAACAGAAAAACAAGAGAAACAAAGCGCGTCATATACAAAATTTGTATAACTGCATATCGCTTCACCGCTTAAAAAATGTTTCTTATATTTCACACAAAACTGTGACCTAACATAACCAATCAAGTGTGAGCATTGTCGTTAAAAGCAGCATGTGATTGGTCAACTGTATTCAATCCTGAATGGAACGATCAGTAACTATACCGATCGTTTTTATCTCTAATGTAACGTAAATAGATCATTTTCTTTCCCCAAGTAGCATATTTTTCCTTTTTGATATCTTTAAGGTAGGAGTATCATTGCATCGAAGTCAAATGACAGACATTCTACAAACGAGTTAAAACGAAAACATAAAAAACATTCCGTAACGGTAAAAATAATTTGACTAATTATGCAATGCGATGAGCTTATATAGGTGTGATAATTATATTATCTTGATTTAAATAAAATACGTATCATTGCTGATTTGATACTGTCTCGAGCAACTGGCATTATATGTATATGATCGGATGTTTTGTTTTTATATTTGTAAACTTTAAAAAGCCGGCCGATAACACATTAACTTGTAATTCCTCCACGAAATTATCGGTGATTCTACTTTTTTATGGTTTATTTAAGTAAGCAGCATTCCCATAAACCGCCGTGTTAAATATTTATATTTTGACATTAAATTCCTCGGAAAATACATCGGTAAGCGCTCACATGCTTTCACTATAGCAAAATTGTGGACTTAATCTTGTAAACAGATCAGGACTTTGATGTTTATCTTATAGTCGGTGCAATGATACTCCTACCTTAACATTAGATTTACGGACGTTGATTATCAGCGTGAACAAAAATTGCTAAAAAATAAATCTTATAATTTCTGTAACTTTAATTTTCAAATTGCACACCTCTGTCACGCACCTGTAAATTCCACACTAGCCGATGCGAGTTTACAATTCACACCAGTGTGGAATTTAAGGGTATAACATGAAATTTGAAATCCATCAAAATGACCGGTTCCGTAAATCTAGTGTTAAGTTGCTTCCTCCAAGATGACTTTTCGATCAGTCGAAAAGTTGACCAACAGATAAAAAAGTAATCATACAAAAGTTAATTTTTAAAAATGATCAAAAATATGCCAAAATAATGTTAACAAAATAGCATATTAGAAAAGTTATTGAAATATTATCCGAAAGGGTGTATACTTAAGTGGTGTAAAGTCAACTTATTGATGTTTTAAAGATATCCGAAAAATGTTGCTTACGAATGTTTGGTATTAAAAGTCCTTTGATATTATAATAAAGAATACTTGTATACCCCAAAAAGATAACTATTTTTCCATCTTTGATACATTTTTGTCATCCCAAAAGGATTTTACATAGACGATATTTAATTATAAAGTTTAGGACTTTTAGTCGTCTCTAAAACGTTATCTATTGCCAATCAGCATATGACGTCTTCGGGATATCCCAAATGTATTCCGAATGTCCCAAAACTGACAACTTTAGGATAACCTCGGGATGTCCTGCTTCGGATACACATTTATGAGCCTTGGCATAAGCCATTAAGAACATCCTTAGGATATTCTCAGGATCGATAGGATGTCCTGTAAAAATTATATAAGTTTATTTTTATATATTTTTTACATTCTATTTACTTAATATACATAAATAAATTTATATAAAGTTCTGCATATAAATGAGGGTATATTCCGTAATTGAAGCACGATTGCGGTTATTAAATTTTACCAAATTTAATCGACTGATTTCGACAATTAACAAAATCAGTCGATGTCATTGGACTGAATTTAATAATCGCATCGTGGTTCAATTACGGAATATACATTAAATTAGAATCAGCATATAGTATAAAACTTTAACCGGATAGTAGAATCAATCTGATAGAAAATAGTGTGCCTAATATACATATACGGAGACTTCTCCTAGATTCGGAGTCTAGGAAGACTCACCCTGCATACGTACCGTCTTTTAACTCAACTTGAAGTTTGTACGTGATACATTCATAATATACAGTTCGACATGTGAAAGAGGTATTAAATACCTCTTGTAAAAATGCTGTAAAACGCCTAAATATGTCCAGTGGATTTTCCCCAGGATGTCCGTAGGATCATGAATATGCGGACATTTGCACCGAGACCTTATCAGGACATCCATAGGACTTCCGGAATATCCTCTTATATCCATTAATGGCTTATGCCAAGACTCATAAATATGTATTCGAAGAGGGATATGCCGAGGTTATCCTAAGGCTATCAGGACAGTTTTGGGACGCTCCTGATACAATAATTGGGATACTCCGAGGACGTCATGTGCTGTTTGGGATATAATTCTTATGGAAATTTGTTGTACTATGTCCACATAGAAAAGTGTGTGCACATGTTATTGAGAGGTAAAATATTTTCGATACATTGATATGGATTGATTGAGGTATGAGGGCGCGCGACACTTGGAATTTGTCGATGTATAACATACTTGTGTCATAATTCTGTATGCATTGCATACTCTTAATTGTCAACTATATTTTATGAAAATAGCATCTTTTAATAATTGGGTTCTAAAAACGAAATAGTCATATTTTTGTGGTAAAATAAGACTAGACTTAAATTAATACGAATATATCACATACATAAATTTTATAAAATAATTTAAACAGTATGTAAAAAATCGAGAGAGAACATACAAATATTGGAAAATCAATACCCACACAGCACAGAATATTTTCACAATGTTACTAGAATCCCATGCAGCTCATCAGAAAAGCAAGGATACTACATTATTGAGGAGTCTCCGAATGCAAATGGCTTTGAAATAAAATAGGTAACTTGTATAGCTTTAAAAATTATATATAATCAAGTAGGAATTGTAACGCCTTTTATTATATAAATAATCGCATTTTTGCAGGCATCTTAAAGGAAATTTTGAAGAGACAACCACTGCATCATTATACAGTCATGCAAAAATTGGAGGAGCTCACAATCCGTGTAGCGGCATTACAAAATCATGGTTTTGTTGAAGACTCCGATATCGCAAATGAGATTGATAAAATATTGCCGCTGCCAAATGACCAAGAACTTCATACATTCGCAAAGGAGTTCGAAAGTGACGAGCTCTTCACTACTGCCGTCCGTATTAATTTCACAACATATTTCTATTGTAATAATTACCAGTCTACTTTCCAGAAAAAAGTTTCATAACGTTTTACTAATTTGAATACACATAGCTACGAACATCCACAGCCACGTCTCCATGAATTGTACATAAATATATGCTGTTATGCGATATGTTTGATATGTAGCCAAACGAGCGGGAGGCTCCGAATTAGAGCGGTCTATAGTTTCTCTTATGAAGAAATTAATGGCAGATGATGTAGCCGAAAAATATAGCGGTATTCGGACACAAAGCTAAAAATGTGTTGAAAAAACTGAAGATTTGGATCCTGATTATATGTAAGTACACAAAATGCACTGCTTGATCGAATAAACAATATTTTTATTATAGTAACTAATGATTATTTTCAGGTAATCTTCACGAAATCCACACAGATGCTACAGACGATGCCATAAGCAAACAACTGAGATTGTGGTTGTCTCAAGCTAAAACACGGATATCGCGACGACACATTAAAAATTTTGCATGATAAACATTATGAGCATACAATAAATAACTAAATGACATATGCTTGAGCTATTAAAGGCTGTAAATTTTATTACTATGTATTTGATTATAAATAAATATTTTAAAAAATATCGTTGCCTTTAAATATTGGTACAGTGAATGAAAATAATAGTGCATGAATAATTAAAAAAAGGATTTCCGTAATATTGGGAAGTAATATTACCATTGACGGACATTCATACATTGTCGCAACATTGCTGTAATGTTCCTGAAATATACTGCAATGTTTTTATAACATTTCAATGCTGCCGTCGAAATATTGTACCAACGTTCCAACAATATTTCTGTGCTGTATGGGTAGTTGTTTAGCGATAGTGCTGGAAGTTTATAGCACAATTCATAAACCAATCAGAATTACTTTTATTCGGAGCAATCGTTGATTATTTTCTGTGTTCAGACAATAAAAGAAAAGCAATAAAGTATATCTTACCAACAAAATGATGAAAAAATAACAAAGTTAATTTATTCACACATACATAGGATCAGGGGGTTGACACTCCAATGGGCTATAGTGAAACATAGAATAGTGATATAACCTCCCAATCAGATGGCGTTGCTGCTCGCGGTGTAACAGTCTAAAGCACAGGAGTGCCGTGTCTCCAATAAGTGCTCTGTACATAGGATGGATATAGATATACATTTTTTAAAATCATTTCAATTTATTGTTTGAATGGAACAGAAAACGTTAACAATTGAAAGCACTTGCTTGACGCTTAGTTGCAATGAAGACATAGTATGTATATCATATAGAACTTTTCAGTGAATTAGGGCTCTTTCGATTACTAATTAATACTATTGCATTATCTCAAATAATTTTTATGTAGAACAAGTTGCCAATTGTTTTATTTTTTTGCTAGTAATCAGAGAAATGAAGTCTAACGCCAAAAATGTATTGCATTTTGGAAAAAAAATCCATTTTAAAAGAACACATTATTTGCTTGCACTATCTAAAAGAAGTCTGGGATACAGATAATCTTATCATTACACATTCAATAATAAACAATCAATATGTCCTAGAATCCAATTACGTATAATAATTAACAATGGCCGAGTTCAACATGTTTTTGTAAGGTGTAAAATGTTGTGAGATGGATAAAACGATAAGGAAAGAATTATCAGGGATATAGAATATCATAGTGGCCAGGACGATAGAGTAAATGGACAGTTGGTAATGCTCCTTCAGGAAAGTCATGTGCTGTCACTTCAGTACCTGCACCTCGATCCATGTAACGTACTCGGACTCCAGTTCCAAGAGCTGTGCTCATTGCTATAATGTGGATATGATCAGACTCTTTGTACATCGGTTCTACTTCCTGCAATTAATATATTGTTTATTTTTAACATAATTATTCGTTTTACAAATTGTTATTTTCGTATATCTAGTTTTAGAACCAACCTGATGGCAGAATTCTGAAATCGTACGATCCCCTTCTATAAAGTGTTGATAAAAATCCGCCTCTCGTTGTAGTTGGCCAGAAGTTATTAATCTAAGATATACAACCACGTAATCTGAATAACCTTGCTCATTGAATAATTTATGTAATTCCAAACGACTGGCCTCTGAATCCCCACCAACTTTGTCAATCACTTCCATAAACTGTAAAGAAGTTTCATTAACAATCTGATTTGTTCTTATAATTTTGTCAAAGTTGTCAAAGTAATACTATCAAAGTTACATACCGTGTCATGAAAATCTTCGACAGTGAATTGTGGAAATCCTAAAGCAACAAGGTTGTCTTTACTCTTCAGAGCAAGTTCTCTAAATTTTTCATATTCCTCCTTGTTGTCAATCAGTCTTTCAAGGTAAGCATAACTAAATGCTCGGAAGAAACAGTTCCCATCGGGTCTTGTTCTTCTAATGTATGAGTACTTCTGCCCCAAAACTTTTGTCTTTGCAAGATATACTTCATCCTTAGCATATTCAAGCTCTAAGCTAATTAAAGACTCTTTTTCACCTACTAGAGCTATTGACTCAGATATCTGAAATAAATATAATATATAAGCTTCAATTTGTGTATATATTATTAACTTAATAATAAATTTTATATTTATTACTTGTATATTATCTATGAATCCTGTTCTTATGTTTATTAAAGTATGCAAAGTTATCTTAACCCTTGAAATAATTAGGCAATGAAAGGAATCGTAAATCAAAAGGAATATTTCCAACCAATAACCAAAAATAATAGTAGTACCATTTAAACTTTACAACATTTTAGAATTTGTTATATCACATTGATGTTTGTTAAAATAATTGAGGAAAATGAATTGTCTATTTAAGGGTTAAAATCATGTCCATCCAAAGTTTAATTTTTAACCTAAAAATGATTATAACAAACTATTTTGATAAGTAAACTATATGTAACTGTGATTGATTTGCACTTTTTATATTAATTTTTCCAGAAAATCATGTAAATTTTGTGTAGGTAAGATATTAACCTCTTTTTCAATACGTCTCTGTTGTTGAAGGATTAACTCATCTTGATTGACATCTGTAAGGAAATGACAATTAAAGACTGCTATGTTATATTGCATTTTTTTTTATAGAAAATATTCTTTAAAAAAACCTGTGTTTTCTGATGACCATTGCGGTGATCGTTTGTCTTCCATATTTCAGTGAATTTTCATTAATTTCAAAACTACTACTGTCTAATCACGAGCCAAAAACAAAAGTCCGATGACTGCCATTGCAAAATGTGCATCCACCACACATCTTTTGCTCGCTAAGGTTGGCTGATGATATAAAGCATGGCGGAAGTAGATAAGGTGTGGTGGTTCTCGAGACGAATTATCGAACCTACTGCGCAGTCAATAGCACCGGCCATTTTGTAACATGTATATAATGTATATCAGAGTGTACATATAAAGGTATTATTTCAATCACGCGACTGCGAAGGAAGAAACAGCGAAGAAATCACGTTGATTGGTTAACAAATGAGGGGATGACAATTTTCGTATCGCGTAACTTGCGCAGCCAATCGCGACCCGTAATTCCGTTCTATTATCTACCGGAAAACCACTGAACTCTAACTATACTGGAATCCGTGGGGGCCGCGCAGAGAGAGATAGCAAAGACATGGGTCAGTGTAGACGTCTGTCTCTATCACACACTGTACAGTCTCTGAAAAAGTTTAAGCTGGGATAAAGCAATGCGCATGGGCAGGACTAACGCTCGTTTTCTTCAACACGGTTCAATGCATAAATTCCGTTTATCTTCAAAATACAAGTGTCTGATTGGGTAACAGCACAGTTAAACCGAGTTTATATATTGAACCGCTTCGAAGAAAACGGACGTAAGTCAACATAACATAACCTGAAATAGTGGTACATATACAGTCAACCCTCCTATAACGCGGTACTCTCAGAACGCGGTTTCCATATTAACGCGGAGCTGAAATTGCGACAGCCCTCCTCCTATAACGCGGTACTCTTACAGCGCGGTTTCCGTTCAACAACGTCCCATCCTCCCTTTCCGTGCACCCAATGACTGGTTTTAACTGGATATGTTTATATAAACATTCAAGCTTATCTCTTAGCCGCCTCAAATGCATTGGTAAATGAAAATAAGGAAAAAGAATGGGAGCCAAATCTCGATTTACAAGATGTGAAAAAAGGGCTAAATTTGGCTAAAGAATTACAACTTCATTTTATTCAAACTGATCAGTCAACGGTGTGCAGCGCAAAGTTTAAAAGAGAGTTAAGAAATTGCTTAGCTCCCTATAGAGAGGTTTTAGTGGAGTTAGAAAAAAAAGCTACAATCTACGCTAAGCTACGTTTACTTATAGGACAAAAAATTGGCCGGCATGTTTTTTCAACAGAGTTTTACTTTTTAACCTGCAAAAACAAAAAAATGTTCGCTCTTATACATTAGTGTCCACTCAAGTTTACAAAAATTAAACATGAAAAGATGGGTGAAGAGAAGCAGTCGAATTACAGCCAGGAGCCCATGTCAAAATTATATTTAAGATGTTCTGTGACGTGTTTTTCGATTCACGATCACAAGGCGGATCCGGTTACCGATACAGATAACGTTCTCGATCTCTGGTTCCCTTCGGGTCGCCACCCTGCTCAGAAGCTATGCTCTCGTGTTGCTTCGTATAGTTACGCCATTGCTCTCGGAAGATTTCGTTATTGTGTAGTTGAAGTCGAGGTGCTCGAATCTGCCGTGGGGCGATAGTTTCGACGTACCGAGTTGTCCGGCAGAGGAGAGTAACCGACGGAGACGTCTCCACGGACCAACAGAAGTCCGGGTGAGATACCGGCGCACCGCTGGAGTTGGGCAAAGGGCTGTAGAGCGGGCGGAGTTATAGTTTTGATACGGTTAACGGCAGGGGAGGAACCTCCTGCCCGAGTTAACGATGTGGTGCCTAGCTGTCGCCCGATGCCCTGGGGAAGCGGCCAAAGAGGATCTTCACAAGTTACGTACCGATTCGCTAAGGAATGCTTTCGATTTGGTTTAAAGGGACGACTCGAAGGAGATGGAAGAGTTATCGGCTATAAGGATCTTGACCAATCGGATGATCAGAATGATTAGTTCTCGAATTTGGCTATTGTCAAAGCAGTCTGTCTCGGGGCACCGACCGAGGTGTCACGAACTGGCTCGCGCTTCCGTGCTATCTGTTGATAGTTTTTCTTGCCGTATTTCGCTACGGTATAGCAAGTTCTCGATTCGGATAGTTCTCGCGATGTTCTCGTGATATTCAGGCAATTCTATGAATCTTCTGCGAGTATTCCGGAGGTGTAGTGCTGTGCCTTAGTGCAGTGTCCACCAGAGTGTCTTTTGGATACATTTCTCGGCCTTCCCGGATTAGCTATACCAGCTCCGGTGAGGACTCCCAATTTATTAATTGGTGAAGGGATTTCGATTGATAGTTAAGATTCAATTTGTTACGTTCTCGATTCGTCGTTCTCTGTCTCTCGCACTATTTGCCTGACTCTTACTCCGACCCTCTCTATCTCAACCTAGCAGCTTGAGCGGCCGTGCATTTCCGTAACCGTCCGCTGCCGTTAGTGCATCAAGTTGCGTTTGCTGATTTTACGCGACCCCACAGATCAGCACCTACGGTTGCGTTTGCTGATATTTTGCGACCCAAAAAATCAACGGGATCCGTTAAGTTATCGTCTCTTTTGATAGGTTCCGTCAGAGCTCTCGTTTTGGTGGATTTAGGCCTGTTCTACCCCAACTCCCAGTTCATAACGGCTCGTCAGTTGCCGGTGAAAAAAGAATTGGCTGGCGCCCGCCTGGCTTGTGAATGCATGAGCGAAGGGTGGACGGCCGAAGGTGACGTAGGTTGGTTCTGAAAGATAGTTCGTTCTCGGGTGTTTCGCTACCGGTGCCGAGTTAAGAAAAGATAATCCCCCAAAAACACTTACGTGTAAAAAACTACGCCAAGTACAGGAGTGCTGTGAATTCCTCTAACAAAAAGTATT